>JACDJE010000039.1:5556869-5649195 GCA_016647715.1 Pavo muticus | reverse complement strand
CCCCCCCCCTTTCTCCCTATCTGCTCTTCTTCATCAGAACCGTGCTGCAATCCCTTCAGTCTTTCTTTCTTTCCCTGTTGAGAGAGACAGACTGAAATCACTGCAGGCATTTGAATGCTTCATGCAGCACAGAAGTGAATGTTGTGGGTCATCGTAACAGCCAAATATATAAACAAATTCCCAAGAAATGGGGAAAGCTAACCAAATGGATAAGAAGTGGTTGTGAGACCTGTGTACACGACTTGTTCTCAAATCACAGAGGATGCTCCACTAAAGCCCCCAGCCCTCATTAAATCAATAAAATCAAGTGCCGTTTATTTTAATCCTGTGTTCCAAAAGCAAGGAAAGAGTCTGAGGCTTTTCATTTCATTGTGTCTAACTAATTGCTGAGAAGATATTGACAAAGGTTGACTCCTCTACCTTAGTGTTAGAGAAAATGTCAGTATGGAGGCAGGTGCTGGGCATTCAGCCACTTTTTTTGAAAAACAAAAAAGGAGATCTGTGACAGCCTAGCTGCAAATACTGTAGCTTTCTGAGACATTTTGTTTGGTTTGATGTTGTGATGCAGAGAGAGGAGAGAGGAACGATCTGTTATGTACAGCTGCATGAATCTCTGGATTGAAGTTTATACAGCCTTAGATCCTCTTTTATACAGTAAAGAGGAGATGAAAGCAAATAACTCACATGCCATGAAACAGAGGTACAATGGGATTCTGAAAGGCTTAGCATTCCTGCTAAGTATTTGATGGAAATTCAGACAGGGGAACTTTGCACTGTCATTTGATGGAGTGACAAACATGGTAAAAATACCTCCAAAATCTTCTTGTTATTTTGTCAGCTTCAACCTGATTGAATTAGCAAAGAATGAGTCACAGTTAAAAAAGAGCTGTTCTCCCCTGAAATTTATTAAAGTTTGGGTGGTAAAGAAGCACATGTTTATTTTCTGTGTGAAATGCAGGAAGAATGTGTAACAGGCCACATAAACAGCAGTTCCAATTTCTTATGCAAGAAATGTTCAAAAATTATCTTTTGATGAGTTAATGAAGTGGCTCCAAATCTCAGCATGAATGGAGCTTCTGTTCCCAAAAGGTAGTTATCCAGTGTAAGATCCTGTATATCTTTTGTGAAAAAAATGCCTGAGTGAAAATGCTGAAAATGGTTAACATGGGCTGTGTCTTTACTGGGCAGTGTTGATTTTCAAGGAGAGTTGCTTTGTTTTGAAAAGTATCATGTGAATTTCTTTTCTGAAAAACACTGCTAACAATACCTCTCTGGTTACTTTAGATAGAATCTAACCAGTGTATGTGCTAGTCATAAAATTGATATAAATTACTCTGTTACTTGCAACTTCAAGCACTAACCTATTTAATGGGTTAACCTAATTAACAAGGTTACTGACCTACTCTGTTGTTTACTTAGCTTCCAAGAAAATTAAATGGTGATAAACTTGAAAAGAAAGAGCAAACCTCACTGAGTGAATCTACAGATTCCTGAGTAATGCTGAATAATAGTAAGGACAGCAACAATAAAAATAATAGGAAGAAAATAAGAGCCCTTAGAATAATGTGGATCACTCTCACCTTCAAAGAACATAAGCCACCACATATCCTTTCACTTGATCAAAGCGTACTTTGGAGTGCTAAGTTTGGAGTCAATAAGACCCAAGCAAAAATCCTTGAAATATTCTAGATGTATCATATTCATGACTGCAGACGTACAGGCACTTTAATAAACAGAAGTAATACAAAACAGCAGGGCACCTGGCCCACAGTTTAAATTAGTAATTTTCCTCCAAGAATTGCCTTTAAAAGCGTGTTTAAGACTTATTATTTAGGGTAGAATCTAGCTCATTCACTCAAAACTTAACTGTTGTTGTAGTACTCTATAGGGCTAATGTGTAAAACGTAAGCCCAATTGTTTTACTAGTTGTTAGAAACGTTACCTACAGTGCAATCTGTCATGAGAAGGAGGAATATTTGATGTGATTTAGAAGAAGCTGGATTTAGGACTTGTTCATAGTCTGTACTTTTGTCTGACACATCTTGGAGTCACTAATATCTAAGTCAACTTTTTCAGGTAGTCGCATTCATTATATGAGGCCTTGCTACCTACCTCTCACAACGGAAAGTTTTCTCTGCCAATAGCACATTGGTTTGAATTAGGAACAGCATTGCCAGTAGACTAGGGGAGGCAATTCTTTAGTCGACACAAGTGAGACATACCCAGAGCGCTGCATCCAGTTAAGGGCTCTGTGGTAAAACAAAGATAAGGACATAAGGGAAAGAGTCCTGTACAGGGTCACAAAGATGATTAAGGGATTGGAGCTTCTTCCATATGTGGAGAAGCTAAAAAACCAGGAAATGTTCAGCTTCTTCTATCAAGAGAATGGTCAGGAAGATCTTACTAATGTGTCTCATGGGAAGTGTAGTGGAAATGCTAAGTCAGGACTTGAAAGATTGATTGAGTACCTGGTAGGAAGGCAGGGCCAGCTCGGGGGAACTCAGTTGCATGCAATGCTCCTGAGTGACTGAAAGGGGTGGAGCCAGGATCCACCCCTTCCCAGACCTCATTTAAGGGTTGGCAGTGGAGGTAAGAGTTCTCTCTGGAAATACCTGTGTACCTGCGGTCTTCTGAAGGTGAGCAGTTTCTTTCCTTTATTACTGTGCTCACTGCAGTTGTGTTTGGGTAAATTCTCACTTGCTGTGGCCTGGGATTTTGTTCCTCTGCTGTCATCCTTGTGATTTCCATTGCATTACAGGAGGCTATTAAGAAGAGGGAGCCAGGCTTTTCTCAGTGGTGCTCTGCCCAAGAGTGGGTGGTGGTGTGCAAAAATGAAAATACAAGAAATTTCACCTGGACATAGTGAACTTTTTTTTTACTGTCAGTGTGGTCAAACATGGGAACAGATTGCCTAGAGAAGTTGTGAAGTCTCCATCTCTGGAGATATTCAAAATCCCACTGTTTGTAGTCCAGGGCAACTTGCTTTAAGTGACTCTGCTGGAGATTGGACTAGACAATCTCAGGGGGTACTTTCCAGCTGACTTGTATTATTCTGTGACACTCTCTGTATTGTACACACTGATGGGAATAAAGTATCATCAGCTGTAAGCATCTTTTCTTGGTGGCTCTAGGTCATTCAAGCCTGTGCTTTCCATCCAATAGTGGTAAACAGAAGGCAGGAGGGCAGGTTAGCCTGGTTGTGAAAACACACTTTGTAGCTAGATAAGGAAATATTAAGATGCTTTAGAGGTACATCTATACAGATTCAGAAAGAATTTGTGTTGTATATGGACTGTTTTCTGCACTCCCAATAGATTGAAATCGTAGGGCACTCAGAGAAGGCTCAGAAAAGGTGCCAGATCACCATTTGCCCTAACTTTTGCAAGTAAATTAAATTATTTTGTGCTTTAGCTTCCTCTTTGTAAAATAAGGATAGATGCTAATAATGTTTCCTTTTCTATCTTGTATGTATGTCCAAGTATAATCCAAGTATCATTTTGTGATGGTGGTGGAAGTGAATTACACAGAAACATATAGTGTATAAACATATGAAGATGGCAAAAAAATAACATCTTGACCATTGGGAGGAAAATATGTTTATAGCTTGCTTACTGATTATGTTTTTTAGCTAAGACTTCATTTAAAGCATTAAGCACCACTTAAAAAAATAGTCTTGAACTCCAGCAGCTGCTTTGCAATACTCTTAGGTCGAGTAGATGAAAATAGAACCATCAAGAGGTATCTGCCTTTATTTTACAGACTCTAAGAAAGTGTTAGATGACCGTACATCAGTATGATGTGGAACTCAGAAATAGGTGCTTTTGATTGTATTAGAACCATATAACATCAAATGCCTAGTGAGTTGTCACTAACCACTCTCGTGTTCTACTGGCCCCTTTTTGCATATGTAAACTAACCCAAACAGAACAATTCTGTCAGAGAACACAAATTTGAATAAATCTAACTAATTCACAGAACTGGGTCTTTTGTGCTGTAATTCCATTTTAAGGAGAAAGGGAAGAGTAATTTCATAATAGACTCAAACTGCCTTGTTTTTGATAGTGTCAAAATGAAAAGCAATACCTTGAAACATAAATATTATATTACCAAAATGAAGTAAAATTGTTTTAAAAAATTAAGTGGTTTATATTCTGATTTCTCTGAAATGTAAAGAATACTTTAGTCAATGATGATGAACAATATTTTTCTTTATTTTCCAATTTCCTTCAAAATCCTCTAAGGACTGGAAATTCTCTCCCCCAGAGAGCTAACAGAAAATTTTCTATATGCTTGAATCAAGTCCTCTGGCAAATAAGTTTAATAAACTAGGCTTTTTTTCTGATGCAAGTGACACTTTGGCTGTGAAAGATACAGCGGACTCTGACATATTTCAGGATGTACAAGACGTGAATATGAATAATGTGAAAGATGACACAAAACAGGAAATATAATACAAGTAATGAAAAACTGCAGGTGTTCCTACATAATTCAGTTCTAAAGCATGACTGACACAAGTATCTACTGGGTCAGGCTCTACCTATTGATAGTCATAGGTTATACTTAAGTTAAATCAATCTTCCACTGAAGATTCTGAAAGGAGAATATCATAAAGCGTAACACTGATTAAACTGTGGACTTAATTTGTGCAACACTTCACTCACAACACTCACAGTGATGTGAAAGTAAGCAGTGCAGTAGTACAGAGACGGGAAATCATTTCTATCAACCTCATTTCTTTGTTTTTGGTTAAGTATTATGGGAGTACATTCCATTCTGGAAAATTTCAAGAGCTGTTTTACAGTTTAAATGCATTTTCCTGTTCAGCCTGTTTGAATTTAGTATTTCAAATTTACTGAAATTAGTAACATAAACCTGTATTTCTATTTCCTCATGTTAGCCCTGCAGTAACAACGCAACTGTGACTGATCTTTTCCTGCTATTCTTACGAACAGAAAAACTAACACAGTTAGCAAGGATTTAGTGCAAGTGTAAGAGATCAAAACTTTTCTTCAAACTCATACAGTGTACTATGCGTTACTATGATGCAAGGCTCCAAAAAGACACACCTGACAGTCAGAACCATGGCTAAGTTTGCAGACCTGGCTGTTTATAAACGTGTATTTTAATACCATGAGAAAACAAAAGTGACTTGGAAGTTCAGAGGCCTTGATAACACAGCACCAGATGACTTATGGTCTAGTACAGATAGAATCGCATCTTGAAGATTTGAAAAATTTTGAATAATATACTTTAATTTGAGGAAACTTGTAATACGGCAAAATGAGTTCAACATTTCAACAGATGATCAAGGATCTTATAACCAAGATATCCCATGTCAAAAGCAATGCAAACATGTCTGGAATCATGAAAATAGCAAAAAGTAAAACAAATCCAAAGTAGCCTGCAAAATGATGATATTCGCACGGAGACTTTGAGAAAATAACTTAATGTTGGAGACCTTCCTCCATATAATCTTTGATATGCATTAACATTTTTCAACTACCTTCAATATGCTCTCAATATTAAGTTTTGCTGAAGAGCATTAAGAATGTAAAGCAGCATAATTGTGGGCAGTAAATCAGATTTGTTATATCAAGCAGGAAGGACAAATCAACACATTCAGGATAGACATAGATTCACAGGACTTAGGGAATATGGAGATTATTAAAGATTCTAGTTTGATCATAGGCTTTTGAATTTTGCCTTTTACTCTCTGAACTGAGTCTGTAAAACTCAATATTATCTCTCCCCGACTTGAGCAATTAGCCAGAAAACCAGATTCTGTTAAATCAGAAGGAAAGAGAAACTGATGCTAAAATCCTATTTATAAAAATAATAATAATAATAATTGTACAAAGGTTTATTTTATTCAGCACAGCAAATATCAAACGAAGAAAGATGTTATCTTTCCTTGAAGCTCTGAGCTCTTTTCTAATCAGCACTTATCCCAACAGCTCTCTCTTGGCTGGGCTGTGGGCTGTTTTCCCAGCTCTCATTCTGGCTTTGTCTGCTTCTCTCTACGTGTGTTTTTTTTTAAATTGTCTCTGTTTCAAAGACACATACAAATTAACAGACAACATTCAGCTGCACCAAACTATCTGAGAGAAATTTAGCCAATTTTAATAATTCCTTTTTTCAAGGTTGGATATTTCAAAAAGACTGATACATGTTACAGAAAGGTATATTAATTTGAAAACAGGAATAGACTGAGTCCTCTTCTTCCACTGACTGGTTCTTCATATGGTTACTCAACCTACAATCAAATCTCTGTGCTCTATTTATCACTTGAATTTTCTTGGCATCTGTTTTGAACTTCTGATTTATTTTCTTTTATTTCTCTACTACATACGAAGTCCTTGAGTACGTGGTGATTCCTCCTTATGAAAGTACTTGTATGCTGTGATCAATTAATCCTTTGTACTCTCACGAAAAAATAGAATGAGTCTATAACTCTCACTGCAATGTATTTCCTTCAGTCCTCATTTATATGACTCTACACTGTACCTTTGCAGGATGTCAACACTGTGTAAAATGTAAGCATCAGGAGTGGAAAATAAACATCAATCCTAACAGTATCCTACGCTGAGTTTAACTACTTATCTCTGTTCTGCTCTTCTGCATTGCTATTTTAGTTATAGAATCAATTGATGGACTAATTGTTTTGCTGAGGCACTGGCATTCATGTGGAGCTTCATATCCAGTAGGCCTCACAATCACTGTCCTCAGGGTTGTAGCCCCAATTTTAGAGTAGTGAACTTCTAAAAATTTGAACAGTTTACTGAACGATCAAGCAAGCAAAAGCTCCACCAAAAATAACAGTCTGACAGTTAGTTTAAATTAGGAGTGGGAAATGATGCTGCAAATGAGAAAATGCACAATTTTGTATTTAAGTTTATTACTACATATTTGCAATGAGATGATGTATATTCAAATGCCTGTGATTTGTATTGTATATAAACCTGGAAAAACTGGCTGCATACAGAAGGACTTTACACATAGCTTTGAATTCTGATCCAAGAAAAAATTTATTCCATTGCAAAGACTTAAAAGAAATCATAGTGAACAATCAACCTGTCCATTTCCCCCCTAGAGGGGAATATGGGGTCATAACCTAATTTGAGCAAGTATTTTAGACTAGATAAAGAAAAAAGAGGAGGCATCTTCAGTATCACTGATGAAAGTGTATAGCACTTCACAAATGTGGTCAAAGGATAGCTGAAATTAGAAAACTAGAAGACAGTCCACTAGGGACCTTTTTTTTTTTTTTTTTTTCCCTGTGAGTTTCTGTAGTAAAAAAGAGTTGGTTTTTTTCTTTTAAAGGTACACTAATCATTGAGAAGAACAGTCAAGTGATGAAAGCTGTGATGTTAAAATGGGAGAGGGAAGGTGTGGTCCCAGAGTTTGCATCACAAAGTCCATTCTGCTAGATGCGAAAATCAAGTCCTCATGTCTGGAAATATGATTTTGCCATTTTAAATGATATCTCTTCCACTTTCCTTTCCTTACTTATCTGCATGATTTCTTATTTCGTAGAGTTACACTGGCTGGACTGTCTCGTGCAAAAATAGGATCAGATAAATAAACTATACCAAGATTTGATTTCAAGACAGGATCACTCGGGTAATTTCTATTTTGTCGCATTTTTCCATATGTAGTCCAGGATGTGCAACTGGTCCTCTCAATAGAATGTCAGGAAAACTCTAAAATACTATCAATGAAATTAATTTGAAGAGGAAATCCTCATAAATATTGCCGGCTTGACCGTACTCATATTTTAACAGAAGTAATGATTCTGTCTCTGATCCTGTGATGAAATACATGCAAGACCTTTTTTTTTTCTTCACAGGAATAGATAGGAGGTATATATAAGGCTAAGTGCTCTAAACAAAGTTAGAGTATATGGCTCTTTGTCAGACAGCTGCTTTATACATGTTCTCAATCCCAATTTTATTTCTGATAAAGCCTCTCTGAAATCCATAGGTTTGACATAATTAAAGGGGACCATTAAGGCTCAGTTTGAGGTATGTATTTGGCCGATCTTTAGTTAAAACAGAAGTGTTGCTTGATGTACTACGTTTTGTAAAATGTACTTTGGAAAACAAGAAGATTTAATACAATTTGAAGTGAAGGTTCATGAGATTTACAGACTACACATACTGATTAATACTTGAGCTTATTTAATGTGATTCCATGGGCTTTGTCAGGATCATAAATTTTGAAAAAATCCTTAACAAAGTACTTTTATTAATACCTTAGATTTTTTGAAAGTAAATTAAAATTTAGAACTAGAAGTAGAAATAGAGTAGATTTCCATCTTGGGATTCAAACAGGTAAGTTGAGTTTGCCCACACCAATTTCAGAACCAGAAGTGGAGAGGGTAGGATTCAGTAAGCTAACATCAAACATAGCAAAGAGAAAATATTAAATTATGAAATTAGTATAAATGGGTGAGGTTTTTTCCTTTTTTTTTTTTTGTCATATAACATGGATGTGTGTGACAAAATATTCTCACATTTTGATAATTTGAAATGTTACTTTGGCTGAACAATTGTCTAGAAAGGGGAAAAAAAAAAAGAAAAATTTTACTTTTGAAATGGTCTGATACTGGTTTCCCTCAATGGAGATGATCCTGACCCCACTGAAGGGCTGATATCCTGGTTCGGCCTTGGCCATCCACATCACCAGGAAGGTGCCTGGGGCCCAGGGCTGGAGCTACCCCAGTGCTCAGGCTGTCCTGCTCCTGGCTGGAAGCGTAGAACAGGCTCTGTCTGCCAGATCTGGCCCTGCGCTTCCTGAACCTAGATCCCACAAAGCCACTGACCACCACGGTACCCTGACACTGATCAAGAAGAATTTGGTGATGCAATTCTTCAGAAAACTGGAAAAGTGTTATGTTTGCAAGCTAGTATTGGCTCATACTGCTTATCTTGATTTTAGTGTGGTTTTCAAGGTTGTCTCATGTGACACCTCAGATGAGGCTTTTGACACTTTCTCCTATAAGATTCTCATTGAGAAGCAGATGACGTATGGGCTAGATAAGTGGTCAGTAAGATGGACTTAAAGCTTTCTAAGCTGATAGACTGAAAGGATTGTGAGCAGCAGCACAAATTCTAGCTGGAGGCCAGTCACTAGCAGTGCAGCCAATGAGTAAATATTGTTTTATGTTTTTCACGAATGACCTGATGTTCCACAGTTCACATTCAGTAACTTTGCAGACAATGGCAGTGGGTTGATAGTTGAGATGACCATGCTGTCATTCAAAGGAACCTCCACAGGCTGCAGGGATGACCCAATAAATTTTATTGTAATAATTTTAATGCATATTTTTGTGAGGAGGGCTATATTTTTTTACAGAAATACGTAATAGAAAATGTAGAGGGATTCCTTTTATAACATACCTTTAAAGTATGCAGTGATATGTGAGACAGGTCAAATAGAATCTAATACATTTTCCATATTACTTCATAACAAAATTAGCCCTGGCTGGCAGACATTCAAATAGCATGATGATAATCATTTCAAATATTTCTATGGGCCTTAAAGGTTATCTGTTTTGTTCTAAACCACTTGCCATGTGCAGGGACGTCTTCCACTAGACCAGTGTGCTCAAATTCCCAACCATTGTGACCTCCAACACTTCCAAGGATAGGGCATCCACAACTTCCGTGGGCAACCTGTTCCAATGCCTCACCACTCCCACAGTGAAGTATTTCTTCCTTACATCTAAACTAAATCTGCTTTCTCTCAGTTTAAAGTCAATACCCCTTCTCCTATCACTATGTGTCCTTATAAAAAGTCCCTCTCCAGCTTTCTTGTAGGTCCCCATTAGGTGCTAGAAAGCTGCTATAAGGTCTTCTCAAAGCCCTCTCTTCTCCTGGCCGAACAAACCAGATCCCTCTGTCTATCTACATAGGAGAGCTGTTTCAGTCCCTTGATAATCTTTGTGGCTCTCTTCTGAACTCATTCCAACAGGTCCATGTCTTCTTATATTGGAGGACACAGAGCTGAATGCAGTACTCTAGGTGAGGTTTCACAGCAGCGCAGTAGATGGGGAGAATTACCTTCCTTGACCTGCTGGCCATGCTGCTTTTGAGGCAGTCCAGGATGTGGTTGGCTTTCTGAGCTGTGAGAGCACATTTCTGGGTCATGCTGAACTTCTTATCAGCCTGTGTATGTGCTTGGGATTGCCCTGACCCAGATGCAGGACCTTGCACTAGACCTTGAACTTCATGAGGCTCATGCAAATCATCAGATGAATTTGACAATAGCAAAATACTGATGTGTTTTTAATAATAATATAATATTTCTTTGCTCTTAGCAAAAATTGCAGGTAGTTTTCATAGATGCAATGTAAATCCTTTCTTCGAGCAGTGGTGGTTATGGTGTGCGTGTTCAAGTTGTTTTTATTTGAAGAACTTCCTTTCTGTGGTTCCCGGAGTAGCTGAAGCTCATGCCTTTATTGTAACACGTACTTTACATTCTTGTCTTGGAGGGTTAACAGTGGATGACATTATCTGTGACTCAAAAAAATATGTTCATTCCGAAAGAGTGGGCTTTTGTAAGCGTATAGTTAGTCTGTGCCATGCTCAGAGGACAAATGCTTCATCACATTTGCACAAAACTACAAGAGTGTGAACGTTGCTTGGGATCACGGGCCTTTGTAAAAAGAGTGTAATGTGTTGAAATATATGGATACAATAGTTCTGATTCTCTTCTCTATTCAAATAATTCTTTTTCAGGAGCAGTATCAGTACCACCACAGTGTTGCTAAGACCCCAAGGGAAGGTATTCTGCAATGAGCCTACAGTATAAGAAAGTGAAAGTAAATTGCTAGAGACAAACAGAATAATATTAAGAAGCAGTAAGGCAGGTTTACGCAACAAGCAGAGGTTTCATCACACCAGTACATAAATCACTAGCAATTCTTTCTACATACTAAACGGCAAGAGAGATTACAAATAAAAATATCTAAGATAGTTTGAAATGGATTTGTTAACCAGAAACCTCTCTCCAACCAAAGGAGAATGTGTGGAAAAAACTTAGAGATACTTATTTGAAACTGTAACAAGTGAATAAGAGCTAAGCTAGTATTGGTGGAATGGAAGGCAATGAACGATGGTAAAGAAATAATGTCTTTAGATAATGTTATACTGTCCAAATTCCTATACTGTTTGCAGTATAGGATTACTGTAATGAAAACTCATGTACTTGCTTTACTTGTGTAAGCAGATGTCTGCAGAGTAAAACTTGCCCTGGAGATGTTATTCATCTAAAATTCACAACATTTAAATTTACCCTGAAGTTGAAGCTTTAAGGAATGTCCTGAGTGGTAGATCAAAGTCCATTGTGTAGATACTCATACAGGTAAAATGGTGATCCAGTATGAACGAAAGCAACTGTGCTTGAGTGAACAGAGAATCAGTCTGTTCGATCTAAAGGAGATAGAAGTATAGCAAAAAGACAGCTGTGTGAGTTGTCTTTTCAGAGATAGTAACTGAATGTTTGCTAAAGTGATTACCCTGTCTAGAGGTAGTAGCTGAGTTAATGTTTGCAGACAAGATTACCTAGAAATACAGTAGGTGCAGGAGGTTGGCAATTTTTCAGTCTAGCATTTTACTTTTGAAAATATTACTTGGTTAAAAATGCAAAGTTTTGTATAACAAATTAACCTATGGCGTCAAGAATTTGTCACAATTAAAGATAACAGGAATTCTGATATATAGAAGCAGAATTTCAGATTACTGAGCAGGATTTTTTTGGAAAATGTGTGTCAGTAAATTGTATTTCTTCTTTGTTCAATCTTTGAGTGGAAAAAAAAAAAAAGGTGAAGATACCAGCGAAAAGGAATCCTAGTTCTTCCTTAAGTGGGACTATGTGGACCCTGTGGCAAATAGAAGCTGTTGTACGTGTTGAAAATGGCTGTCCACTCAAGGAAAATAAGGGAGAAATGCTGATTGTTGGAACACGAAATAGCTTAGAACGGTTTCTTATGAATGTGGTTTCCACCGAGTAGATGCTGTGGTGAATAGCAAAGCTAGGAAAAAAGCATGGATAGAAGATAAGGTCACATTTCTTGGACAAAATCAGTAGGAGTCTGTGACAACATACAGACAGTGGTTCTATTCATTCCCCTTTGAAGGTCTTTTTTAGCTTCCCCTTAAAAAACTAAATATGTTCTCTAGGAATCACATTTGGGTGGATGAATTCATGTCTATGTTAGGTTGCTAGAAAGAAACCTATGCCTACCTCTATTTAGTCTTAACCAGCAAAGAGAATAATGTTGTTTAGATATAAAGAGGGTAGGAACCCTTTATGCTGTGATCTTCTCAATCTTTTCTAACTGGGGTCTCTATAGGAGTCCAGGCAGGTCCCTAGTGGCTCTGCTGAACTTCAGAACAGAGCTGGAATGAGATGCCACCTCCTCTCCCTGTTCATTTCTGCACACAGAGCTTTGAGTTGAATACAAAGGGTTGATAGAAGTACCAAGGCTTTTTAAAATACAAACATATAAATTCTTATACTAGTGAGTTTTTCCATCCTACAACCTCAGTATTATTTAATTTAACTTATTTTATAAAACTACACAGCCAAAATGATGGGAAAAGATGTCTCAAGTATATGCTCAGTAAACACTGGAGGAATCTTACATGCTATCTATCTGCTTTTTGCTCACCAGAAGAAAACAAATTTGTCCTAATTCAACTCTTGCAAGAAATCTTCCCTACTGGAAATTTAATCATATGAGCTGTACAAGATACAATCATGGGAAAACATTTTGCATGTGTGAACCAGCTGAGTGTGTTCACAGGGGGCAAAATTCAGCTCAGCAATGCTATCCATTTAATAGCTTTATCCATTCAGCTTTATAGCTTGCCATTGGGTGCAGATGTTTTATGACTTGTAACAGTTTAATGTGTCCTGGTGGAATACCCTCCAAGTTTCTCTTCATCAAAGCACTTGCTCCAGGTAACTGGAATGTCAGATTTAAATGAAGTGCAATGTGAGAATGGGGATTGTCAGATTTTAAACGAGGCACACAGTGGTGCTAAGTAAAGTTTTGAGCATGGCATGACATTTCCATGGCCCATCTCAGAGAATCTCTGCATTTCTCCATTTCTCCTTTCACTGTGTAAATTACTGTAGTGAAGAAAGATAAAATAGTCATGTACTATATTCCACTACAGCATGCAACCAAGTTAAATTATATCAGAAAAGAGAGAGAGTGCTTCACTTGATTTCGAAGCCAAACATAAGATGGAATAGATGGGAAAAACATCCTTTCATTCCCCATAGGTGAGCAAGACTCTTATGGGTGCATTTTTATAGCAGAACTGTGAACCTTTGGCTCACTCCTCTTTTGCTTCTCCTCCTTTTATCTGAGAATCCCCTGGGGCCAAGGATACTCCCAGCCCTTTCCATTTCTTTCCAGAGGTTTCTCCCATCTTGTCCTTCCAAACACTCATCCTCTTCCTTCCTGCCTGTCCCCCACTCTCTCTGTTTCTTGTCCCTGGCTCTGGCTTAGCCCTGGTGGAACAATTGAACCCTCCGGAATATTTCTGTTCTGAAGCAGAGCGGACAGGGGATCCATGCTGGTAGTCCCCAGGGTCTTCAAGTATCTTCTTTTTCTCCTTTTGCAGAAATTTACTGGAGCAATAAATCTACTGCAATGATGGAGAAAAAATAAGGCAGGGGATCTCTGGAGAGAGGAAAAGGGAAAAAGAATACTGCAATAGCAGTCACGCTACTTTTGCCTGTCTCTTATCTTACTAGCATGTTTTTCTATAAAGCTTATCTACTGCGAGAGAAGAAGGGAAACAAATTCTGACAGTGGATGCATTGCCATGAAGATCCCATGTGGTAGTAAAGTCCAGATTCCTCAACATCTGGAGAGCCAGCATTAAGTAGGTTATCTCATACCTGAAGAGTCAGTAAGGTGGAACAGTCAGTGATATCTTTTCCTGAGGCAGACAATGAGGCAAAGATAATCATAGTGCCAAAAAGACAATGCATGTCACACTGAAACAGAGAGTACAAACCTCCAAGACTCCAGAGTGCCTCAGAGAAGGGACCTTCAGCTTCTTTTTGACAGGTTTTGCATATTTGACTATTATTAACACAACAAAAAGTTGTACATGGTTGTTACTGAGGTGCAACCTCCTCTGGTTCATGTTTTTGTCTGATATTCTGGGGGCAGTGCAAAAGAGTCACTTGTTTTCTATCTGCTCTTTTAAACTGAGATGGTTGGAAAAAAAAAGGTTTTGGATTGAAAAAAAAACAAGTGCTGAGCTAAAAAAAGTTCATTGATTTAAAAGGAAACAAAGTCCTTTTAGTTTAAAAACGGGGGTTTTTAGAGTTTCTCAAAGTGCTAATCTATATACTGAGCAAGTAATTTGTACTAATATTATACCTTGGTTTCTATTGACAGAATACTGGTGAACAAAATATTCTATCCTTCTGGCTATTGCTGTCATTTGTATTGTGTGGATAATGAGAACATCTTGGGATCACACTGTTGTCCTGCTATGCTGTTTTTTTTTTAATTGTAATTCATGGACCTACCAGCCTGAAATGACTCAAGTCAATTATATTGAAAACTCTATGACTAGTGTCTTATTGGGGTCTGCCAATGGTAATTCCTCATATATGTGGTACTGCTTCTGTTTTCTACAAAAATAACTCACAGCAAAGTTATTCCTGTAACTGCAGCAGATCCGAGGGAATTTCAGTGTGTAACCTCAAATTCTGCTTCCCATGTGTATTTCATGCATGTTAGTTTGAAAGTGAAGAAGGAAGGACAAAGTGAATGTGACTTTATGTAAATCTGTTGAAAACATGATTTGAGTATTCACAAAAAAGCTTTTTATGCATTATTTATTCCTCCATAGTTAAATATATGATGTTCACTGGCTGGTAAATGTGAACCTGCAGAAGGGAAACTGGTGAGAATATGATAAAGGTCTTGCTTGGGTGAAGCACAAATTACCACTAGACTTGGGTATAGAAGTTAATCATGAGATGATGATGATTCACTTGGAGGAACTATGGTGAGTTTGTAATATGAGTTATAGCAATTTGTATCTATTGCATAAATACAGTTATTTAGATGGAGTACTCACAGTAGTTTGCCACAATAGTAAAAAGCAGTGGTAGAGAAAGGGTGCTATTTTTCTTCTGATATGTATCCAACTGCTGTCTAAGATACTGTGCACTCCGTGGAGAGATACAGACACTTGCAGGAAGCGATTCATCTAATTTTTAGATGTCTAAAATAAGGCAGATTGAGGAACCTACTTCACTCTGTATAACTTTTAGTCTATATCGCATTGCTATGAGCAGTTCCCTGCAGTTAAAACAATATGATCACATGTAAGCAGAAACAGTTTGTCATAGCGTCCTGCTATCATACAATCAAACACAAACAGATAACTTGACTTTCTAACAAATTCCCTTTCAGCTGCAGCATAAGTAGCTCATCCAATGAATCAGTTATAATCATGCTCAAATGCAGAGTCAAAGTTATGCAACACAGAACATGGTATTCCAGCCTGCAAGAAATTAACCCCTAACACGCAGCATTCTATGTGCATCTGTGAAGATCACATTAAGTTAAGAACTCAGTTCTGGCTGTAAATTCTTTGTTTGTTTGCTTTATTTTT
Organism: Pavo muticus; assembly: GCA_016647715.1. NCBI lineage: Eukaryota > Metazoa > Chordata > Aves > Galliformes > Phasianidae > Pavo > Pavo muticus. The sequence goes on along the minus strand of JACDJE010000039.1, from coordinate 5,633,539 downwards.
TTCTTCCACTACTGAGATACAGGATTTGATTTTGCAAAGATTTTGCAGAGCATTTTCTGGACACTCCTTGCCTCTACTGCTTTCAGGGAACAGGATGCTGTGTCTTGTGAGATCAAGGCCATGCACCAGGTAGAGAATGTCTGTATCTGAGCAACTACATTCCTTGGATGTGCAACATTTTGAAATGACTTCTAAAACTATCACTCACCCTCCACTACTGCTTCCAGCTGCCAGCCAGCAAAAAGTGCAGTGTCTGATCTTGGATGATTGACCAGGCTCTATCTATAATTGATGGAGACAAACACTTCTGAGGGGAGATTCATCTGGTCTATGGAGACTGTGAATCACACATTTCCTGTCTTCTGGCTATTTGTTGGCACCCTTGCCTCACGTCATGGCACCTTTCTGCTTGCACTGATATCACTGCTTGTGGCGGTGGCATTACTTAAGTAGTTTAATTTGTCTGGGTTAAAAAAAAAATAGAAGTGTCCCCATCCAACAGATTTCTCTCTATCTGAGAAATCTTTTCCATGCCTGCACCTTTGTGTGTGTGTTTCGGGGGGTGGGAGGGGGCATTTGTTGAATTTCAACAAAATGAAGTATTTTTAAAGCAGCGATAGCTATCTAACAGGGAACAAATTTAAATTAAAAAAGTGTGTTTTTGCAGTGTCTTCTATGCTTCAGGCCAAGAATTAAAGAAGAAAATAAAGGTTCTCTTTTTCTTAACTTTTCCAGTTCTTACCCTGTCTGGCTCAGCCCTTCTCAAGCCCTGCAGATCCTGGGGGAGGGTGTATGTACAAAATTCCTTTCAGCCTTGGTAAACATACTTTGCACAATCTAAAACAGGGTAGTGTTACACTGGTTTGCCGGACAATTTTCCTGGAGGTAAAAAAGAAAAAACACACACAAAAAAAGAAAGAAAGGAAGTAGAGAAGCAAGGAAGGAAGGGAGGAAGGAAAGACAGGAAGGAAAGAAAGAGGGAAAGAAAGAAAGAAGGCAGGAAAAAAAAGAAAGCATATTCGACATGTGCATTTTACTGGAGTAGTTACAACACTTTTTGCTATGGAAGAATGAGGCAATGCTTGGGATTATGAACAGAAAGAAACTGGCTTAAATTTCTGGGCCTTCCTGTCTCCTTCCCTCCTAGCCCTAAGGGCTGCTCAACCTGCACATATTGCCACCCAGCAGAGCAGGCAGCTTGCTACCCCAGCACTGTGCTTAATGTGGGCAGGCTATGTGAGGGAAATTTTACTGCAGACGAGGGACAACTTCTATTTCACATTCTTAGTGCAATCCTCTTGCAAAAGGGCTCAGCCTTTTGCACTGTAGTGGTACATAGATAATTTTGTTGCTGATTTTAATTTCTCAGCCTCTCCTTTCTCTGCTAACTGGAAGCTGTTCCGCACAGTTGGTTATGATCTGCAATAGCAGGAGTAGTTACAATGAAGAAACTTCATGTTTAAATAAATGCTAGATTTTCAGAGAGAATATTGGATGCTACTTATGACTGGCTTGGTTTTACATTCAGTTTAGAGGAGTCTCTTACAAATGTTAAGCCCTCTTTGAGCCACTCTTCTGAACTCTGATTATTTTAAAAATAAAATATCTTTTTCCTTTGCACTTAGGATATATGATAGCTTTTCTTTCTTTTTTTTTTCTTTTATTTTTCCCTCCCAAATGCATTCATTATTAAAATTTCCTGCCAGTGTCTCCTCTCTCATACACAACTGCAAGCAGTTTGCTGCAAGTGTTTTGAATCCAAGCTGCCGTGGTGAAAAGCCACAGAAGTGGCTTTGTCTCTGTCCCCTCACTGACCAAATGTAACTCCAGCACAAGGGAGAGGGGCTTTGGGAATCCATTAAGGATTTGCTTTTCCCTGAGAGAGGTAGCAGATAAACAGGATTAGAGTATTTACACAGTCTTGAAATCTAGGTCGACTAGGTCTTGCCCAAGGCATCCTTCTTATTTAGCTGCAAGATTTGATTGACTGGCTGCAGTGTCAACATTTAGTTTTCGATCCTCACCTTACACAAGCTAATCATCTGAATGCAGGTGACTCCAAATGTAAAAGGCGTGGTCAGGTTTTCACCTGGTTTGCTAATTGGCTTATTCCCAAGACTCTGGTGAATGATTTGGGAAACACTTGTCCTTGTACTGCATCAAGCAGAATCCAAGCCCTTGTGGAGTCTGAGTGTCAATTCTTGTCTTAATATAGGTAGGAATTTATCTTGGTGGTAGATTTTCCTCTGTAAAAGGTCTCATAAGGGTCTGGCTCACCTGAGTCACAAAATGACTGTTAAAGCCCGTGGAGAGTACAGTGACTGCAGCTCAGTTTATGTGCACAATTACACATTTTGGGGCACAGGTTGCTCTGAAAACCCTGTTCCCACCAGAGGTAGCTCTTCTCCCTGCTTTGCCCCATCACCCTACTCACTCTCTTTCCTCCCATCAGGAGTTACTCCTTTTGCCGGTACAGCTGCGCTCTCACGAGGCCGGTCTTCCAACTCATCTAGTTCACAAACAAACCCTCTGTTGTTTTTTTTGCAGGAGAAAAAAACACAAAAACATTAAAACCCAACATTTCACAGAAGATCCTTTCTCAAATCTGGCTCAAAATATGACCACACAAACCGTGAAGGTTTCCTCCACAAATGGAGGAGTAGTAGCTGTTTGTGAAAGGAGGTGCATTGTGTAGCATGACACTATCTTACACAGCATCTGAGAGTCGCATGACTTTTGCTCAAGACTGTGATTTGATGATAAAATACAAGTAGTGGCAGTTTTGTCCCCAGCAGTTGATTTTGCCTCTCTGTTCCCATGCTCCCATCTCTATTGTTTTATTGCTTTTTTTTTTTTAATTGGTTTTGTTTCCTAATGAATTTCATGGTGCAACCCTGAAATGGTTGAAATCATGCAAACAGGAGCAAGCAGCTCACAAGAAGGGGGCAGGGACTGTTTCAGCCAGGGCTGCTCTGTATATTTGGTGCCATTGAGCACAACCTCAGTGTTTCCCTGGATAGAAGAATTGTATCTCCTCATCCAGTGACGTTTCACAGGTTATCTTGATTTTAGTTAGATTGACTTATCTCTGTATTTATTTTGATCTCTATTGAAACTGCTAGGAGCAAGTTAAAATAAAGATACTAGACTCAATTTTTTTATGCTGCTACCATCAGCTTAAAGAGAACACAATCTTATTCAGCGTTTCTGGGCAATTTCATGAACTAATGCCCAGAAAACTAGAACTGAGTTGCAAGGAAGCGAGTAAGACACTTAGCTTTGTATGACCTGTGTGGACTGCTCACCTGGGAACAAGAATGAAAAAATAAACTATAGTTTATCACAGAAGATCTTTGCCTTTGCTGCAGCAGTAAAAGTGATATAGCAAAAATGTATTGATTCTCCAGGTGACTGATAAAGCTACAGCACTGAAAGGACTCCTTGCAGTAAATCCGAGTTTAATTTTTCCATCCAAATGTCTTGAATAACGCAGCCTTCATCTGCTGGTCACCTCTCTGCAGCACTCTTTAGGATGATAACAGCACTGTTTACCCAAGGTAGGATCCTGAATTGTTGTGCATCATCACAATTCCCATTAGTTTCTTGTGGGAAGAGTGCTGTATCACAGCTCGTATGATTATCTGAGAACTTTCCCGTTGCACAACAATAGAAAGACCCTGTATTGTTTCTTTCTTTCTTTTTTTTTTTTTTTTCCACCCCTTCTCTCTCCTTTTGGCTGTTATTCTCAGCCTACTGGAATTGCTGCAGGATTTCCATCAAACCAGCATACTTACATGTGCATGATACATTCATATGCACTTTAGATTCCTTGGCAATCTGAACTCATTGTATATTCATTATGTTTTCCTTGTGGCACAGATCTCTTACCCAAGGCAACCATGAAATACGTTACACCAAAAGATTTCTCTTATGTGGTTATTTGTGCACGTGTGCATACGTGTAACTGTATGTGCAGATATATAGAATGGAAAGCGTTAGGTGCTTGCTCTCATGAGCTGTCTTAGTGTATCTCTGCTTGAATTGTATCATATCCCCCAGCCCTGCCTCCCCCCTTCTGCTGTGCAGGATAATGATGCGGTGGAAACCGTGTGTCTGTGGGGGGAAGGGTTTAAAAGCATCATACTGAGGCTGGGCGTTCTGCCAGGGGGAAGGGACAGAAGTGAAGTGCTCCTGGAGGTTTTCTTTTTTTAGACAGTGATTACTGAAGGGGAAAGAAGGCCAGTCATCACAGGAGTACAAAAAGGGAAAAAAAAAGTGTTTACTGTGGGCTATTGGCAAGTACTTAACTCTCACTTTAAGCAAAAATTCCTCCTTATCGGAGGAAGAAAAAAGGCACAAAATGGTTGTGCTTAAAGAGAACAAGTCTCACCAGCTGTTTTAAAATCAATGATTAAAATGAATGATACCTCATCATTTCCTTTCTTCCCTCCTCAGTATGCACAGTGTATTTGCAGTCGTACATTGCGAAGTCCTAAAGACTTCAGGATAAGGAAGGTGCAGAGAGAGAGAGTCCTTGGAATTGAGTGATTTATTTTTACTTAAAACTGAAAATTCAGTGCATGCAGGTCCCCTCTGCCAGATAAAATAACGAAGTTACAGAACTCTGGTTTGCCCTCAGCTCTCTACCGAGCCGTTCAGCTTCTTGTTGCAATGAAATGTGTAATATTTTTGCAACTCACAACCTCTGGCATCACAGAAAAAAGCCTCATGTCTCATTGGCTACGTGGGATAGTGAAAAACCCGATGTTTGTGGGCTTTTGGTTTTTTTTTGGGGGGGGAGGGAGAGGATTGGGAAGGGCAGCTCCCCACCTTCTGTATGAAGCCTGTTATGTTAGCACTTGTGGACAAGAATATCTGGAAAATTGCACAGACTTTTCTGCATCTAAAGAAATTCATAATTATGAGCTTTGAATTCACATTCCCTGTTAGATGACAGCATGTTTAGGAAGCTTATGTCCCTGTTAAGCTTCTGACTTTTGAAATTAAATTAGGCATGGCAGAGGGAAGGCTTGGGGGATGAGGGAATATTTTTTGGCATGTGAATGCAAAACTGAAAAGCCAGATTTGCCAAGCATTTTTCCAGGGATGTATGCATGATTTGCATGTCCCCACTCAGACTCGTAACACACCCTCAGTGTGAAACTGGTAGGGAGTTGTAGGGAAATGACAGTGATAACCAAGGAACTAAGGGCAACATAAAAATTATTTAGGTTTCCTTGATACAAACTAAGTGATGCTGGTTAATCAGTGGATTTATTATTTCCCCTCCCCTCAGAGGAAATAATCTTTTTAATAAATGCTTAAAACTGAAACTGTGATCTTTGCATAAGCAGTAGTTGGAGAGCCTCGGAAGGAGGTATCAAAAAATTTTGAAGCTGATTCAAAAGCACAACAAAGCCTTTCAGTGTGGAAATCAGGCTAAAAATCTTTCAAGCTCAAATTCTCTTGTGAGATTTCCACTTTTTCATATGCAGAAAGTATCAAGAGACTGTTCTAGCATATCATGTTATTGCAGTAACTCTCACTGCAGGAATTACAGGTATGTGTGAATATTCAAATAAATAAATAGCAGAGCTAAAATATTTGAGTTCATTTCAGGTTTTAGATAATGGCTGTCTATTGTTGATGCAGTTTCCAAACTCTATCCTTTGTCCTCAGGCTCTGTTTTAGCAAAACACTTTAAAGTACACTCCAATTTAAGCATCTGGATTTTCCTATCAAATCACTACTTTCTTCACATATTTAAGACAAAGCAGGTGTTTGAGATTTTTTTCTAGATAATTGATTCAGAGGACTGTTTTGAAAAAAGAATCAGAGCTGTCTATAGAGCAAGCAGGAGTCTGCCCCTGTTTCTCTCTGTTTACTGAGCTCTAGGAAGTCCTACTTTCTGTTGTGCCCCAGAATTCAGTGTCACATGGGCAAGAGGCCCAATCTCAAGACTGTGAAGAGTTTGAAAGGATTTCCCCTTAAATAGTAAGTTGTCCTTACATGGCAACCACTTATGGAAGATAAGGAAACAAATATCAAAATCAATGCTGTGACTCTTGGGGAAAACACTGTAACTCAGAATGGTTGCAGATGATTAGAATCAAATAAAATCATTTTTATACTTTGGAGACATGGGGAAGAGTAGAATTTCTGAGTTTTGAGGGAGAAGTGAAACTTGTCATAGCTCTTTGTTGAAAAGCAGCAGTCTTTTGTGGTATTTGATTTTATTCAGAGACCCTATACAACTTTTGGCATGGATGAGGGCATACAAAAAATCATGCATTGTTTCCTGGAAACCTCATAGTGTCAGTCAAAATGCATATAAATCAAAGAAGGTGGATCATGAAGAGACAAGAAGAATTGGTTTATGACAGAAGATTAAAAGAATCTAATTTATGTAGCTTGTCTGAATTAAATTAAATCTCAAATCATGATGAATAAATACTTTAAGACTGTGAACAGCAAGGGCAGACACATTGTTTAGGATTTTTCATAAAATTATCACATACAATAACAAGATGAAAGTAAGCAGTAGAAGATACTGGCTGGATATAAGTAGAAATGCTTAGAACAGGTTCGCAAAAAAAAAAAAATCACACTAGGTCAAATTATTAAAAATGGATTGGACAAAACATTGAAAAACTATCAAACCTCTATTTTAATATCACATTCATCTCTATGATGATCACTTTCCCTTTCAGAGATGAAAATTTAACTTAAACAAGAATGTGTCAGTGGCCCATTTCTCTAATTTCTGTTTTCTTTTCTGTCCCTACTCCCTATTTCTTGCTGAGAAACGTATATCGGTTTGCTGTCTACAATGCAGTTCATAAGCAATCCTCTCCAGACCTGGAACTGGGCTGTATTGCTTTTCTCCAGTCTTGCAGTACGTCTTCAGTATCTGTCCTCTAAAGTCAAGCAGTTCGAGCAGTTAATTTTGCTATTCTAGTCACTGCTGAAAACAAAACACAGTTCCTCACTGAGCTGGTCATAAAAATGCCCAACTGAGATGTCAACAGAAGCCATCAACCTATGCAAATAGCTTAATTTTTTTTCCTGCACTGTCTCATTCTGCTTCTATTAAAATTGGATCTCCTTTATGTTGCTCAGTTTCTTAACTCTTTTAGTTCCTTTTAAATTTGTATCTGTTTTTCTGTTAAAGAAGAAATTTAGCTATGAAAAGTGAAATCAATGCATTTTACCTTTGTCCCAATTTCAGTGTGCTCTCACAGGTGCATATTTACTAGTGCGGCACTTCTGTTCCACTAGATGAAAGGACCTTGCAGAAGCATCTGTTCCCTTGCCCCAACTGTCTTACGTACTACAGTGGAAACCTCCAAAGCAGCAGGACTTCAGGGAAGGCAGCCAAACTTCACTGATAATCCTGGCAGCCACAGGCAAATCCCAAATCAACTGCATGTGAAGCAGAAAAGTCTTGAAGACACAGTTTAAATGCACTAGCACTGTGCATGTTTATATTTGTTCATACAAATTGTTCATACATTAGAGAAAGAAGATAAATTACTGCTGTTGAGAGTGACAAGTGTAACTGGGACTGCTGTTGTGCTGGATGACCACTCAGATATGTGGCAATGTGATTTTCTTAGAATCATAGAATCATTAAGTTTGGGAAGACCAATAAGACCATCTAGTCCAACCATCAACCCATGCTTGTGACCATTCTAAACCATGTCACTCAGTGCAACATCTACACTTTTCTTGAAAACTTCCACGAATGGTGACTCTACCACCTTCCTGAGAAGCCTATTCCATTCTCTTTCTGAGAAGAAATTCTTCCTAATATCCAATCTGAACCATTTATGCCATTACATGGCATACAAATTTGAGTAGTATTGTTTTCCCTCAGTCTCCCTAGGCTTAAGCAAATTAAGCAATTTGGTATCTTAGTACATTTGGTACATGAAAAATTTAGTACTTTTGGCAGATACAAATAGATCAAATCCTCGTGTCTATACCTCTCTCCCTATGCTTCTCTAAGAGGCCTGTTTGGCAGAACGTGTGGCAAAATCAACTGCACTGAGTCCTACAGGTTCCAGGTGAGCAGAGATATCATGGTACTGAGCTCACTGTTTTTACTGGAATCTTGTCTGTATAAGAATGATAAATTTTACAGTGATTTTCATGGAACCCTGAATATGAAGCTTTGCCATATATCACCATTTTACCTGAGTAAAGTCTCAAATATTTGGCATAGTAGAGGTACATGCAGTTATCAACTTGTACAAAATCAGTTAGAAAAGGATGGGGGGTGAAATTTTAAATGAGAATGTGAAGGATGCTCTGGACATTGTTAAAATGAAAGTAAATCTTCCTGCCTTTGTTTTTAAGACTCATAAGAATGAAGATTAGTTTATTACTAAGACAACCCTCATTCTTGAAATTAAAGGATGTAACAGGCAAAAAACAACTCTGTGTTTGCTATTTCAGGAAAACACCATTACTCTTTTCTGAGTACATATGGAAAGCAAACGCATACCATTATTTTTGCTGATATCTGAAATGTGGAAATTACAGCCTTTATGGAGGAAAGATTTTTTTCATTATGTAAGTTATGGATAGCCAATGACTATCTACAGCTCACTGTACTTTATTCTGAAGCCAGCAACAGACCTCTTTCATTGAAAGTTGGTTTAGTTTTTGGCTGTAGCACATTTGATAGAAGTGATTTAACTACAATTTATCCAAGTCTATAATTATTCAAATTGCTCAAAGGGCTCCCTCGGTTCCATCCCAGATGGAATTCCTCTTCCTATATTTATTTATTTAAAAGAAGGAAAAAAATACATGAAATGTTTTTAAAAAATAGGCTTTATTTTTAATTTCAGAATAATCTCACATACTGGTTCTATTGTCACTGTTAGCCTTTCCATGCTATCGTACTATAGCAGCGTTTGCTAGACAAAGATTTTTTAAATTTTGTGTTTCTCTCCTTTCTTTTCTTTCTCTCTTATTTTTCCGTCTCCCTTATCCCCATCCCTACCTCCGCATCTAAGGTCAATAATTGACCTACAGGAATCCACACACAGTTTAAACCAGAGTAACGTGTGAATTTGGAAAGTTGGCTGCACTTCTGTAAATGTGAATGGGTTAATATTTATCATTTTCACCTAATTTCTTGAGATTTTGACTTCGAATTTTGTGAACTAAATAAACAGCTAGTCATAAAACAAAATGAAGCAAAAAACCCCGACACTTTGCTATTTTAAAGGACAATGCAATGGGTTTCTGTATTCTTGGATGCCTATGTGCTGGTTGCATTCCTGTTAGTCTTTTTTATGGAATTACTATAGCTGTTGGAAGATTTATACTTTAACTGTTTTGGAAAGCTCAAAATAATTGTCTGCTACAATAACAACTTATTTTTCTATCCTTCTTAATCACAGTGTGATTCTTTAGGAGCAAAGTAACAAAATGAGACATGCAATAACAGAAAGCTGTTAAGTAGCTCCCATGGAAATACTGACTAGTCCAGAATTTTTGGCAGATGAGAAGTATAGAATCATAGAATGGCCTGGGTTGAAAAGGACCACAATGATCATCTAGTTTCAACCCCCCTGCTATGTGCAGGGTCACCAACCACTAGACCAGGTTGCCCAAGCCTGCCAAGTACCCTGGAGTCCTTGGTGAAGGGATTGTATATTTGACTTTTCTAAGTAACTGGTGAACATTTATAGCATGATACCTTGTAAACTACTGGAAAAATAAGCTAGTATTACGATTTGTGGGAAAGCCTGGGAAATTTGTGTTATTTAGTGACGTATGGCATTACTTGGACCACTACCTTTGGTGTTTCATGAGGTATCTGGTCTGGAATTGTACCACTACTGTGGTCATTTAGCCTTTCACGGTCACATTTTCTTTAGTTCTAGTCTCTTTCCATTACAGCAGTGAGTGGAATGTATGAGAGGTAGAATTGGCTTTATATAGTATTTGAAGCTTCTTTTTTCAGAAACCAAATTATACGAAGTGTTAATATCCAACTAGCTTTCACGTACCTCGTAAAATGCATGCTGGATGCAAGTGAATGTAGAAGAAATGATCAATTCAGTCTCATTTTGGATCTCAGGCATCATCTAACTTGTCAGATCAGAAGAAAAAGGAAGTTTGTCTTTTTTATCCACTTGGAAAGAAGCCATACGGATCCATCCTGAGGTCCTCCTGTCCCTGTAAATGTTTTCTGACATAAATTTGTTGGTAGAGGTCTGCTGACAGGTTCACTTATGGGAGAACTTCTGGAGTTACTAGAGGCTACTGATACTGGTCTGATACTGGAAGATTCTTGCTTGGGCCTTCTTCATCCTGCTTTCATAAAGTGATATGAAATAAGCCATCTTAGACTGACTGACTTGTTTAAAAACAAATCAAGGACAACTTCTTTTGTTGTAAAACTTTTTGAAAAACATACAGCATTAGGAATCGAAAAGCTAGAATTCCTTGTCCTTTCCATTTTTAATTTCTGCCTGAAACAAAATACCTTTTGAAGCTGCAATTCAGTCATCACTGAAGCCTGATCTAGTCTGGCAGCTTAACTAACACATTACACTTGACGTCTGCAGTGAACTGGGAACTCAGTCTTTGTCAGTCATCATGTCCCTGCCAAATAGTGCTGAGCTGAGCAGCTTCCATCTTACAAGGAAAGGCATCAAAACAGAATCAGCTGTGATCAGTGAAGTGTAACTGTTAGCTGTGTCTATCCTATGTTGTGTTCCTGGAATAGTTATGTCTATAAGGAGGGTAAAAATATGTATGGGGATGTGCGGCAACATTACACCAGAAAACTTCACCCCACCAAGGTAGATGCAATTAGTTTTGTCTCTTATTTCTACATAATTATGACTAAGTGTTAAAATATCTGCTGATATTTGATTTGCTGATACATCTGATATCTGAAACAGCTTCACAAATTATTTTATGGCAATATTTTCAAACTTAGACTTCTGCATCCTTCAAGTTACTCTACCCAAGTATACTGAGATAAAGAAATCAAAACATGCAAGAATTTTGTGTAAGCCTTGAGAACAGCTAAAATACAAAACAAAAATTCTCTACAAATATGTCCTCGGACATACAGTCAGTATAAGAGAGGGACCAGAAAAATGCCTGTTATCCATTTTAAGTACATAAAAACATGTAGATCAATTTCAAATAGGTTTTATATAGACTGAGTTGTGTTCAATACAGTTGTTTTCATTTACAATAGTACGGGCAGAAAAAAGACTGGGACCATTTTCCCATGGAAAAATACTCCCCATATTCCCCATTCTGAGTATTTTAAATAATTTAGTAAAACAAATATGTCTCTATTATTTCACCACAGTTGTGAAGTAGGAATGAAATTCTCTCAGCAGTGTCCCTGCTGGAAAGACTGCTCCCTTTCACTGCCCAGGAGCTGAGACAGGTAGGTCAACAACCTAACCCAAAGCCCAATTCTTAGCACTGTTATGAAAGGCTCTGAAATTATTTCAATGTGACTTAAAGATAGGATTGCCTACTTCTAAGCTGAAACACATTCTGTAATTTGCCTGTAAGGTAGCTGTGCCACAGCAAATGTCCCAAGGATAAGTGTAAAAAAGTCTCAGTCTTAAGTTTCAGTCTTGCTGACCTTTTATTGCGTCATAGCAACCCTTACAGCCTATTTACAATCGGGGGCACTGGAACCAGTAGCAACATGGAGGCCAATTTCTTAAGACACCAGTAGGGCTAGCACAGGACTGGTTTTGGGGCTGTACCATCCGGAGAGAAAAGTCGGTGACTCCCACCTTCTGGGTTGCTCAAAGTTCTGAGAGCAGCAGGAGCTTCTGCTTCATACAGATGCAATTAATGATGTTAGAAAATGGTAGCATATTGTTTCTGTAAGAGGCAGTTTCTCATGGATCCCACAGTGTTCTTACCAGCATGTTTAACCTCTAATCTGGGAAAGAAAAATACCATCTGGTACACACCAACCTTGAAAGTTTGCTGTCCCCTGCCTTGTTGCGTACCTGGAGGGCTGATGTAAGTGCTGCACCGAGCTACCTGTGCTGAATGAACTTGTTTGGACCCCAGAAGGAGCAAAGAAACATTAGTGTGATGCACTACCTGAGTTAATATAGCTGACTTTGCAGCAGGGCTAATGAGCCGGTGCAGAATTCCATATTTGCCTGGCTGTGCTGCTTCCAATAGAAGAGCTGCTTAGAGCTTGCCTAGGTATCTCTGCCCAGAACTTCCCTGGGCCATGCTGGCACATCCATAAACTCTTAATGTTTGATGAGGAACGTTTTTCTTGCTTGATTTTATTCATTTCATCATAAAAAAATTCACACTTTTTGTCCTAAAGAATCCGTGCTTCCTTACTTGCTTATTTATGCAGTGTTGATCTTATTTTCTGGCAGGAAAGAGAACTTGCTGTTAAACTCTGACAACCCTGACTCATGATACGTGTTAGGCTTAACATATCACCTCTGCAGTCTGTGCCTTACCAGTGTGTGGTCTGTGCAGCAAAAGGGATAGGATGGGCTGTACGCCCACTCTTCAGTTAAAATTTGCAGTCATCTGGCCTATTGATTTAAATCACCAATAGTTTTGATATGCGTTATTAGATAAACTGGAGTGTGCTGGCAGCAACTATGTTGCTCTGTTTCTAAGCCATGTGGATTCTCCTCTCTGTAGGCAACACAATGACCGGAGCTCTATTGGAGTTGTCATATTGATGCCAAATGTGGTGGGAAACCTGACTGGCCCAGCATGTTGCAGCCTTGTAGCTCATGGACCCCTGCCTGCCTCCTATGCAGCTGGGATTACAGGCGTGGGCCACCACGCCCATTTTTTAGAGACTGGTGAAAATTGCTAGTGCTGACTGTGTTTCTGGTCATGAGGAAAGAATATTGAGAACAGCTTTCACTGTGCAAATATAATGTCTTGGATTGATCTTGCAGGTGCAGACACTGCTGCTTCATGAGTACACAGCCTGTTCTGCTACCTCTGTGAAAGGGATGAGGTGAGGCTTACAGGTGTGACCTCATGAGTGACTGCTGAGCATGTGAATCAGAACCCCAGGCCCACTGGTGGCATCTGCCCAGTGCACAGAAAAAAATCTTCCTCACACCAGTTCTCCAGTTCTTTAATAATAAAGTGTCCCTTCTGAGACAAATTAAAAATGTGAAATAGGCAGAAGTTTCAAAAATGAAGCCGTGCTACTGGCTTTTGTGTGCATAGGATCATAACTAAATGGCTGCTACTTTCCTGTGTTTGGAAATTTCTGTCCTATTACTGCTTTCATTCCTTCAGCAGGTTGCAAATAGAGCTATTTTAGTTTAAAAAGATTCCTCGTATAAGTGATAAAATGTGCTTATTTCATTTTTTAAAAGTGCCTGTAAAGTAGCTTGAAAATGATTGTTCCTGATATTTAATTAGGTAGTGTTTGAAAAGCACTTTGAGAATGAAGAATGCAGTAGAAGTGCTAAATATTCTTGCCTAAGTTTGATTAATTATGGACAATAAATCTTACATTAGCCCATGTGATAAATGCGATCTAGTAGGCTGCAGTCTACTAAAGGAAACCGAGGCATATACATATTTCCCTCTGCATATGGATCTAGGGTGGATAACCTAGAGATTTGAGAATTATGTCTTCTTTGTGGCTTCTCATCCCCTTTTCATTCAATGCAACTGAAGACTTTAGCAGAGTATTTAGAATCTGGCTTTTCAGAGCTAGCAAAGAGGAGATCTGGGACATGGGAACCAGCTGGGCTCCCTTAGAAGTTTTCTCTTTCAGCTTCACAGGAAGTTGTTAGACAGCGAGGGTACATCTCTATTAGTAAATCAAACATGTCCAGCTCTCCGCTACTGAAGTCACCTGGCACTGAACTGCACACATCCACAGACTGAGTGATTGAACATTGTGTCCTGTAAGAACAAGGTGTTTGCAGCCATGCTTGAGTGGGAAGAGTCCTTAGCCTGTGCCAACTCAGGAAGACCTCCTGGAAATTGTTTGGGTAGGTGCAAGTTGTCCAGGGTCAAGACAGTTCTAGAAATTTAACAGTGGAGTTGAAGGAGGTTCAGTGCATAAGCCAGCCCAGCACCTGCTGAGTTTACTAGTATAGGTGTAGCTGAGCAGTTGTGGCCTCCCTCTAGAGTACTTACAGTCTTCAAGGCATCTCCAGCTGATAGAGGGGAACCAAGCTGCTTTTGTATAGGCCTGATCATTTCACACGATGTTTATATCTTTCTTACTTCTCCCAGCTTTTGCTGTTCTCGGACAGCAATATTAATACCTGATCTTAAAGGGTTGATGGAAATAACCACCCAGCTTCACTTGCACTGCGGAAGAGATGATAGACTGCAGAACCACTTGGTATCTTTGACAAGTTTTAAGTGGGGCTAATGTATAAAGAGCAAATGTTCTTATCACACCTAGACCAAATATGTGAGAGGCCTGTGCTAGTTCTTGCAAATATGATAAGTGCCTTGAATAAACTGACAATCACTTACCTCAGATAAAAAGCCTGGAGAAGCCTATAGTATGAAAGCAGAAGAGGAAGAAGTAGCTGAGTATACAGCTCCTGCGTGAGAGTCTGTGAAAAATGGAGCAAGCATCTGTGGCTTGCTTTTTTTTTTCTTTTTTTTTTTTTCCATACGTGACAGTTTGCTTGTACTCTGTGACCTTCTAAGACTGGAGGAGTAGATCTCCTCCTTGGAACAGAGGAATCAGATCAGCTGATCAGTTGTTGACATTGGCCTGTTGGGGTGAGCATGAAGGACTGATCAGGAATTGTTGGTTTAAGAGAGAATTATTTTGAGATATATTGCAAGACCAGTGACTAGTCATGAGGCAGCACATATGAAAACATCATAACAGCAGAACTGTCAATAAGGTCTTTGCTGTAGAAGATAGAGGGACAGCTGGAATTGTGGCAGTTTGGTCTGAAAACAAAATACAGAAGACTCGCTTTTCCATTCCAGTTTATAGATCCTAAAAGGCTTAATTCAGGCCTGTTTGGAAAAAAGAGTGTTGTCTCTGAAAATGACTACTAGCTGCAGAGCTTCAAAGAGATGAAGTCTGTGACAAAGTTTTGGTTCTTTAAAACTGAATGCACTAGAGCGACACCAAGTACTGAAGGCCAGATCTAAGCATAAAAGATTTAAAATAAAAAGCAGAACTTTGGACATTTATCACCTTTGCAGCCCCCTAGAGTTTCCCTTCCTGCACATCTATTATCCAGAGCCATCTTGGAGAGAGCTCTGAGAAATGGTTCTGTGAGCCTAGGTGTGATACGTAGTCTGCAAGTGCAGGGGGAAGACTTAGATCATGAAGGCTCTGCTGGGAATAGGAATCTGCTGGATTGACTCAGGTGTCTTGCTGAAAAGGTGCATGCTTGCTTCTTCCCTTAAGCCTGTCCTCTCACATTACTTTCCCATGCCTTAACATTCCTGTTAATGCTTGAGTAGCAATGTGATGCTTTTGGACAAAAAAATTCAGTGAGAAGGTTCCACAGAACTCTTAGAAACATTTCTGAGGAGATAGTGAGCTGATTTAGAAGGAGCTGGTGAAATGGGGAGTCACCTGGTGGGTGAGAAACTAGAATGTGTGGTGTTTGTTAAAAGGAAGCAGTGGGAGAAAGATTCAGAAGAGAGAGGCAATGACTGGAGAGACAGAGGCTTGGAGGACAAGATCTTTTTAATGTTGGAAAAAGAAATCCATACAATATGCATCTTCACCAGTTTTTGTACACATAAAAACTTCTGAAATCTAGTTAATTAAAGGCATGCTATCTATCACCCCACTTTTGATTGATCTTTCTCTCAGGAATGTGTGAATGAGATGCCGAGGTGCAAACAAGAACCATGAGATATACATCTATGGTGAGCTACATGTACTCATTCTATTAGCATAATTCACTCATGTCAGGTGTTTTATGCAGCATTTTACTTATTTTAGCAAGTTTGTCAGTTGCAAGAGCTTCTAAACTCATTATCAACAAAACTGAAATGTTTGGTTTATTATTCACCAGGAATTCTTGAAAATATAGTATGTGATGGTATCTGCTTCACAGTACTATGCAACTCAGTCATGAGCTATCACAAGTGACCTATAAAACGGATTTATTTGACACTAAATTCAAGCTGAAAACAACTTCCCCAAATCCCTAGAAAAAGCAGTGAAACTCTATATTCTCACTCCAAGGAGGTATGCACATGCATTCAAATATGCATACTTTTATGCACTGATATCATCATGTATCATATTCTTGCTGACCATCTGTTTGCTCTGAGATGATTCAGTCGCTATGCCTTTGGGAAAAACACTGGGTAAGACCTGCATGCAAATGTGCAAGGAAACGTTTGGGGATATGTTTACTGCTGTGTGCTGGGACCTGACGTGCTATGCCTGGCTTCATCTATCCTATCAACCCTTTTGGTTGGACAGTCAGGATGGCTCAGATCCTCTCCAGAGATTCATCACCAAGCTGGGGTAGGGAAGCCACTTTACAGCAAGTGAGAGGTTGCTGTGTAGACAGCACAAATCCTGAGGTTAGGTTGCTTGCAAGAGTTGGGTATGGTTCAGACAAGTGGTTTTTAGTGCCACTTAGCTCAGATAAAAACAGGTACAAATGTTATATCCTGTGGAACACTACAGACAAATGCAAAAACAGGAGTTGTGTATAGATCGCTCTGAAAGGAGTGCCTCCCATTTATTTCCTTTGAAACTACAATAGCTACTAAGAGCACAATAACATTGCTTGATAGAGCAAATACTCAGACATGAAACACTAACTCTCAACATGGTCACCACCACTAGCTATGCATTTTTGCTGGTGATAAGCAAAAGCCTGCACGCTATGCTCATAAAAATCTGTACCAGCAGAGGTGACCCAGTGTTGCTGTTGCCACTGCTGAAATGCACCACTCTGCTCACATGCACTCTTTGATCTCCATAAATGCTCAGCAAGTGTTGATGAATGTCAATAAATACATTTTTTTTTCCACATGAAGGAATTCAATGGCACAGCTGTGCTTCATACGTACTTCCATGTCAGATGCCATTCTGTCAGACTGACCCTCTGCTGCTGTCTGTCTCAAGGCAATGATATGGAATGGATTATTGGTGGGAAGGTTCAACATCTACTACCATGCCACCAACATCTGCCTCTGATGTCATGAGCCAAAATAATAAAATAGGAGGCATTATTTTCAGAGCAGCCTGTGTACTTAGATGAGAATCATTAATGGAAAGAATAAATCACCCTCCAAAAGTGAGGGAGATATCAAATCCAAAGTACACAATAAATATAACAGCTCTGTCTTCACAAATGTTCATCTGTTGAAATCTGGGTTTTGGAAATGGATCTTGGTCTAAGGCAGATCTCCCTGTGTGCAAAGGTAAGTCTGTAACAAGTGCAATATTCCATTAACAGTGTTTCTCCACTAATTCACTGTGTAGCACAGGTGTGCATTTCAGATAGGTCTGAAGAGATCCCTCAGATAGAAGCCAAGGAGCTCTTTATTTCCTCAAATCCATGTTTCCTTCCACATTTCTTATAGCTTTTCTGCTGCACAACACATCACTCTCAGCCTTTTTAACTGAAAATATATCACTATCCCAAAGATTTTTTGCTTTATGTATAAGGGATTTTATTTCTGGCCTAATTTAGGAACTTTCAGAAATGTTGTCCTGCACTGGGAGTTAGAACCCTCTGCTTTTCAGAGGTGATCTGTTAGGCTTTTGTTAAAACATGTTAAAATTGGGATGCTTATAAGAAACATATCCACTGTTTTCTCCTCCTTGGAGGGCTCAACACAGGCAGACCCCTACAACTGCATGAAATCATAAGCAGCATCAGTAGGCCTAGTAGTTTTGTGTGTTGTTTTGTTGTTGTTGTTGTTTTCCCTTGTCAAGTCAATTCACAGTTGCAGGCAATTAAGATTTGATATTTTGATATGGGATTTTCCTTATTTTTCTCCTTTTGAGTTGGTGATGAAGAAAGCTCTCAGATCTGCCTTTGTATCTTTTGTCCCAGTGAGGTAGAGCTTCCTATGGCATTTTCCGTGCTCCAGAGCTATTCATCACTAACACTGTGTTGATAATGCGATGACAGTTGTTGCCAAAACCTTCCTGTTCACCCTAAATCTGTGTTTTCTTAGTATGAAAATAAAGATATTAAACTCAACAGAAAGGGCACTCCATGGTAAGAGAGCTCAAGGTAACTGTGACAGAGTAATTATCTAAGGACAAGGCCCTAAGGACCAGTGTGGAAGGCATTTTCCAGATTCCAGTGGGAGTGGGGGAAGAAGAGAAGAGGGGTGTGAGGCTAACGGGGTGGAAGGGTGGGATGTGCTGGGGAGTGCTGGGAAGGGAGACAGGGCTCTGCTTCTAAAGGAAAATGAGCATCCAGCAAAAACTATATGTGTCTCACCATGGGATGAGGGTGGAGATCCCACTGACTGCTGAGGCAGTCAATAGGCTGAGTATTCATCACACATTGCTAGGAGATTAACGGAGCAAACGTTCTTACAAAACTGATTAAAGCCTTTATCCTGTACAGGGGAACAAAGAGAGACCAAGATATTACACCCCAGCCAAATGCCAGATGATGACTACACGTAGTGGAAACATGAAGTATAGAGAGATTTTTAATTATTTTTCCCCTCAAGCTGGGATGGCTCTCTCTTTCTTTTATGACTACAGCCATCACAAATCAAAGTGTATAGAGTATTAGAGTAAATACAGCTACCTACTGAACATTTCGAAAGCTAGATTCCTGTGATGATAAAGGAACACCCCCTTAATGTGCTTCTCTTAAAATGTTATCTTAGAGTGTTTTCATGTCCAGAGACTTCTCTCTTCTGAAGTGCATTCCTTCCCAGTATTATCACCACTGTTTACAATTGTAGATGTTTAAAATGAACAAAATACTTGACTTCTCATTACACTAAAGTTTGGATAGTACCCCTTAGCCACGTGTCAAGCTTGAATATGAACATTTCCAGTATCAGTGCTTACTCAGTTGCCAGAATTGGTAAAGGGAAAATGGACAAGGTTTTTTTACTGTGTTCACTAATTGCCACAGTTTCTAGTTATGCCATCTCCTAAAACAAGATAAATGGTATCAATAAAACTAAATCACTTCATCACCAAGTTCTGCAGACTGGGAAAACAATGAAAAAGATGCTGAGAAAGTCTCTTTCCAGACACCTCTGATTGTTTTCTTTTGGCAATTAGAAATTGAATAGGTCATGGAAATGATCACACCAAGACTGTTAAATGTCTACTAACTGTAACAAGTGCTTATTAACAAGGGTTTATAACCTGAAGCACTGACAAAACTTATTGTAGGAAGCTAAACACTGAGCTCAACATTGGTTTAGATATACCTATGTATGTTCATGGTACCTCAGCACGTAAAATCAGATGCTTTTGGAAAGTAGGGCTGTTGACTGTCAGGACATTGAGATGTGAAATTAGGCAGCACAGCTCCCTGGGAAGTGAGCAGTGGTGTGGAGATGATACTCCCGGAAGTTCTTCTCCCTCAACACTCCTGATTCTGAGGGAAGTACATTACAGCTACTCACGTCTTTGGACTGTGCTGACATGAATAAACTGTTGGAGGTTAACTGTCATGCTTCTTAGTGTCCTCCTTTCCAGAGAATTAAAGACTTATTACACACAGTTATATCAAATCATTCCCTTGTGCTGGGTTAGATCCTATAAACTGATCTAAGAAATTTGTGCTTTGGAAACAATTAGACTTTCTTTAGTAGTGGTCAAGTAATATTTTATTATAAACATAGTGTTTTTTTTTCAAATTTCAGAAAAATGATTGTCAAATATGTGACAACTTTTGAAACCAATTGTCATCTAAAGAAATAACATAAATATTTCTCAATATTAGGGAGAACATTAGTATGTTTAGAAATGCTCCAAGACTGTTAATTAATCTGTCATTTGTTACCCCATGGGGACTTTTGTTTAATGATTTGTATTTATTAACCTGAATTTGCCTTAGCTGTGGTCATCAGTGCCATCTCTTTATCATCAACGAAAAGAGACAGCAGATAAGAAAAAAATTATTGTTTAACTCTGTAAACCCTATATATTGGGTTAAGAAACAATTCAAATGTACTAGAAACAGAACTGATTGGAATAATAACAAACCCAGTAAAATACTACAGTTAAGACTATATAAAAGTTTACATACTGGAATATTTTTTAAATATAATATGAACTGTTACGTATGTGAATATTTCATGGATCCTGTTGATGTGCTGAGTTGGAGCAGTGGAAAATTAAGAAACCCTTGGAGAACTGCAGAGATATCTTACATAGTTTATAGATGATTTTCCCCTGAACAATTAAATAGCTTAATCTTGTAACATGTTGAATGTACATCAGTATTTCACAGCTAACATAAATCCACAAAAGGTACTCTCAACTGTATTGTGCTTTTTTCTTTCTTTATTTGTTTTGTTTTTAATATGATAGCTTTTTCATCACTAAAATATTTCTCCCAGTTTTGAGATCATCCCACTCATTATACCATCTTTGAAAATGCAAATGTATACATCCAGATTGCTCTGGCAAGGCAAGGATCTTTTTGAAATGAGGAAAACATATTCTCTTTTTAAGAATCTTTTCTACTCTTGTAAGACCAATAAAATATATATCAAACATAGATGATATTGACTGCTCTTTACAGTTACTATTAAGAGTTATGAGTCCTGAAGTTAAATATTGACTTTAGCATCACCTTGATCAATATTTTTCTCTTAGATCAATGCATCATAATATTGACTACAACTGAAGTCACCATGTTCCCCAGCGTTACCTCTGAATGATTGATATCAATGTATTTTTCTCTCTCCTCAATATATCTTTTACTTCTCTGTAGTTCAGTTTAATGGAGCTGGAAGATCTTTTTGGATCAGTAAACATTTTTTTTTGCACAGAGCATTGTTCTTCCTGTGAGCTTGTTTTAATTCTTTTCTTACTGCTTTGGAAGTTCTACTCTAACTACACAAAGGATCTTAGCATGAAAAGATTTTTCTGAGTGCCTAAGCAAGTATATATCTTCTTAGTGTTACCCTAGAATTCATGCTGTTTCATTTTCATTATGATTTCACATATTAGAAGTTATGATAATCATAACCATCCAAACAGATATTAGAGCTTTCTCTTATTACCCTTAAATATCTATTTTAACATTTACTTTCATGACTCGCAATGTTATCCTTCAAATACAGGAGTTATTTTACAACACAACTGAAAACTATAGTTTACTTAAAATTTAATTATTTAGTCCCTTCTAGTAAATTTATTAGCAAGATTTTTAATTATTTTTACTTCCCCAGCACAATTCAGTTCATGAAGAAGTTAAACACATGATCACAACTATGTTTTCATATACATAGATTGCTCAGGAAGTAGTGCCTCCTATTTATTTTCATGGAAACTACAACAGGTATAGAATGCACAATAACACTATTTGATAGAGCAAATTTTCATCTATAAAATACTATTTTTCAACATAGTCACCACCATTAGTTGATTTGCACAGATGGGCTGATTGAGATGTCCTTCATTTTGTGATGTAAGAGTTGTGCGTGGTTGTCTGGATTGTGGCTTGTCTTTCATGTCCCTGCCACTGTTGCTGAAAGGCACCCCTCACTGCCTCACAGTGCTAACATCCACTATATGGTCTCCATAAACACTCAGCGAGCATCAATGAATGTCAGTGGGTGCCAGTTCCACACCTTTGCATCATATGCACTTCCATGTCAGATGCCATTTTATCATACTGTCCCTCTGCTGACATCTATCACACAGCAACAACATATAGTGGAATACTGATGGGAAGGTTCAACCCCTACTGCCATTCCACCACCATCTGCCTCTGAAGTTGTGGGCACAAATAACAAAATAGGAGGCATTACTTTTGGAGCAGCCTGCATATCAATAATTATAACACTGAAATTTTTGTGTTAGCAGGACCTTTGAGGTTAATTGAACTAAGCTACTGTACTGAGTCCAATTAAAAAATGAAGTTCCTAGTGCATTCTTCTGAATGTGATACATAGAACCTAATTAGAGCAAAAACAACTGCTGGCTAGTCTCCTTATATTATCCTATCCCAAAGCTATAGAAAGATTCAGAAACAAATTCTCTTTATGTAGAAGGTGTGTGTGTGTGTGTGTGTGCGTGTGTGTAATTTCCTAAACTGTAGTCTCATCATTAGAAATGTACCAGCATGTGCTACTGAAATCTATTAGCCCTTTGTAGTTCTTTCAGAGTCTAAAAAACACCCCTTCCTCTTGTTCCTCTGAGTGAAATGCTGCCTGTGCTCTGCAGAGTTGTGCAAGCAGCAACCCTGATATTCCACTGCCCTGCAGTCCCATTTGAGGGGATCCGTGCGGGCAGCATCAGCCCCAGCACCCCATGCTATGCTGTGAATCACAGTGTTGTCCATCATGGATTTTGATCAGTGTTGCTCTTTTTCTACTGCACAGCTCCAAGCACTATGACAGCTTAATTAACAAATGGTAACTTAGGCAGTCCCTGCATCCATTTCAATTTGCAGAGTAGGTATTTGAACACAAAAAGATCCTTTTTTTTTTCACATACTGTATTTTTTTGTATGCTTGAGACTATAAAATGTCTGCATGTGTAGTGCTCACACTTGAACAAAGGGGAAGTAGGAGTTTCAATAAACTAAATTTTATTCTTGCCACTGGGAAAAGCTAGAAGAATGGTAGTGTTAAATAACAAAATGAAGAGTACTGCCAAATCTTCAGCTAAGCCCTTTTTTTTGTTACTGTTGCATTCCCATGTCAGGGCTGCACCCTGCAAAATAAAATAGCTCTCTTCTACCTAGAGTGTCATGGAAAATTTGCCAAGGAGAAACAAAGGCCCTTCTTCCACTTCCGGCTTTTGACATAAACAGCTGTACTGCTGCTTGTGATACATTATCTGAATGGATACAAATCTTCTCTTCCTTTGCTGTTTTCTTTAAAATGAGATCAGAGTGCTCAGAGGAGCACAGCCTCTCTCCCTATCTGCAAAACAAAGTGAAAATGGCTTCTGATGACCTTCTACATTATTTGGGCAGCTCAGCTAATAAGGGACACAGCAGAACTCCCTTGTGACTTGCCCTATCGTGATCTTTCCCAGCTAACACAGTTCAAGCTCTGAATGCACCAGCAAAGAGCTGCTTCAGGATATTCGTTGTGGTCTAAGAGAAGAAACAATCTTTCCTCTGGAAAATGGAGTGGATAGAGAAAAAATAAGGTAATTTGCTAGTACACATATGAACAGGGAGTGAGACTGAGCTCGAGTTTGAAGCTGAAATGCAAGGAGTTGTATGACTTTCTCCTTATCATTTATTAAAGTCCAATATTCTCTCCAGCAGCAACATTTTCTTTGCTTCCATTCGATAATTTTCTTTACTTCCCACTGTAAACTATTGCAGTGTTGATGTGCACAGTTAAGAATCTGTTGCACTCTAGCCCATGAGAACTCATATTTCCCTGAATGGAGAACAGACTATCCTTGTTTCTTGTGGACTGCTAAGAGTCCCATCAACTGCACCAGAAATGCTTTAAAAAGTCAGTACCAAGCAGGTCATATATAACAGTTTATTAGCTTTATTTGGTATTATTAACATCAGTGCTATTGCTATTAATGATAACACTGACATTGGGGTTTAGAAGTGGGAGGAAAATGAGGTGTGAATATCCTGTACAGTAAAGAATCTTTGACTGTTAAGAGGCAACTTGTGAAGATCAGTGAAATGTCACACAACACTTTAAACAAAGCAACACAGAAATATTCCCTACAAGCTGGAATAATGATGTTTCTAACATTATAGCCTAGCATGATTAACTGCTTCCCAGACCTCTATGAAAACAGGATTGAAAATACTGGTCCCTTTGCAGAACCTTCTAAAGCAAGACACAAATCTTGTTATGCCATTGAAATGATGGTTGCTGATGAGGACAGCAATGCTAATGTGGAGTGGAAATGCATGTCTCCTTCCATGCATGCATGCCTCCGTTCTCTGATGCAGTCCACTATGCTAAAAACCACCAACTCCTAATCTAACTGAAGCTGAATGAGACTGAAGATACTGGTTAGGCCCTTGAAAATAATGTAGGGAGAACCTCTCTGTCAGTTGTATGAACAAACTGGATTTCTTGCTATCATAGAATCATAGAATCACAGAATCCTTAGAGTTGGAAGGGACATTTAAAGGTCATCTAGACCAACTCATCTACAATGAAAAGGGGTATCCACAGCTAGATCATAGAGACTCATCCAGCCTGGCCTTGAATGTCTCTAGGAATGGGTCTTTCACCATATCTCTGGGCAACCTGTTCCAGTGCCTCACTACCCTCACTGTAAAAGACTTCTTCCTTATATCCAACCTAAATCTCCCCTCTTTTAGTTTGAAACCATTTCCCCTTGTTCTACCACCACAGTCTCTGCTAAAGAATCTGTCCTCTTCTTTCGTGTAGCTTCCCTTTAGATATTGAAAGGCAGCTATCAAGATCACAGCCTTTCCTTCTCCAGGCTTAAGAGCTCCAACTTTCTCATCCTGTCCTGTAGGATGAGGTGTTCAATCTCTTGAATCATGTTTGTGGCCCTCCTCTGGATGCGCTCCAACAGGTCTATGTCTCTCCTGTACTGAGGACTCCACATCTGGACGCAGTACCCCAGGTGAGGCCTCCCTAGTGCAGAGTAGAGGGGGAGAGTCACTTACCTTGACCTGTTGGTCACACTTCTTTTGATGCAGCCCAGAATATGGTTGGCTTTCTGGGCTGCGAGGACAAATTGCTGGCTCATGTCCAGCTTCCCATCCACCAGTGCCCCCCCATCCTTTTTGGCAGGGCTGTGCTCAGTCCTTTAATCCCCCTGCTTGCATTGATAGTGGTGGTTGCCACAACTCAGGTGCAAGACCTTGCAGTTAGCTTCGTTCAACCTCATGAGGTTTTCCTGGGCCCACTGTTCAGGCCTGTCTAGATCCCTCTGTATGGCATCCTGTCCATCAGACATGTCAGCACCCCACAGCTTGATGTCATCTGCAAACTTGCTGAAGGTGACCTTGACCCCACTGTTGATGTAATTGATGAAGATATTAACGAGTATCTGTCCCAGCACTCACCTCCAGGGGACACCACTCATCACTGATCTGCATCAAACACTGAGCCATTGACCACCACTCTCTGGATTTGATCCTGCAGCCCGTTCTTCATCCATTGAAGAGTCTACCCATTAAAACCATATATTTCCAAATTGAAGAGAAGGATGTTGTGGGGTACTGTGTCAAAGGCCTTACTAGAGTTCAGGGAGATGACATCACTGGCTCTTCCATCATCCATTGATGCAGTTACACCATCAAAGAAAGGTACTAGGCTGGTCAAGAAAGATTTGCCCTGCCTTCCATGTGCCTTAGCGTTGCTTCCAGGAGGATCTGCTTCATGATCTTTCCCAGCACAGAGGTGAGACTGACAGATTGGTAGTTCCCGAAGTCATCCTTTTTACCCTTTTTAAAAATGGGTGTGATGTTGCCTTTTTCTTCAGTCACCAGGGACATCGCTTGACTGTCATAAGTTTTCAAATATCATTGAGAGTGGCTTGGCAAGTAAATCAGCCAATTCCCTCAGGACTGTGGGATGCATTTCTTCAGGACTCATAGACTTACGGATGTTCAGGTTCCTCAGGTAGTCATAAACCTGATCTTAGCTCATGGTGGGGGTAGGCATTGTTTCCCAATCCCCTCCTTCTGAACTAATCATTTGAGGGCTGTGTAACAGGTAGTTTTGAGAGAAGACCAAGGCAAGTAAGTTGTTGAGTACCTCAGCCTTCTTCTTGTCTGTTGTTCCTCAAGTCCTCTCAACAGTGAGGAAGAAATTCCTTGTTTTGGTACTACTAACAAGCAGACCAAATTTGCAGACACAAGTGTTTAAACAGAGGTGACAAGCTTTCAAGTCCTGCTGTTGATGTCAAAAAGGTCTTAGCAAATACTAAGATGTTCTGACTATCAGGTGAGGCTGTGAGGCTGTAAGGACCCATCTGAGAACGAATTAAAACAATCGGATACTTTTGGCCCGGATAAACAACAGTAATGGGTTTGGAATGCAAAACAACTGACAAATTTGGAAAAAGCTGTAAACATCAGCAAAAGCAATAGCATAATTCTGAAGGTTCAAGTAGATTCAAATAAGACTGAGGACTTGTTTACACCAAGAAATTCACTGACATAATTATACACTATAATTATACAGCATAATTGTAATTATCCTGGAATTATTCTGAAGGAAAAATGTCCACATGGGGAGTTACGCTGATATAAAGATACTGCTAAATTTCCCTGTGTAGACAAGCATTATCAAAAGATAGGATTGTTCTGGTGTAAAACCTCTGTGTGCTGCTGTTACTAGTATCACACTGTAAGACAAAAAAAGAGAACGTAAATTACAGCCACTGTTTTTAGTTGATTTAATCTATCTATTCCAAATCTTGTCCCCAGAGAGGGGCCCCCTACCAGCATTGGCTTGTGTGACACGCATTCCCATTTCATATGAAGAGTCTTTGCACTTTTCAGTCCCCGTATTTTGTTCTACTCCGTAGTTTAGCACAGCTAAGAAGCTTGCATGACAACACTTTGCTCTTTGCCTCTGTGGCACTGTCATCCAGAGGTAAAGTGCTTGTGATGAAGATGATATACTTCATCAGAGTGTAGTTATGTCATTTTCTAAGAAGGATTGTTGGTTTTTTTTTTTCATACTTGTCTTGATTTTAGCAAACAAACTTTCTGTTTTCTTTGGGTAACTCTATTATATGTCTAGGGCTTTCTATGCAAAATACTGTTCTGCATTTTGGTACTGGAAGAACCAAAGTGATGCATTCCCCTCCGTATGAGTTATGGATGCTCGCATAAAACCAAGTTTATAAATCATTTACGTGACTTTGTCCTCTGTAGCCATTTCATTGTACTAGAAAACAAGATTAAATGTATTTGGCCTCAGTGAACAAAATCTGTCTCTCCCAAGTTACACCACAAGCAATGCTGCAACTGCCTGAGGAGGGATAATGAGGTTTCAGGACAGTTGGAAAATGTTTTTTACAGTGTAGAATCATAGAATCATAGAATATCCTGAGTTGAAAGGGACCCACAAGGATCATCAAGTCCAACTCTTGACTTTACATATGTAAAAACACTGTAAAACACACAGTAGGTATATTCCTATGGTTTGTTTAAGATTTCATACTGAGCCATCCAGAAGTGTTTAAATATTTGAAGGAAGGTTCAGAAAGCAAACAGTACTGCAAGGAATTGCTGTGATAATTAGTTTGAATAATAACATTGTTACTCTTGTTTAGCTCTCTTTTACAGTCTTTTTGACAGAGGAAGACATTTTGGTAATCCTCACTTTATAGAGGAGCACTTTAAAGAGGAGATATGGCTTTCTCTAAGTCCTATACCATCCCCTACCCATGAAGAGCAAAATGGTATGCTAGTTTCTTGAAACTGATGAGTGGCCATGCACCAAGTACAATTTAGAACCATATATTCTAAATATTTTAAGAATATTTGTGGTTGCATGTAGAGGAGAAGCCCCCTTCACAGCTAAAAGAGGAGGTTGGTAAGAGATAATTTAATTGAAAGAATTTTAAAATGCAATTAACAGGGAGATGGGTGAGATAGGTCATTCCAGAACTGTATTATTCTGTGGGTAAGCCTTTTGCTATTTTTGTTAGTACATAGAGATTTGCAAACCTGAGTGTTCTCCTTGCACATTGCTTGTTCTTAGGTCCTTTATTTATGACTACACCTGTGTCTTACACATTTATGTACATCCAAAACAAATGATGTTTTTTTCTTTTTGTCTTAAGCTTGTCACTATTTCTTTCTTTCAATTTCAATTGTGCCAATATTAACTAAGAAAAACACCCAAAAAAGATAACTTTTATCCACCTGTAGTATCCAAGCTGTCACATACCTCATATCCATACAGCCATTCAAAATCAGGGAATGATCCTGGTATCACCTTTTTCTTTTCTACACTCCATGTCCTATTTTTGACATTTTTCCTTTCAGTTCTAGGTCATATTCCTCCTCTCCCAATTTGGGGACTTCTGGTTAGAGTCATAAAATGACTTAGGCATCATTTGGAAAGCACTGTGGCATGTGTGACCTCATAGCCTTAACCCATGCCTTCATACTTGATGGATGAACGATCCATGGGGAACTAGCTGTGAATGAGATTCAAAAAGCCAGTGAGATGATCTTTTGAATGTAGCTCTGGGGAAAAGCTCGGAAGAGTGGTAGACTCTCTTTTGATCTGTTGGAGATCATAATATTTCCACATGGGGTTTGCTGAGAATTGTACGTCCAAACAGATGAAGTGAAAGGAATGGGAAAGCTTTTGCCTTTATCTAGTATTTCTGTGAACAGAACATTCCCTTAGGAGGCAAGAAACCTAGTGTTGTCTTTGTTTCTTCCTTAAGAACCAGTCAATCTCTTTCACCTCCTAAAATGGTATCATGTGCACAGTGTTAACAGGAGTCTTCCTCTGATAAGGCTTATACTCTTACTTCCCTCCTACTTCCTTAATCATCTGACCATTTAAAATTACTTTATATACCTCTGCAAAGCACGTCTACAGGATGAAGCTTCTCCCATATTAAGGAACAACTGAGTGGGTTTCAGAATTCTCTTCATATGGACAGTTAATCAGTTTTGTAGATTTATCCATTCCATTAGAACTACTTGCCTTGTCTTTAATTCTAACTTCATCGCTAATGTGTGGCTCCAGCAATTTCTAGTCACGTTGCAGAATTCTCATTTTTCTGAGCCATTCCATTAGCAAGTAGTCTGACTTTTAAAGACACTTTGGCTTTCTGTTGTTAAGTGGAGTTAAAGACAGCACTGGTTTATTCAAACTAGCACACACCTTCCAGAATTCAAATAAAGAAAATGAAAAGAGATCTTTACACTGAGTAGGCATTTTAAACTATAAGCACCTCTGAACAGCACAGATCAAGAAGGACAGCATCTCCTGTATTATATGCTTCTCTACATTCATAAAAAAAAAAAAAAAAAGCCAAACACACACATGCACCTTTATCCAGAAATGAAAATAATTTGTTCCTCCAGAAAATATCAAATTCATAGGATCATAGAATTAGATAAAAACTTGTGTTAGAAGGGACCTTACCACTCCCTGCCATGTGCAGGGAAATCTTCCACTAGAACAGTTTGCCCAAATCCCCGTCCTACCAGTCTCTGAATTCCTCCATGGATGGAGCATCCTCAATTTCTCTGGGCAACCAGATGCAACACCTCACTGCTCACACAGGGAAAAATTTCATCCTTATATCTAATCGAAACCTACACTCTTTTAGTTTGAAATCATTACTTTTTCTCCTGTTACTACATAGCCTTGTGAAAAGTCCCTCACCAGCTTTCCTGTAGGCATGCTGTAGTTACTAGAAGGCTGCTATGAGGTCTCTCTTCAGCCTTATATTCTCCAGGCTGAACAACCTCAGCTCTCTCAGCTTGTCCCCATAGGAGAGGTGCTCCAACCGTCTGATCATCCTTATGGATCTTCTCTGGACTCAGTCCAACAGGGCTATGTCCTTCTTAAGTTGGGAGACCCAAACAGAGTACTTGAAGTTGAGTCTTAGTACAGAGGGATAATCAGCTCCCTTGACTTGCTTGCCACCCCTCTTTTGATGCAGACTGGGATACAGTTGGCTTTCCAGGATGCAAGCACACATTACTGAGTCTTGCTGAGCTTCCCACCAACAAACATTCCCAAATCCTTCTCCTCAAGTCTGCTCTGAATTCTCCACCCACCTTGTGTTTGGGATTGGAACTGTCAAGACCCAGGTGCAGCATCTTGCATTTGGCCTTGTAGAACATCACGATGTTTGCATGGTCCCACCTTTTGTTTGGGATTGGAATTGTCAAGACCCAAGTGCAGCATCTTGTATTTGGCCTTGTAGAACTTCACGATGTTTGCGTGGTCCCACCTCTCAAGCTTGTCCCTCTGGTTGGTATCCCTTCCCTCCAGTGTGTTGACCACATCACACAGCTTGGTGTCAGCAGCAAATTCGCTGAGAGTGCACTCAATTTCACTGTCCCTGCCACTGTTAAAGATGTTAAACAGCACCAGTGGGATTTTGGTGTTTCAGAACTATTCTCTACATCAAACTTTTCAGTATCTAAAAAGTACACATTTTGGAAATGTTCTCCTATCTGCTAGAACACTTTGGCAATAGGTTGTGAAAAAAGATTTTACATTATTGCTGCCTAATTTTAGTAGTAATAGATTTTGCTGTGGGGAAGAATTTGTCAAGTCAAATTTCCTGTCCTAAAGCTAATTATTGTTGTCTTTGTCTCAAAGAAATTCTGCTACGAGACTAGGCAGCTTTATTTAGTTAAATTGTTCCAGAAAAATTCAACTCCAATCACATTTAAAAATAAACGTTATGTAGCACAATGAAGAACTGTACAGTACACCTACTACATTTACTGCTCCTGATTTATAAACAATTCTTATATTTCTATTGTCTGTCTTTTAAAAGCAAATACTGTATAGATGGAAGCTGTTCATTTGTCTGTCCTAAGGAATGAACTCCACTTTAGTGAATGAGATATAATGCATTCTTTCTGATATGAACTAAACATCATTTTTTATAAAGCTCTGAAAATGTGATCTGGTGTAGTTTTTTTTCCGTTTTTTGTCCTTTTTTTCCTAGGGAGACAACCTAGTGAGAAGACCTGGTTACAAACTGATTGTAATCTTGACCTTAAAAAATGCAACGTGCATTTATGCAGCAGTTATCTCCTGCCCTCTTTGGGCAGCTTTAACATTCTTCAAAAGTTTGAATTTTGTCTCGGTCTGAGATGTTCCCCTCAAGCCCTAAGCATGCATCCACTTGATTAGTATCTTGTATAAAGAAAGGCTTTCTCTTGCTAGAACAGAAGAGAATGGAACTAAATGGAATGGAACGCAATGGAATAGAACAGAATAGGGACCTTCAGAGACCATCCTATCTAACTGCTCAGCCACTTCAGGGCTAATCAAGAGTTAAAGCATACCAATTAAGGCATTGTCCAAATGCCTCTTGAGCACTGACATACCTGGGTGAGGGAATACAAGAAAAACTGTTCAGAGCAGCAGCTGTGGAGCACGATAAACAGCATGAGAACCAAGTACACCTCTAGAAGAAGAAAGAATGCCTCACGGCTCTGATTGGATAAGCGCCTGCATGAATGGTTGAAGAGTGTTTTGTAGAATGCTCTGTTGGCATGTAAAGGCGGATGGGAAAGTTGTAGGGGCAGATGGGAAAGCTAGAAAAAGAAAACTTGTGAAGGTATATAAGTGATGTGAGAACTTGTAATAAGTGATTTGGATTGTTCACATCTGAGTCCATGCATCAGACACTTCACCTGGGGCATCAATCAACCCCAGGAAGCCTGTTCCAGCATTTGACCACCCTCATATTACAGAAATTTTCCCTAATGTTCTGTACTTTCTCCCCTGTACCTCAATAATTAGATTAAGGGAAATACTAAAAAGAATGAGTATTTCCTCATTCCTGGGCATTTAAAGCTAGGCACCATTTGTACCACCATATGCTGTGTGTTATAATGAAATCAAAACAGACCATCTCTAGCATTAGTATTAATCAAATGGTACATGTATGAATTAGCTATGGTATTTTACTGCTTCTGAGGCATCAACTACCATCAACTTGTTGGTAGTTTAGGCACATGCTCTGTGTCCACTCTTTGTGAAGTAATATATATTTTTTTCAGTCACAATGAGTTTAAATTAATCTGCATTATCATACATGCCATTGCTTAGCTGATGGGAGGTAGCTTGTTGTGCAGCCGTAAATTTATTGCATATCTAAGCCTCAATTTTCAGCTCATTTCTTCTATGACTGTTGTTGATCAGAGATAGACTTACTGGCTGAGAGTTATTTGGGATTTTGTAGGCCTAGATGGATAGAAATACAGAAAACGTCGAGACACTTTATTTAGCTCTTCATCAGCTATCACTAACACTTGTATTCATCAATAATCTGAGCTAGATTTTAAACTTTGTAGTAGGGATTATCTCTTTACTTGATTACTATAGTGTACAATAATCAGCCCCTTTGGATAGTGACACGGTCAAAGAATAATTGCTCTTTTATGCTATGCAAATTTTCTCACAGTAATATCACTAATCTCCTAAAACATGTAGAATCTAACTTTCTTTTGTCTGTCAATATCACTAGCTATTTGTGAAGAAACATGTTTACATACACGGACCATATTTTGAACTTCACTTTTCAACCAACTTGGTTGAAGAATATCTGTCTGAACTGTGTTTAATATCTATTCATTTCCCCCCCTCAACATCAGTCCAAAACCACATGACTCCAATTAGTTCCTATCTCAGACAGCTTATTGGCAGCAATCTGTTTTTAGTATTGCCAAAATGCATAAAACTGTTACAAGTCCCATGATTTTTCATGGTTTTCTTTATAATTCAAAATTCAGATGAATACCTTAACATTACAATGAGATGAAAAGAATTGAAAATTATCTTTCAACTTAGAAAAACTAAACAAACTAAAGCTTGGATCTAATTAACCTTTACGGAAATATATATCACTCAGAATGAAAATCTCTCCGACTCAATGTGGCCAAAACAAAGCCTTCTGAAGTCCTAACAAAATTCTTGAAATGGAATTTAACTGGTACCTCAGTACTGCTCAGGCTGATACTGATGCTGTGTATGGAGATTAATTCTATTCCCTAAAAGGAGGCTTCCTGCCAGATACACACACTCTATATTATTTATGTTTTAAGTCCAGAAAATCCTGGAATCTCTGCTTGTTCTCCTGCATCTCAAAGAGTTAGGTTAAAGCAAATATTGCAGACTGTATTTCCTCATGCCTGGGCATTTACTGACAGTCTATGTTCCAAAACTTTTGTAGGGCAAAGATTTCTGGAACTCTCTGTTCATTCTTCACTCCTCTGTCATTGCTGTAAAATTTTTAGATTTAAATAAAGTTAATACTGAAGTTGCCTGGAAATTATAGTCAGCTTCCCCCAAGGGGGCTAATAAGAAAGACAGTGTAAGCAAGTCCTCAGAAAAGAGTCGATGTCTTTAAATTATATCCCAGAGATGTCCTCTGATGGTTTGCATCAGTAACAAGAATGAGAATTAGGGACAGGATTTTTAAGATCCTCTTTAGGCAACCAGAGCATTAGATTACATCTCAGCTTTAACACAGGTAGAATCCATTCCAACTGTGAGAAAAACTGTCATTTATAAGTATCTTAAATTGACTTCTCTGGTGACTGAAAGACTTTGGGGAATGAGAGAATAAAAACAAGGCTAACAAATCAGGTAATATTTGAAATAACTTTACTAACTCCTGATCCTCTGCAAACATAGGGACAAAATAATGTAAAGGTTGTATGAGGGTAGACAGCGAAGGAATATAGAAACATTTCCCCGTGGTTCAGACAGTTTCATGAATAAAATTCAGTGCTGTGATCAGAACTGCAGTATCTGCAGACAAAATCTACGTGGAAGATATCTGAGAGGCAAAGAGGTCTTGCAAACTGAGACCTTGAGCAATAACCTCTTGTCAAAAGCTATAGCAGCTTCATTAGCTTCAATACCACTTTTGCCTATGTGACTACTTTGCTAAATCCAACAGCTGGATGAATATCTTTATTTGCTGTATGCCCTCAGCATCACTTCAGGTATCAAAAATGAGATTCCTGGCAGACTTAAGCCAAACATCCAGTTATGTCTCAAAAATAAAGAAATTCACACAGTGTGAGAGAAGCTTGCAAAACCTCTAATTATCATTACCTCTGCCATTGTTTCTAATTTGCACCATGCTTTGAGTACCATATGCTTTACCATTGGGTTCCTCAGTACTTCCATAAGTGATGAGAAGAATAGGATGAGATAATCTTTATATATCACTTTGATCTGGGATTGCTGAAAGCTGAACAGACAATACAGAATAACCGTGGAATGATTATTGTTCTAAGTAATAATTTCAGACAAAGGCTTCAAGGTCATCTAGCAAAAGTAATGTAAATTGTAATGCCATAAAAAATGTCTTTTCTCCAGGTATATGACTAGGCCAGATGGCCCTTTCTTTTAAAAGCATCATGCATTCACAAAATAAAATAATTATAGTATCAGAAGTCTCAAAACTGGATCTGTAAACTGGTGACAACAGTGGGTTTGCGTGGCCATTGAGTTCTGTCATCTCATAGAAACTAGATAAATTTGTGAGAAACCTTTTAAATTCATAAGAAAGAAGGAACTTCTTTTTCAAGCTGAAATATAGTAAAGTTGGTATTATAGAAGATAGTACGGTCTCTCCGGTGTCAAGGAGAAAATATTTGTGGATTTCAACATGAAATTGCATGAGGTGAGCCCTAAGAATTCATGGTTCTCCAGAAAGATCCTTCAGAAAGCTCTTCATTTTCAATTCCTTCACATCATCTCAAAAATAATCTCCTGTGGAAGAGTGCTAACTCGCTTCTGTTTTGGCTCTGACACTCATTAGGCCATCTTTTGAGACAATTCAATTCAGTAACCCCCCCAAAAGTAATTGTTTTTTGATTAGTGTTCTCCCACATTAGTGAGCTGTCTTACATAGGAGTATAGCAAACACTTGTGCTTTTGCACAAATTGCGTGCAAGAGTAGGAACCTATGGTAGGAACCTTCCCCTTTCAGCTACAGCCACAATGGGCTGTTAGATTTCTTTATCTTGTGTAACTTAACTCTTTCTGGCAGCTGAAGGTACTGAGAGAAATTTATGACTGTTGCAAAGGCCCATCAACTCAATCAACTTGCATATATTGTATGCAGGATGTCTTTGGTGAAACTGATTTTGGAAAGAGGTGCTCTTTTGTGTTTTCAAGATCCACTTGGATTTCTGCTTCAGTGCCTTTCTACAGAGTTTCCAAAATGAGTGATTCAGCCCTAGCCTTACACGTTTTACATAATTACCATTTACTTATTTTATAAAGTGGCCTTTGAGGGGAAAAAATAACTGTATGAAAACTGTTCTAGAGGGGAAAATATACAAATATTCTCCAAGTCAGCAAAAAACAGTTGCAAACTCTCAATGAAGTGTTATTCTGCAGGGACATCTACAATTTTATAGGATGCAATTTCACAGTTCAGGCTTGGTTTGCCATGCGTGGAGAGCAGACTGATTGAATCAGGCGGTGGAGCATTATCAAGTCATTGTTAACTCATTGCCACAGTGGACATAAATGGCTTTCCCCACAGCAGTCACTAATACTGACTGAGTCAACTGGTTTGGCCAGTCTGATTTGGGTGGAGGGAATGTCCTCCAAGCTGAAATCTGAAATAGCTGGAATGAAATATATAGATTTTTTTCCTGAATAAGATCTTAGGATTTTTGCAGCAATTACATGCTTTACAGTTTAACAATTATGACTCTCTCCTGTCCTTTCCAGCTGCGAAGCATTTGCTGCCTTACCACTCAAAGCACTTCACTGTTTCTTTTCCAACTGCTTTATAAATTTATTTTTCACTCCCATCTCTCTAAATATCTATTGGTTAGGTCACTGGCAAACTCTGACTTTTTTTTGCTAACTATCAGTTCCAGTAATTCCTTTTACTCTGAATATGTTCTTGGCAGTATCTTTTTTTTTCTTCTGTATTTGTACAGTATCTTGCATCTATTTTGGTCCATAAATCTGATGAGCTGGACTAATGCGAGTAGTAAGCAAATACAGTAGTAAGCCAGATGTACCAATCTGAAAGTTTGTCTTTGTGTTATTCAAATACAGATATTGACATATAGACCTACTGTAATGAATCATCACGTTTTGACAAACTGGATAGAACAAAATACAGCAGCTGAATCTTAGGAGATGAATATTATGTTTTGAAGGTTATTCTACTAACCTTCTACCTGACAGAAATTAACTACTGGCTGATACCAAAATAATTTGTCAAAGCCAACAGTCAATCTTTAGGTTTTTCATAGAAATGAAATGTTACTATTTTTGCAAGAATTTTTTAACATACATGGGATAATATTTACTTGTGTTAATATTATTGGTTTATTTGTATGCCTTTGCTCTCTGTTTTCCCCTCTGCAGCCTATCAACATGCCTAGCATGTATGTATATATTTAGCATAATATTGTAATAATGAAAAGCTTCTAGCTCTCAAAGCTGCTAAACTTTGGTGCTCCAAACTTTTTCTGTTCAGCTTATCATTGGCTTGGGGCAAGAGGTTTTCTCAGTGATTCCCCGTGTGCCAGATAAACCAGTGATGTTCCTGTAGTATTCTTCTGTCCCCAGAGAAACAGAGATGGGTAGCTGTTGTGCTGCTGTACCTGCAATAGGTCACGAAACATCAGGGAGACAAAGAAACAAAATGAAATTGATTGGCTTATAAATGAAATGCTGAGCATAAGATCACAGACAGGAAGACAGACCATTTGTAAAAGTGGCATGGGATGCATAATAGAGCAGATGACAGAAGGTATTTGTAGAGGCCAGGAGACAGCACAAACTGTACCTGATATTAATAACAACATAAATTAATATTGTTGTCAGCAGATTGGCCAAGGTAAACCACACTTGGATGGACTAACCAGTCTACTTGGGGAATTGTTGTTTCTAAGGAAACAATTCCTTAGACAAATGTAGGCAATGGTATCAAAGGTCTTGCAAAATACAGAAACCTAATTGTGTTCTGTAACTGCTCTAATTTGGAAATAATTCTAAAGAAAATTACAGTGACATCTTAGGGGACAACCCAATAGGTCTTTCAGCAAACAAATGGCTACCCACTGCTCAGTCTTTCTGACAGTAGGATACCACTGAGAATAGATGGAAACAGGAGATGTCAGGATGTGATATAACCTAAAGGAATGGCAAAGGGATCAAGGCAGAAGATAATAGTAGCCTCAGTAGGCTGGGCCAAAGGTTCACTGAAAGTGCTCTCTGGCAATGGCCAAAAGTGGTTACCAAATTTTGTATGAGTAATGGACACTTCTACGGTCATATTCTCTGAACTTCCAGCAATATGCAGTTCATGTATTTCTCTACCCATCAATATTATATCTGTACTTAACCTCTATTGATGACTTGTTACTCTATTTAATCATGTTTGGAAAATGTGAATGATATTGTACATGATAATTCGCACCAAGTGGCAAAATTTAACTGTACTTTGGGAGAAAAACTATCTCATTTTGTTTAACACACATCCATACATTTTAATTTGATGTTCTCTAATTCTTAATATACATATCTGTGCCAGTTCTATAATCTCCAATTGTATCTTGGCTGTGGGCTTTCAACTATGCTGTCACATAGCTAACATGATTTCACTGTAAAGGTTTGGCAGAATGTTATTTTTCTCAGTACTGGTAAACAGAGGAGGCTCCAGAGTCTTGGTCCACTACAGAGTGATGCATATGAATCACCATCAGACAGTGTCAATAGAACAGCAATTCCACTTTTGAGCAGCAGAGGACAAGGACAGATCAGTACAGGTTAGGGGCTGACCTACTGGAAAGGAGCTCTGCAGAGAAGGACGAGAGTGTCCTGGTGGACAAATAGGTTGAAAATGAACGTGCAGTGTGCTCTTGTGGCCAAGAAGGCCAATGGTATCATGAGGTTTAATAAAAGGAGTGTGGCCAGCAGATTGAGAGAGATTCTCCTCATCCTCTCCTCTGCCCTGGTGAGGCCACACCTGGAGTACAGGGTCCAGTTCTGGGCATTCCAGTTCAAGAAAGACAGGGAACTGATGGAGAAAGTCTAGTGGAGGGCCACAAGGGTGTTTAGGAGCCTGGAGCATCTCCTTTATGAGGGAAAGCTGAGAGATCTGGGACTGCTCATCCTGAAGAAGAAAAGTCTGAGGGGGAATCTTATCAAATACGTATTGGGTGGGAGTCAAGTGGATGGAGCCAGGCTCTTTTCTATAGTGACCAGCAAAAATTAAATTTTTTAGTGGACTGGGATACTGTTTAACATTTCTACACTAGAGAAAAATCATGAAGGTAGGAAATGATTACAATTAATTTGGAGGGAATTCCATTTTAGTTCTCAGTTATAGCTACAGGTAAGTACTTAATGCAATCTGTCCTAATGTTTAGAAAATATCTAATGGAGTTCACATTGCTGTACTTACTGGACAGATTTTCAGATGTAATTTTATACAGTTAAAAAGAAACACTGCTGCCATAGAACACTGAGGTAGGTGGTTGAACTTGGGTTTCTCAGAATTGTGTTG
This sequence comes from Pavo muticus, assembly GCA_016647715.1. Classification (NCBI taxonomy): domain Eukaryota; kingdom Metazoa; phylum Chordata; class Aves; order Galliformes; family Phasianidae; genus Pavo; species Pavo muticus. The sequence goes on along the minus strand of JACDJE010000039.1, from coordinate 5,595,216 downwards.
TTTATGTGGCTTGTGTTATATCAGCAAGTGTTCTTGTACTGAGGGAAAAACAAAGTACATTCAGTTCCTATTCACCCTTTTCATGCCATTGATTTTATAGACTTCTGTCATGTCCTCCCTCAGGCATCCTTTTTTCAAGCTGAAAAGCCCTAGTCTGATTATTTGTGCCTTGTATGAGAACTATTCCACACATTTGATCTCATATTTCCCTGCTTTGATTTTTTCCTGTTCTCGTATTTTGAGATGGGAGCCCAAGGTAGAGCATACTGCAGTCAGCATCTGTCACCATACGTTTATGTTTAACAATGGAATACTAACACCTTATGTTTTGTTTTCTGTCTTTACTAACAGCTCCCAGCGTATAGAGCACTTTTACTAGACCTCCTGATCAGCAAATTGTTATTTTTATCTGCCATTATTTGACTAATATCTATGATCTCAGTTGTCTGTGATGTACATGGAAACTCAGACACAACTGATCTTACATTCATCACCCTTGTGAGTAATATGAGGGACCTAGGTGGCATTACACAGACGTACATGATGTTTACGAGGAATCATATCTTTTGTTAAATGAGAATTGCTTTGTCAGACTTACATACTATATGAAATACTGGAGGCATCTCATGGCTTTTTGTCCAATCCCCACATTTATCTTCTCCTGGAGAAGTAAAACTCAGTTTGATCTTTGCTCATGAAGACATGCTCCCTGTTTGAATGTTTTGTATCATTAAAGATCATATTTAGTCCTAACTAAGACTGCTTTAAGATTTTTAGTTCAAATACTCTTAGTTCTAGGTGAGTTCCATGTGAAGAATGATTTCAAGTGAAGATTGCTCACAGGTTTAAAAATCATTTGGATCTGAATTTCCCAGTGAGACTGAGAAGGGTAAAGTTGAAATCATGTGAACTGAAATAAAGAAAAAGCATACAGATAACCTCTCCGTAAGCGTAATCTCCTGAGTTTCAATGAAATCTAGTGACAATAAGCTCAGCTAGTTTCTAAGCCGTTTACCTGCAGCAGTACTTGCAGCACCAGCTCTATTTTTGTTCTTACCTCAACTTGGTTTTCATGGTTCGTTGTGCAAGAATGAGCAGTGATTTCTTTTGTCAGGCATCCAGGTGAAAATCATTTTGCTTATTATTCAATATAAATTTTTCCTCTGCTAAAACTTAAGATATCGGCATGTAAGGATTTATTGCTCAATTTACCTCTCACAACTTGAAAATGTGAGAATGGTACTTGCTGCTTTGGTAGAGGATGAGAAAATTGCAAATTGGGAAAGTGTAGGTTTCACTAAAGAGAGAGTGTGGAGTAGTTCTCAATTTTTGTCTAGTTCAAAGTGTTAGATTCAGAACTCCATTACTTTAGAAGAGGACTGTGGAATAATGCCATATTTGCACTGAATATACAAAGACTAGATTTTCAAAGTGTTCTTGAGAAATAGGAGGCTAAATCCTGTTGACTCAAGATCATTTGAACTTGAAGGTCCTAATATAGTGCGGAAAAGGGTACAGCTGAAGCTATGTGGACAGAACACAGCATATAACACTTAAGTGAAGAATAATCTCTGAACTGCAACTGAATCTAAAAAACTAACTCATGGAATTTAGGAACACAGTAGCCTTAAGTTTTCTCTTGAGCCATTGCACATCTAAGTTCAGAATTACTCTTTATCATTATTGTGGACAAATGGGAGACCTCAGGATGATGAATTTAGGACATGTTATAGTGAGGTAGTCTTTGAGCAGGCTATGAGGATATAATATTCATGAAATAAATGCAGATAACTAAGTATTGCTATGAATTCCTCTAAGTCATAGTTGAACCATCTTTGTGATGAGACCTCAATGAAAAATTAATGCTTCTCAGAAAGAGAAACCTGTCTGAGCCAAAGCAGCTAAAATATTAGCCAGGTTATGATCCAGTTATGTATCAGGAGAAGATGTTTTTCAGTCTGTGTTGTGAGAGACAGAAGGAAGAAACTGGTCCTATTTTCAAAGGTTGTTTATATATTTTGCATTAAACTGATTCTTGACAGAATTCATAAACTGTTCTTGAAGAATAGTCCAAAAGCCAGGACTTCCTGAGTTAAATCTCCTGTTGCTAAGCTGTGGAATAAGTGCTTCCTCTTCTCTAATATGGCCAATGAGGTTTTAAGTTTTTTCCTGACAGCGAGACATCTTCATCAGGAAAAGCAGATGTGGTATTTTTATCCAGTCAATAACTTGATGACTAAATAATTTGAACTGCTCTGGAGTTGCAGAGAGGATCAAATCCATTTTCAGCAAAGAACCCACTATAAGCAAGTGGGCTCTCACTTTGTTTTGTGTAGTATCCATCACAGTCCGAATATCAACTGAAATATAATTATCAGAAAGCATGACTTGGGGATGGTTGTAAAGAGTTGCTTTATTTTTGGATCCTATTTGGAAATTAACTGTGGGACTGTTTTTAACTCATTAACACTGTCAGAAATGTTTCTGTTTGCAGGTACAGCTGCTAAAAATAGCACAGATTGGTGCACAGGATTGTTATTAGGGAAAAGCCATGATGAAAGATCCCAGGTGTGGGGTTGGGGTCAGAGTAAATACATAGAGCTGAAGGTTAAAATCATCTGCTCAGGTGAAAATCACTGAGGTATTAAAGTCCATGTTCAAATTTTTAGAAATACATGCTTGAGATTTCACCAAGCAGCAAGACTGAGGTCAGTTGATGAGGGAAAACAAGACAGGTCCTATGGGTGACCTCCATACAGGCAGGGTGCTCTCCAACAGGGCACTGTCCCGCAAGGTCTGAACACAAGGTTGGAGATAGTGGCAGGCTCCATCAGGGCAAATCCTAGTGATGACCTTGAAGACCTAGTGTAGGGAGATTATTATCTGAGCAAAAACAGTTATGAGTCTAAATCTCTCTTTTTTTGTGTGTTTTAATTATTTACTCTAGTGTTAATTCAACTTTAAACCACAGATGTCATTTTTGAACACTGGTGACAGTTTGTATTTGGATCCAAAGACCCTTATCACCAGGGGCTGGTTATTTCAAAGCAGACTGGAATTTTGTTGTTGTTGCATCTCTTCAAAGCAACTTCTACTTCAGGCACGTTCACAAATGGATGTCACTTGAAGGATTCTTGGTTCCAGCTATTTGTGGAATCAGAGGATGCTAAAAGTGCTACCCCGTCTTTGTTGTTTAAGTAGAGTACCACATCACTGGAAATTTGTAAGATGAAGGAATGCCCCTATCTGCTCCTATCTACTGGATCCAGCTAATTAGGTAAGCACAGTTTTCTGAGCTGGCAAAAACTGGAAAGTTGGTCTAGCATACCTAAAGGTGTATTTTAGCAGAAATACATAATCAAGTCCTTGATTATATATAATCAGTAGAATTCTAAAGTGCCATAGGTGTTTTGGTCTGATTTTACTGGTTAGGAAACACTACTGTAAAGACATCAAGATACTACACAGACTTTGTTAAATAAACTGAAGATATTAAACTGAAACAGATGTGTTGATTTCAGTTTGGCTTGAAACACACACAAGAAACCAATGTTTGCCAAATGGAAAGGGAGAAAAATTAGTTGATAAAATGTTATTTTCATGCATCTCAGATGATTAGAGCCAGTGGGCAGTGAAACAAAATTAAAACTTATAAAGAATAAGCTGGCAGCAGATGCTTCAGAGTGTTGCAAAATCCTTGTCAGTAAACAAAACTAGGAGGTGAGTGTAACTATGTAGGTTGCTCTGAAAGTAATGCCTTCTATTTTTTCTATAGAAATTATAGTATAAAAAAAGAGTGCAATAATAGTATTTGATATGGCAAATTCTCAGCTACAAAACACTGCTTTTCAACATAGTCACCACTATTAGCTGATTTGCTTGGATAAGCTGATTGAAACACTCTTCATTTTGTGGTGCGACAACTGTGCATGACTATCCAGAATGCGGCTCATCTTTCATGTTGCTGTTACCACTGCTGAAATGCACCACCCACTGCCTCACTGTGCTCACATCCACTGCTTGGTGTCCATAAGCATTTAGCAAGTGTCAAAGAATGTCAATGCATACATTTTTTTTCTGCATGGAGGAATTAAATTCCATACCATTGCATCATATGCACTTCCATGTCAGATAACATTTTGTCGGATTGCCCCTCAGGTGTAATCTCTCATATGGCAACAACATGTAATGGAATATGGTCAGGAAGGTTCAAATTCTACTTCCGTATCACCAACGTCTGCCTCTGACATCATAGGCCAACATAACAAAATAGGAGGCATTACTTTCAGAGCAGCCCTTACTTATAAGGAAAAATTACACTTTGTATACTTCGTGACACAAGATTTATGATGATTTTCATGGCTATGGAAGATATTAATGATCATAACTAGCCTCCTTTTCAAAATGTATCTTAGTATTTCACTTAACAACCTTGTGCAAACACATAAGTAAATACTACACATTGTAATTGGAATTTAGTGTCTTTCAATTTCCAAGCCTATGTTGTTACATGATGGGAATAGTTTAGTAAAAGCAGAGACTGATCAGTTTATTACTATACCAGTTACAGTTTTGTTTACATCTATCAAGTCTTCTGTTACTCTTGTCCTGTCTAGGTTAATCTCTCATCCAATATAAAATCCTACTGTGCCTCTACTCTGCTCTGGACTTCATCAGTCGCTGCTTTATCTTTCTTGAGAGTGAGTCAAATGCAACTGAGTTCAATATTACAGGTGAGAATTGATCATTTTTATATGATGTTATAAATCTTTTATATTGTTTCTATCAATTTCAAAATGTAGTCTTAAAATTTGGTAATTCTGGTTAAGGCAAGAAGTCTTCTTTACACTTTCAGCATGGACAAAGGTACATGCAAAATGAATTTTTACTTGGCCCTTTCAAAAATTTTTTTTTAATAGCTTTCCTCAAGAGCTGTAAACTAATGAGCTCAGTCAAATCCGATAGCACTGTGTCTAGGAAACCATTAAAGGAAATGCTGATTAGCCAGTGAGCCAAAACCACAGCTACAATTTGCTGTTGATTGTCCAAGGCGGACAGTTATTGAGTTTATCTACAAGATAACTCTTAAATAGAATGTATTTAACTAGTTAGATTCAATAACAATGAATCACATTCATTCAATTGAGAGGGCAGAATTACATTGAGTGATGGTCTACAGAAAGTAATACAGTGGGTGCTACTGTTCTCAGTTTAGAAGTAGTTATTTTTCTGAGTGAGAGTTCTCAGTATACTAACCAGGAAATGGAGGCAAATCAGTTATTTAAATAGGTCTTAAAAGCATGTAGGTCTGACATTCTCATGGAAATCAATAGACGATATGTTAAGAAAAATTCAGCAGTGACCTATCTACATCTTAAGGTGAATAGACACGGCCTTGTTGTATACAGTTCAACCTTTCTCCAATATGTCTGTAGTTTGAAGAATAGTAAAAAATACAGATCTATATGGTGAGTAAAATTCACCCAGTGTCTTTTACAGATCTCACATATAGGCGTCTAACCTACACATACTAAATAAAGCTAATGCTAGATTCTACTTTGCTCAGTGGGAGCTAAATAATACAAGAGTGCCTTAGGATCTATCACTGTTCAGGAGCTCATGACTGAAAAACACTGAATGGCAAGTGATTATCCAAACATGATTAGCATTATATAAAAATATGTTTATTGATGTATTTCCTTTCTTTTTCTTAGTCTTCTGATTCTGACGGCTTGTTGTAGTCACATTCCTGAAGCATTTGAAGGCTTTTGGAGCTTTGTGATGGATATCCTCCAGTCAGAGACATTTACATGAATATGAAAAGCTATAAATTATTTAAGACAGAGCTTGTACTGTGAGTCCAACTCAGAGCATTTCTTTCTGTTTTGTTCTATTCCTAATCTATATTTTCACAATGATCACTTACCAAAGCAATTGCTGTACCTTTTACATTGACAATTATTGACCAAAATGTTACTTTACTGTTAACATTTGCAGTCCTACCAATTTACTGTGCCATCTTCTCCAAACCAATAACATTATAATAATATGGGAAAAATGATTATGAATAATTTTTTGTTTGAATCACTTGTAGCCCTGATTTTCTGCTAAGCAAAAAGAAAAGTTGGTGAGACATTCATTAACTGATGATACTACAAAAGTTATCATTCTTTGCATAATTTAATTCTGCTTTAATAAAGACAACTTTACAGATGATCTTTTTTTTCTTTAAAATAGATATATGTCACAGTAAGGCATTTATGAGGAGATGAATGATGCCTAAAAGCTATGTTGGAACAGTCATCCCACCGTCTCACAATTTTTTATTAGATTTATAATTAATCCTCAGTTATAACAAATGTGTGTGACTCAGACACATTGACAGAGGGCTGATGACAAAACATATTATTGTTGATGTTGTACAAGATACACTGCGAGTGTCTACCAAGGCTTAGAAAACATCCCCTCGTTCAAACTGTTTACTTAGTAATCACAACTCACAATAAGATTTGTCATCTCCCTACCTCCTCTTTTTTCTTTGCTTTCTTTTGTTTTTTTCTTCCCTTCCCCTTCTCCTTTCCATTTCCCTTTCCCATTTTCTTTCCCTTCTTCTTTCCTTTTCCTTTTCCCATTTTCCTTTTTCCTTGTCTTTTTTTCCTTTTCCCTTTTCCTTTTTTTTTTTCCTTTTTTTTTTTTTTTTTTTTTTTTTTTTTTTTTTTTCTGGTTTAATCCAATCTGTAGAGAAATTCCAAAAGCACACTTCTTTCCAGGTTTGCTGGATTTTTTTCCTGTATTTAGACAGTCAGCAGGAGTGACTAGCTCAGGTAAAGCAGCTGACCAGCCAGGCTTCACAGCTCTATTTGTATCTCTGAAACCCTGGAGGATAGAAATGTCTTTTAATTGGTGAATCAACTTCAGTAGGAGCTGTTTTTAGGAAATGAGGCCTACACCGCATTGTCTTCATACTGGGCACATTAGCTCTAGTTGCCATGGCAATCTGCTAGAGCATGCTATGTCCACTGATGTGGAAACAAGATGGCTTCCTCATTTGTTTAGCCTTAAGGAAAATTACAGATATTAAGAAATCATTAAAGGACTAACAGACACTAAGAAGGCTTGACCTAAATAGACAGCATCATGTCAGACTACTAATAGCTAAAGAAGTTTTATTTCTGTGACTCCCTCCTGGAAGTCCTTAGTTAATGATGGTTTTTATTACCCTAAATATTTTTTTCTCTCAACCTGTGAATAAAATCCTGTACTTTGAGTGTTAAGGCGGACATCCTGATCAGTGAGGTGGATTTAGTTTGTAAATCAACTAGCAAGAGATGTAAAAGCTAAATGACCAATACTTTTGTGAACATAAGACCAAAATTTTGTGCCTTTTTCACTCCTTTATCCAGAAAGAATTTCCCATGTTTGACTGAAAACTTTTTCCTGGTGTGTAGTGGCTGAAACACACATGGTGTATTCCTCAACCCATTGAAGTCTCAATGCCATCAGCCTTGGCAGGGCTGAGGAGGGTGACACTTCTCTGGGAGAGGAAGTGTTGCATTTGAAGTTGGTGCTTTGAGGTTGAGGGAAGAGGAAAATTGAATACAGGCGTGAGAAAAAGCATACTAATGAATGAATCCATCTGTTAAAAATATAGACAAAAGTGGCAGCCAAAATCCATTACTGCAGATATTGTGGTGGTAGGCTCATATGGGGGAACCACAAGGTCAGGGGAAAAATAGATTACATCTTTTATGTTTTCACAGTCAGATGGTCTGTAATTTCAAAGCAGCTGATTAGTTGGTGCAATCCACTTCCTCAGAGCCTGTTACCCAAAGAATGAAAGATGAAGGTGAGGAATTTCACATGTTCTTGAAATAAACATTAAATAAAAGAGTTGTTTTGGTAAGTCTTACAACAGACTGAGTTTTCACTGGGGCTTTTAACATTCTTCAGAATCTGAATAATAGACCAAACCAATTAACAGAGAAAACACATGGGACAAGTTTACTACTTCCTTGATTGAAACCCAACAATGACAGATAAACATATGTAGGTCCAAGCTCTCCATCTAGCTTTGCATCCTTTAATACATAAACATCTTTTGCTTCTTTAGTTAGTCTTAAAATCTGAGTGTTCTGACTTCTGGTTTGTCTCAGGAGCCTGAGAGATTTCTGATGGAAATGTCTGCATGTTATTCCAAAGCAGGATGATTTTCTAAACTGTAAAGACTATTAACATTGAGAGTTCCTTTCTAAATGTAGGAAAGTTGTCCTAAGTCCAAAGAATTGGAAGATTAAAATAAACGAGATGGCCGCCCTAGAAAAAAAACAAACAACCCCATTCCAATACTGCATTTCTGTTGAGAATCTGAATCGCTTAGATCCTTATTGACCATTAGAGCTAAGAAACTTTCAGTTTTTATGAATTTCCTTCCCCTAAAATTCATCCTTGTAATGCAAATATCAGTGTATGCTTCTGTTGTTGTTAAAAAATATTTCCTTAAAATTTCAATAGTCAGAGCATATGCTCTCCAGAGAACATCATGGTAGATCCGGACACATAAGAAAACAACTTGCATTTGTTTATTAATTGTATTCTGGCTTTTTTACTATATTGATGTTATGATATAGGACACCTCACTTCAGATATACTGTCTGCATACATAACTGCACTTGCACCTTTCCTTTCATATTGTGAATCAGTTAAACAAACTGAAAAATTCAATGGGCAATGTGATTGATTGCATACCAAATTTACTTCAGATGTCCTTAAATAAATATAAAAGTTTGTATATGACCTCATAGATTAGTTCTGTCACTGTTTTTAATCCAAAGATCTGACAAACAAACAAAAACTGGTCTTGTATGTGGATGTGTCGGTCTTAATTGCCGAACGCAGCTGTGGTAACATTGTACTGTGATTCTCTCTGGTCTGGCATCTTGGGGGTAAAATTTATGAGGTCCTCCATGAAACACTGTGTCAATGCCTCATCCTTAACAACTAGTGAGATTTGTAAATTGAGGAGAATTAGAATTCCTGTTACTTCATGTGTGGACAGAAACCAACTTGGTGTAACAAACTATCTAATCTAAGCTTTGAGTTTACAACTGAAATACATCAAAAAATTGAGCATTGAAATAGAAAGCTGCAAATCACCCGAGAAAATTCTTTCTACGGAATTCTATAGTTCTTTAAAGGTTTTTTTGTTTGTTTGTTTGTTTGTTTTGGGGAAAGACCTGCCCTGTTTGGCCTCTAAACCTAGATGTTATATTTTGAAACATTTTACTTGTTTCATTAAGCAAATTAAGAGGAAATGTGTCCCTTCATGGTTTCAGCAGTAGAAACTTGGTTTGGGTCCAGTTAAGCATTGCAAAAAGCTCTGGATACACTGGTGTTTTAATTTGAAATGATTTGTCTATCACAGTATCATCAGATTCTCAACAATTTGCTAATAGAAAAAGAAAGAAACAAACTAAAATTTAAATATTTCCTAAAAGCTTCAACTTGCCAATGTCTGAAAATCTCCAATAGATGTTGCAGGAAGGGAGGTTACATATTAAACAAAGAGTAGTAAAGTGGGTTTTAAAATGAAAAATGAATGGGAAAAGAACAATGAAGCATGTGATAAAAATATTAGTAGAAGACAATGATGGAAAAATAAATGTGATGACTTAAAATATGAAAAACATTTAGAATATTGTTCAGCTATATTTAAAAGAAAGATGGAGTTGCTGGATATAGCTCTGGGCTGTGTTCCTTCATAAACCTCTCTTTGGTGTTTAATCACCTGTACTGTTCTGGTACAGATGAAGACTAACACATTTTTCCCTTTGAATTATTCCGTGTCTTCATTCTTGAATGCATTCTGGAGTTCAGAGGCATTGTAGAATGGGCTCTTGAAATTTCTGGGTGATTGTAACTACAGTGACTGCCAGCAAGGAGCAAATCCTGGCTACAAATGCATAATCTACAGACAGTTCTCGTCTCCTTGAGTGAACAGCTCTGCCTCTCTCTGAGTCCTCATTTCCATTTCTAGATTTCTTAAGTATTTTCTTCCTCAATAACAGATCCTATGAAAATTAATTATTTTTATATTGTGGAAATGATTTAGATATTCTGTACATTTTTATATGTATATGATGGATTGTGGGAATCATAAGTTTGCTCAGTGTCAATTAGCAAAAAAAAGGCAACACACACACACACAACAACAACAACAACAACAACAACAAAAAGGGGGTGGGGGGAAAGAAAAGGAGCAAACGGAAAGAGAAAATTTTCTGCCTGAAAACTGAAGGTTTCACCGTAGTGAAGAAAAGGGGTGAAGAATAAATTTATCTCGTCACGTGAACATCCTCTGGGGTGGAGGAAGGAGCCAGTCTGGAAGAACTTCTCAGGGACAGCTTGAAGCCTTTAACTGTGAATGGGTTTGGAGTCTTGACTTCTGCTTAGGCAGAAAAAAAATGATATTTCCCACTCTGGGGATGAGATGCTAAAAGAGTCTTTGTCTTAACAATTGCCCACATTAGAGCCAGGCTCTATTTAAATCAAAGTTAAATTCACTACCTCTGTGTGCAGTTCAGTTTGTATTTAGGAAATTCAAGTCTTTATTTTTTTCAGAGACAACACTCATTAACAACTAGTTAATATCGTGGTTCTTGTTATGAGAGCCCTCCCCCTATTATAAGATGTTTTTAACTTTCTTAATTGAGTATTATATTGAACTTCACCAGTATAATTTCTGCCCCAAAATGATATTTTCCTTTATTTATTTATTATCATTTTTATTTCTATTTCTATTGTTTTTATTTTATATTTATTTTGAACACAAAACATTTCTTAACAAGAAAAATAGTAAATTCCCTTTTACATTTCATTATGAAGGAGATTTGAAATGTGTTATTTGACATGGAAATAATCTTCACTGAGAATCAATGAGCCTGAGTTTGTTGGAGAAATAAATGTTTCTTATACTATGCTATAATTCTGAACTTTAGTATATGAGCTAAGAAATGCACTGCAGTGTTATAACTCTACCCCACGTAGAGGGATAAATTTTAAGGTAGATACGGAATTCTGGTGATGGCAATTCCTGTATTTCCAAGGAATAACTCTGAGACTTCATTTTACAAACTTTCTCTCAGAAAGTTCTCCAAAGATTTTCTCCTCTTCCATAATTTACCTACTGTCGTGTTTTCAAACAAAAATGGACTACGTTTAATCTAACTTCTCATTATACCCTCTCTTTCTCCACAAATTGTACTCATTCCATTGCATACACAACATATATCAGTGGCATCCACCAGTAAATGCCAACTATATGTGGGCATTAGCCACTCTTCTCCTTCTGACTATGCTTCTTTGTAATACATATTTTGTCATTTACTCTTTATGTTGTCTTTTCTGCACTCGGTAATTATGTTTGAAATTCTTTTGTCTTCCATGTACACAAACATGGATTATTTCAAAATTCCCTGTTTCTCTCTCCGGAGACCAATCTTCATTGTGTCTTTTCTCATTAAGTTTTACCTTCTCCATCTCACTGTGGTATTTCTAATTATGGTATATGTTAGTTGCGTTTTGATAGATGGTTGCCCAAAACACCAGAATGTTGTTTAAATTACTGTGGTCAGACATCATCTGCTCTTTCCTGAGAGCGCACTTCCTCCTCTTTGTAAAAATATTCCCCTATTTCTGCTTTACTCTATGCAAGAGACTGTAACACTTACCACATGTGTACTACGGATTGATGTTTAAAAGAAATCATTTTCAGAAAGTGCAACAACTTTGCTATTGTGATAGTCTGGAAAAGTTTTCTTCAGTGCAGGTGTTTGTGCCTGAAGATGACACGAGTCCTGTCAGGAGTTAAGATCAGGAAGACTTGAAAGATGACAGAATAATTAAGATACTCTTGTTTTCATTCCAGTTCTTAAAATATATGCTTTACCCTTCCTTTCCTTCACTCCCATGCTTTCCTTTTTCTTTTCTTTTCTTTTCTTTTCTTTTCTTTTCTTTTCTTTTCTTTTCTTTTCTTTTCTTTTCTTTTCTTTTCTTTTCTTTTCTTTTCTTTTCNGCCAGAGGCATAAGTTTAATCTATCTGCCATAAACAGGACCTCGTACTAACTAGTCAACAGTTAGATCTCATATGTTAATATTTTCAAAATCATTTAGGTCTGGACTTGCCATTATAATGAGTGTATCTCATGTTATTAACAAATTTTTACAATTCAGTCAAGCTAGCCTGCACATCTGCATAATTCTTTACAGTTTTCTCCAAATCAATGTCAGTTGTAAAACAGCATGTTGATTAACATCCTAAAGATCTGACTCAAGTAATCTCCTGATCTGCCTTGTTGTAGTGATTTTTACATAGTATAGACAAAATTAGGATTAAAGGGGAATATTTGGGAACTTTATGTTTTCCTTTCCTTTCCTTTCCTTTCTTTTCCTTTCCTTTCCTTTCCTTTCCTTTCCTTTCCTTTCCTTTCCTTTCCTTTCCTTTCCTTCCCTTCCCTTCCCTTCCCTTCCCTTTTCCTCTCAAGATTACTCACGGTGACTAAGGAGAAACGATTGCCAGTACTTGCAAAAAAATAACCAACAGCTGAAGTCTACTTCCAAATATAAAACTGAATGTAATCTGAATTTCTTGTAAATACTTAATGTTTAATCAATCTGTTAAGCTTGGTTCACATCCCATAACCTTTGCACAGCTCTTTACAAAAAGCAAAGAGCTATCAAGCCAGATTGGGAAGCATGGAGATATCATTTGGAAACTGAAATCATCCTCTGTAAAATTATACCTAGACAAAAGCATCTCCACTTGTGCAAAAAATGGCCTGAAGAGAACCCATGTCCAGCATGTGTTGCTCATCGGAGAAGGACTAGCATAGCGAGGAATGGTGGGGAAGGGGAACAGCTCACATTGCACAGTACAGTGCACAAATGTCACATCCTTCCCTTTTTGTTAGCTGATGGGTTGCCTACTTTGGTCTTCAGCCCACTCTCTCCAGCATCAAATGCTCAGCAACTTCTCTCCTTTCATGTTCCAGCATGTACTCTCTTAGGTCACTTCTGTGCTCTAGTTTGTGAGATTCTGAGAGCTGGACTGGACTACTAATACCATAACACGAACACTGACATTTTGAGTCACGTAGCCCATTGTGCATTCAACTCATGCAGCACATTCAATTGGAGAAGGTTGTTTTTTAGTAATCTTTGACCAAAAAAGGATGTGTAATTGTATAATGTGTTACACTTTCTAGCATAGTGTTTTCTGGCTCCTTTTTGAGCAAATTATTTGGAAGCTCTGATATGTGCCAATGTCTTTACTGGAGCTGCAATTCTAAGCTGTGTTATGGAGGCAGTAGTATAGTACGGTTTATTCAGAGCCATGCACTGAGGAAGTTGTGCAAAATGGTGAAATTTGCACAGTAGGGTCATGATTTGCACTTTGACCATGTAGGCACTACAGTCTTTTCACAAAGTAATCTGTGAGAACCTGCAGGCATTGCAAACTGAAGCATGAAACATTCTGTTCTTGTGAAGTGTTAAAAGGCAATAAGCTATGCACATTTTCAGTCTGACAGAAAAACTGGCAACCACATTAGAATGCTCGTCTTTAGCAAAGCATTCTGAAACATTTTTAAGTAAACAAAGCCAGTGAGCAGCAGACTAAAGTTGATTTATGGTAAAAAACAAATGCCAATAAAATGTTGTAAGTCTCTTGTTACAGTGAAGTATCTTGTTCTTCTAATACTAACTGATAATGGGTACCAAAAATCATATGTGGAGTGCCTTAGGCTTGCATATGTAATTTGTATTTTATTTTTGGGAAAAATATGTAAGTAGAAGGGTTATGATCTTATTTATCTCTGCAGTAGAAGACCAAATACTAGAGGGTTAGGATTTTTTTGAACCTTTCATTAGTTGAATTCATTTTTTATAACTCCAAAGCATTCACAGACTCGTGCCAAAATCATCCAGAGTTTAATCTGAGAGGCCTCCCTTTGCATTCATGCTTACCCTGAGAGGTTTAACACTGGAATTTCCAGAATTGTCAAAGTGTCTGTGAAGCAAAAACCTCCCTGAACTTGATGCAATTTATCTACTCCATACCAGAAAAGTATTCTCTTTACCTCTGTGGAAAACTGGAAGCAATTCTAAACACAACGCCAGCCAGTAACTCTCCCCCTCACTAAGAATCTATCCCCAAAACAAGGATATCTCATCAGTATCAGGCATGGAGAACGGACAGCATCCAACCTGAGACAAAACTATTACATATATATAATTTATTGCGTTGGAAAGTGTGTATTAGCTATTTATGGTTTAATACATAGGATGAGTAACCATGCTAAACTAGAACATCTTCTTGCGTAAGTATGTGAAAGTTAGAGGTGAAAAGACTATCAAACTGGCTCATGTTAAGCTGTGAAAAAGGAGACTATCTTGCGTATACAAGAAGACTGATAATTCTCTTAGTTGTACATCTGTTTTTATTAAAAGGTAAAATAACAGAAACTGCCAACAGTTAATAGACACAGCAGAGATGCTAGTGGGAAAGAAGAAAACACAAGAGTAGAAGAAGCTTGAAATGACCTTTCTATGTGGGAATACTTGACAGTCTCAAGATGGGAAGATGTTACTGCAAAAAGGAGGAAGAAACTGTCTGGCGTAGTTTTGCTGGAAAAGACTGTGAAATAATTGCATTCATAGGTAATGAGAATCAGCTAGTTGTTTTACTTGGTTACAAAATCTCTCCTCTCCCTTTAACAAAATACCATTGTTGCCATTGATTCACGTTTGCAATTGAGGGCCAACAGTGTCTTTTAAATTCCTGGGCAAGAGGCTGAACTTGGATTTCACTAGTAACCTCACTCAGATGAGACCAACCTCTTTTTGTTGGGTCTAGGGAGAGAAATTACACAGCATGACCAGCCTTCCTTTACTCATGGGTGTGGCAGGGTGCTGAGGGGACATGCCCTAAGGACATAAGGCAAATCTGGCATCAGGGAAGCTATGTGCACTTGAGTATTGAGGGTAACACAGACACAGTCTTACCTGCTTTTGAAAATCTAGCCCATGGAAGATTTAAGAATCTGTCATTCCTTCTCTCATGCAGATTCTTCTCTCTCAACACTTGTGACACTGCACCCTCAGAGGCCTTCACATAGTCCTATTTGCTCAGTAGTGGAGATCAGTTGGAGGGCCTGAGCCATGCTGTCGCTTGTTCCCAAGTTCTACTCTACTGCCTGGCATGAATAAGCAGATGGAAAGGAGAGATGCAGAACTTTGTACCTGTAAAACATCTCTGGAAATTTTTCTGGAAACTAGAGCCCTCTCCAACAAAGGCATTGGAGTACCTGTGACAAAGTGAATGGGTAGGTCCTAGTTCATCAGGAGTTAAAACTGTTTCAGTCAGCTAGAGGCTTACCAGCCACTAGCTATTAGGATTCTCATTTCCCCTCAGGAAATACCTGCTGGTGTATCAAGGGTAATTGCTAGCAGTCAGTTGTATCCCCAGAGGGTGCGCATATAAAATCATCAGGAAAAGAGTGAACTGTTCCTGGTAGGAGGCAGTAGGGACTGTGTGTATGTATCTTGGGTGTTTATCTTAATGAAGTATCTTAGTGCAATGCAGTCTTTTGTTTCAGCTTTAACCCTGGTTGTGACTCATCCATAGTTTTCTGCTGAACCTTGAATTTTACAGGCTCCTTTTCTTATCTGAGGCCACCACTTGCAATATTGGCTGGTTCCTCACAAGTATTCTCCAAAACAGGGCAGATGATTATAGCTTCCTGAAAGACTTGGTGACACTATGTGGTTTTGCTTCCAGGATACTTGAAATAGCATTTCCAAATTCCCTTCATTTTGTTATTCTGTTGCCAATCTTTCCTCTCACAAAAGAAGTAAAGCCCTTTGCAAACTGTAAGTCCTAGATAAACTATCCATGAAGTAAATGTGTAAAGAAATGCTTATTGGTTTACCCTTTAGTTTTTAAATAAAAATTACAGCAATATAAAGAATAAAAATGAGGCAAAGAAATTTGGAGGCACTTCTGCAGTCACTTTAAGGATTTCCTCCCTTTCTTGCCCAGGCAGGGGTCTCTTTGAATATTGCAGCCCATCAATGTCGGCCTGTCAGTTGAAGTACTCATTACCTCTGTCCTTTCTTTAGTAATAATGTTTCCAGAAGTACAGTAAAGCCAGACACTCAGAGTAGGCCACCATCTCACCTGAACCTTGTTTCATTTAGATGTCTGCACACACCCCCAGGGTTTCAGCCATGCTACTTGGTCCTTTTTCTTTCCTCCCAAAACATTCCTCCAGACAGCAAGCTATCATTTGGCTGCAACCTCACCAGAAGGCTCGCCCTGCCTGTCTCTTTGCTTTCACTCCTTCTTTCTGCCCAGCATTTGCTGCAGGTGTGCTTGAGTAGAACTGACTCCCTCTTTGCTAATGAGACACCCTGTATTATTTATCAAACAATGAAGTGAACTTCTCTTTTTTGGGAGGCTCAGGTTAGGTGCTTCAGATACTCAACAGATACAGAACTCAACACCTGCACAGGCCTCGGAGATGTCTAGTGAAATCTGTCATGATCAGGTCATGAACTGATTGAAGTGCTTTTTGAACAAAACCCAATGTCAAATAAACACTAGATTAATAGCATTCGTGAGCCATTTGATAATAAGACACAGCTAGGAAAAAAAGTAATTTGATGGATAAACTGTTCACAGTGTGGGTGCTTCTCCAAAATAGTATTTCAGCAGAAACTGAAACTGAGATAGGCTTCAGGAGTAAACCATCCTTATTTTCTTTCCTCTTTCCTTCTTGCATTCAAGAGGCAAGAGAAGAGTCTCAGACTGCTGTGGTTATCTTATGACTACTGAGGTCTTGTATGAATCATACACCTTTAACACTTAGTTTATAAAGAAATCTTCAGCTTTTGCATGAACATGGCAAATGTGACATCTGCTTTATTCTGATTTCCAGAACACAGCAAATAATGAGGTTAAATTCTAAGAGTTTTTGAAGTTTTAAAAATGGAGAACTATATCTCTTAATGATGCAGACTTTTCAGCAGATATTAGTTTTCCCTTTGCTTTGTATACTCTTCTTAGAACACTTCATAGAATACTCGGAAGAGGCCCAGGAAGACACATGATTTGCCTGAGATTGACTAGCTCAAAAACACTGTGTTGAAACTCTTTACTCATTGCCTTGCTGCTGTTTGTGAGTGGCTGGGACTTGTTAATGGGAAGAGATGAATTCTCTCTAAAACAGAGCAGACTTTTGTAAAAATGGCTCAGTCCTCTCTGAAAAACAGATACCAGAAGCAGTTGTGGGACATTGTGTTTCAGCTCTAGAGACTTCCACTTCTAAGAATAAAGTAAAGGATTCATTATTTATCTAAACAAGGCCTTTATACTGCGGTTCAGCGGCTGCTGGACAGCCGTGTGATCTGTCTTGTGTAATTCCCTCACCCCCTCCTTTCCCCATTTGGAGAAGAGAAGAGACTTGTACTAGCTCAGAACATACTTGCACAGCTCACTGTCTATTGTGCTCCTTCACTCTGTCTATTATGGTCCATTAGATAAACATGGTGTTGAGCAGCCACTCAGCTGCTGTTATATACAGCAGTGCTGATAGCATGCTCTATGTTTAGAAGAGAAGCGGAGCATTGTGGACTATGTGGGATATGTTTATGTATATGTGTGTCCTTTTTCCTCAACAACAGAGTGCTTCCATCACAAGGCTCCCCTCTCTGAAGAAAGAGGCAGTTTTTGAAATGATAGTCTTTTATCTTTCGTGATGGATACTTTTCATGCTGCTTCCCAAAATATTGCCTTGTATTTCTGTGTCAGAGTAAATGAAGTGAGACACAGACCCCTAATCCTTCCTGTCTCCAATAGAAAACTGTAATTTAAATACGCAAGGAAGGATGCTGCTGGCTAAAGTTGTCTTTTCCATCTACTACCGAGCTTCAAACTTTCTGTGTATGGAAAGCAGATGAGCTGCCTTAGGAATCAAGCAGTTGAATAAATTGCATTTTAGAAAAACACCTAATTATACTTTTCAAAAGTGTTTTAAGCACTTCAAGCCAATATTTGAGAACTGGTCTTGGGCCCTATCTATTTAGGGAGGCAGATCACTTTTCTGTGTTCTTTGTTGACATCCAGATATGTGCACAGCCCAACACAAGAGTTCCTCTTGTTCTTCTGAAAATGTCATCCAAAGCACACAGTGCTCTGAAAAGCATTTTCTATGGAGGTCTCATCCAAGATCAGTGAGTATGAGCTTGCAAGGAGCAGAGAGACCAGGGAGGGCAAATGGTCATACAAAGCACAAGATTATTATACAAAACACCAAACTGAGCTCTGAGATTATCCTTAAATTATGAGGAAGTAGATGTTATTCTCATTCTCAGGATTTTGCTTTAAGCCCAGGGTAATAGGCACTGTGTGGCAGGAGTTCAGCATCACCTATTGCAGGCAAGTCTGTTATAGAGCAGATGTCATGATCAGACCAACACTGCAGAAACAATGACGGTGGCCAGACTGAGAAGATCATGGCCAGTTTCTTGCTGTGTGTTGGGTAAACTGCACACAGAGCACATATTAAGAGCTATAAAAGTTCTAGTGATTCCTCTGAGGCCTCACAAGAAATGATCAGGTTCTTTCTAAGACAGACCAGCAAATGGTAATGCTGAAGTGCTAGATATTAAAATAATGTGTCCATTAAGTTGTACCTTGCGTAATATCCAAATACTTATTTTAAAACACTCATGTTGCAGACTGCTTTGCCACAAAGCAAAAAAACAGCTTAAGTGTGATGGTTCCTTAGAAAGGAATGGCTTCAGCGACTGCTGTACTCTTAATACCTTTATTTTCAATGTAATCATGGTATTAATAATGAAAAACAAAATAATTCAGTGGCATCTCAAAAAAAAAATCATTTTTTTTTCCAGGAAATCATGCTAAAGAGCTTAAATTGCCTTGGTAACACATGCCTATGATATTTTTATTAGCATTCTAATGTAAGATGTAACAATATCAAAGAATTCACAGAAATGGAAAAATATTACTAATGCCAGTAGTTTGTCAAGAACATTTTAGCCCAGATTTAGCATTGAAACCCAAATACTTTGGTAATATTGAACACTTCTAGTATTTTTTGTTGTTGTTGTTGTTGTTGTTGTTGTTGTTGTTGTTAATGATTTTACTTTTCCATGTTCCCTTTGAAACATTCTGAAACCTGGAAAACTGCTCCTTGAAGAGTTCTGGAGTTAGCTTCCCTACCTGAATTGTCCTATTGCAACATTCCTTTTGTAGTATTATGAAGAATCATGTTAATAGCATGCCTTCATTTCTGGTAAAAGTTTTGGACAACATTCCAAACCTCTAAAATTAGTGGATTCTATTTGCACTTATTTCCTGATATGCATACTTATGCTCTTCTTTTCATTTGCTTTGCTTTCAGTGTCAAATTATGTGATAGTTTTTTCCAGAAAAAGATTGATTCAAGCTCACCCAAATAATAAGAAAAATAAGAAAAAAAAATAAAATAAGAAAACAAATGCATAAACAGTAAAATATAGTCCACGGTCTGAATGGCACTGCAGTTACACAGCTGCTTCCTGCTTATTCCTTTCAGATAGTAACTCCAGAGAATGCAGGGCATGCATCAGAAATCATTATCAGAAATGTTCTCATAGAGTTTCCCTCACTGTATTAGTGTTATCTTTGCTTGGAAGTTTGTGCAAGTGAGCGAAGAGAGTACAAAGAAAACCTAAGTTTCTTCTTAAAAAGAATGATCTATGTATGTATGTATGCATATCTATATATTATCTGTCTTCCTTACATATACTTTTTGCTACATAACCACCTACAGTGAATCTGGCTTAAAACTCATTTTCATCTCAGTGCTTACCTTTCATGTAAAAATTGTGTTGATTATAGTGCAAATGCGTGCATTAGGTGCCCTTCTGAATCAGAAACCTACTAAGAAAAATGAGAGACAGAAGTTTCTTGCAATGCCTGATGCTTATCTCAGCTTGTCTCAGGTTGTGTTGGACACCAACAAATGCACAAGCGCAGAGAGATTCGCAGGCTGCCAGCTCTGCTTTCTTCCTTGCTTACAAACAGTGCATGTTGAAACCTCTGCTTCCTATGGCCGACAGAGTGACAATAGGTAGGCATTCTGGAATGCAGGGGTCTGCACTGAGGGTTACCCTCTTTATTACCCTTCTTGCTAGGTATAGTTCACTGTGGAGTGTGGTAGACTGGCTGTGTCAGGGAGGGCACTCTTTCAGGGCTGATCAGTCCCTGTGAGCTTGTGTAATACAGGTCATCTTTGGTCCAGATTACAGATGTTACTGGTGCTTTCATAGAATCATAGAGTCATAGAATCACTCAGGTTGGAAAAGACTTTAAAGATCATCAAGTCCAACCACAACCTAACCATACTACCCTAACTCCACATCCAATCAATTTTTAAACGCATGCAGGGATGGTGACTCAACCACCTCCCTGGGGTGGTTTCCCACCAAGCTAGAAAGAATTTAAAGACAGAACTGGAGAAAGGAGAAAAAGAAGGACAGGAAATATGAGCAAAGGGAGTATTCTAACCTAAGCATTAAAATCTCACTTGGTTCTGCCTTTAGCCTTACAGCCCATGTAGAATTTATGTTATTTCTGGTAATTTTAGGCACATTATTCTTACTAGGAGAATCTACTTCCACATTCCATCAGGTCATCAAATATCTTCAACTAGGCACTTCTTTTGCTCTTATTCCCTGATTTCCATCCAATCAGATTATTCTTCTATCTCTCCTACAGCAAGAGTTGCTTTGTGTAAAATCCTCTTCCCAAATGCAGTTAACATCAGTAGTTCTCTTCTGACCCCTTGCAATGAATATAAAGTTTGGAGTGGGAGAAAAGGCATTCACATGTAAGAAACATCTCAGGTGTAATCCCATTGAATATCAAGTTCCATGGGATGTCTACTGTCCTTTCATGCCTTCCAAATGACAATATATCATTTAGTAGCAGTGAGATACAGTAAATCTAAACTGTGTCATCCATGAAAAGGAGAAGGATGGTTAGGACAGAGGCAAGTATTCTGAAGTGTTAGTGTACATGTGCAATCAAATAGTGTAAGTCTTCTTTTCTGAAGTAATTTGAGTGAAGAAATGTTCAGCTCAATATGCAACTATGTTCAGAGATATATATGATATTTTTTAGATTAAGGTAAGTCAGTAAAACAGAATATTACTTCTGATTCAGACAGCAATGTGAGATTTCTTCAGATCTTTAGACAGTGGTAGTTATTGAAATAGTTTCAAATTTGGTTTTATTTTCATATGATTTGTATGATAACAGCTACTGTTTTTATACAGTACATTTTCCTTAGTGCTGTCTGGAGCTGTCGAAATTAATGCTGTTCATTAAATGGAATGGTGCAGAGTGTTAGGTGACAAAATACGAGCCAAGAAAATATGTATTACTTAATAAGCTCGTGGAAAGTTGTGTTGGCATTTCATTTCCCAGCATTCACTTCTCAGTTTCCTGTACTCAAATGTGCGTTTTTTCTCCATACTCTTCTCTTTGATCAAGTCAAATGAAGATCAGTAGCAGGAAGGAAATATTTCTCTTTGATGGTGCAAGTCCTATATGATCACAATGGAAAGCTGACCAGAACTAATATGTGATTGTCTGGAAAGGTCAGCAATAATGTTAGCAATATTAAAATCCTGGGCTATTTCAGTGATAAATGCAGTACACTGTTGATTAAATCCATTCATAAAATGATGAATTGTTTTGATGATAATTGTATTTATGCCAGATAAAGTTCTGGCTTACTCTACTTATCTCCTTTGTCCTTATCCTGGTCTAAACATCTCCTGTATGCCACTGGAATCTCTATTTAAGGCCAAATGCTTGATGATGGTTACCTTGCTCATAATTAGTATTTTCAAGCAGTTTCAAGCTCTATTTTGTATGATTATCTGCAGAGAAAAAGAGAGAACTTTGGTGATATTTGGAAGAAAATGTTGCATATTTGGAATGACCACTGAAACATATTCCTCATGACAATAAGTCAAGAATCTCTAATGCATAGGTTCATCTCCAGTGCATTTCTCATTATGTGAATGGCACCATTTTGACTGTGGTGAATAGCAGTGTACTTTGGTGTGCAGCATACCTTGGTTCAAATTAAAGATCAAGATTTAGTCTCAAGGGAGTTTTTCTTGACTAACTTCAAGATCTGATTAACAAAAGCCAAACATTAGTCAATAAATTGTCATTTTTCATAAAATAATGTATTTGACAGATTAGTTACTCTGATATTCAATCAGCTTTTTAGGCTGTTCATCAAATGTGTTACTTGACATAGAAAACATTTGTCAGAGAAACAACATTTTACAAATTTTCCCAATGTAATTTCATGTCTTCATCTGGCTTACAGTTTTGCCTTACAAAGATCCCTTTCATTCCTTACGTTCCCTTCCTCCCCCAGGCAACAAGAGGAATGGATATTTTCCTTGTCATCACCTCAGTGTTTCTTCATAAAGTTTGGAAGTGGAAATAAGCAACAAGGGCAAAGATCAGAACTTTTTATCTTTCACTGCAGCAGTTCCTTCTGAAAACACTTCTGTCTTAAACAGTTTATTTATGACTTTAAGAACCATTGGAGGTGCTGGTGGAAATGGGGAATCAATTTAACTTCATTAAAATTTGTGGTAATATATATCACAGTGTTGTGATGGGCTCACACGTTCAAGATAGTTTTACTAAAAACAAGAGGCTTCGGGAAATAAGCAAGTCTGATTTGCCTGTTGGAGTGGAGCAGGCAAAGAGTGGGTTGGATGCCACCAGCAGTTCAAAGGGAGCCTGGCACTGGCTGAGGAAAGCAAGCTGACCTTACAAAACAAGTCCCTGTCCACCGAGCTCAATTGGCTTCTGCTTCCTTGGAGCTCTGAAATATTCTTCGTAACTTCAGAAGGCTGAATTCTGTGGGGAAGTGTTCTGGGTCTGTTTGTGTGTGGGGAAGTAGTTGTGATGAGGATGGTGGTAAAAACTTCCCATGGAACTTTGTAATTTCCTTACTCCTGCCTGCTTTGCAAAAGAAAAAGCCCTCCAACTAACCAAAACCAAATTAAACCAAACCAAACCAAACCAAACCAAACAAACGAAGAAGTCCCTACTTCCTACTGTCCTACTGTCCTACTGTCCCTACTATTCTTAATTTTCCATCACTGGATTGATATATTTTGTTATTAAAGTATATCTTTGTCTTCTAGAGCATGTGCAAAAAAGAGGTATTGCCTTGTCCACTGGGAGTCCTAATATTCATGACAACAGAAACTGTCAAGGATACTTTATTCAAAAACTTTGCCTAAAGGTTCACAGCTGTCTCTCTGGACAGATTGTCTGACACTAGCCATTTTTATTGGAATCTGACATCTCATCTTGTGACACAAGGGGATAGCCTGCTCCTGTGCCTTCAAGACTTCCTTCTTGAGGAATGTCTAGCCTTCCTGGACCCCTTTACTCTTCAGGACTGGATCCCAAGGGACCCTCCCTACCAGTGTCCTGAACAGTTCAAAGTCTGCCCGCCAGAAGTCCAAGGTGGTAGTTTTTCTGGCCCCACTCCTGACTTCACCAAGAATCAAGAACTCTACCATTTAGTGGTAACTCTGTCCAAGACAATCATTCTCTGTTCGTGAACAGCGGGTCTAGCGGGGCACCTCCCATAGTAGGATCTCTTACCAGCTGCTACAGGAAGTTATCTTCTGTGATACACCCTAGAAACCTCCTAGACTGGAGAGAAATCCTGTTTAAATTCAGTCCTTCATCCATTCTGAGAGAGAGTATCTCAGTGGCCAGACAACACACATGTACTGAGAAGCTGATCAGTACAACATAGCTCTCAGCCAGACAAGCTGCATAATCATTCATGTTCAGCAGGAAAAATAAGAAGAGTACTAAGTGAAAGATGATGGTTTAGGATCATGGAAGGGGCTGTATTAAAAGAGAGCATCAGGGACATACAGAGTTCAGACTTCATTGTGAAAGGAACAACATATTTTTAAATAAGCAAAAAGTTATATGTTGTGCATCATCCTTTTTATTGTGGCTGCTTTTGCATGCAGCCCTCACACAGGAATAGCTGTTTAGAGGATGTATTTAGATTACAGTGATCAGATTCCACCACACTGCTACAATCTGTAAGTCAAAACTATGCTGATGTTTTAATTTTTAGCAGAAACATTAAACATTTTGTATGTAGTTGCATAAACTCTTTCTTTTCAACTAAGGATAAAAGCAGTAATATCTCTTCTTTAGCGTTTCTTTCTGCAAAACTAACTGTCCTCTCGTTCAGTGCTACAAGAACTGACTTTAATCACGGGATCAAATGTGTAAGTCTCATGTAATGGTGACTGATATATTAAAATAGCTCTGAATTGTTATTAGAAGTTATTAATTCCAATCTTGACTTCACATGCTTGCCACCATTAAATGTCTTATCTTACATGTTTTACTAGTTTTATTTGTCTAATTGAGTCCCCAGATGGAGAAAATTAGTAGCATAATTAAGGTTGGAAGAAACCACTAAGATCATCTAGCTGAACCATCAACCCACCACCTCCGTGCCCAGTAAACCATGTCACTCAGTGCCACATCCTCATGTTTCTTGAACACCTGCAGGGACAGTGAGTTCACATTCTCCCTGGGCAGCCCATTCCAGGGACAAAACTTATAGCAGGTTTTGACTATCAAGCAGCAATCAGAGATTTACTATGGTTGTATCTACCTTCATAAATGGCCCAGAAAGTTACTTACTCATGGTAACTATCTTGTAAGGCATACTTTCAACGTCCTGGGAGAGCATGTCTGCAGTTAACTAGTGTTTTCCCATAGTCTTGTAGGAAGACTCCTAAGATAAATTTTATGCAGTCAGTGCTTTGGGTGTTAAGAGAACTATCCTGGAAGTGGTTGGAAGGGCTATCAACTTATTTGGGGATCTCAGGCTCTATATAATCAACAAATGGTGTCAGCAGGATGCAGTGCCTCTGAATAAAAAAGATTTCTCTGGATCATTTCACACACCAGGTCTCATCCCATAAGTGGAAGCATTAGGAATCCCTAACCTTGTGTGTGGGACAGAGGCAACCTAAATTATCCAGAATATTATTGAATCATTGAATGGCTTGTGTTAGAAAGGACCTTAAAGATCATGTAGTTCAAGCAGCAGGATCTGACCTTTTAATTACTGCAGAACAATCAGTGTGCACATGGCTGATATTTTCTGCAGCAGAAGACTGGCTTCTGAGTATGGACTTCTTTAGATATGGACTTCTTTAGAGGCTTTAGAACTCTCTGAACCTCTGAAATAGGTGAGATTCATACTGTTTTGATTGTGATAGCCAAAAATTAGGCATAAAATCTGATATCTTGCAGTCAACGAAAAAATGGTCAATGCTTGCAGCATGTAATTCATCTTGTGCATCTTAAATTTCTGCTTGGACATGGATTACTTACACTGCGTCAAGTCTAGCTGATGATAGAAGAAAGTATATGTTTAGCTGAAGCTGGATTGTAAAATCTCTGAAAAAGTGAATGATGCTCTCTGCCACAGCTTGTGCTAGTCTGTACAATGACCATGACCAGTCACAGCGATGAAACTTATTTTATTCATGATCTAAAGAAATCTCCATAAGTATAGCTTGATACTGTGTGTAGTGACTGAGGCAAATGATGCACACTTGGTCAGGAAAAGCAACCTACACAGGATCAAGAAAGAAACTTCATACATTAGGGATCATCTGGTGGATACTGTATCAAAGTTTTGAACTACAATTCAGTTTTCTACCATGTTTTGGAGATACAACATATGATCGGTAATTATTCAGGAGGAGAAATGTGTATACAGAATACCCTTATTTCATCAAATGAATTCCTATCTGTAATGAACTCTCACTGAGATTTTTTGTAGATGTGTAGATGCCCTTAGACTAAGAAATTTATGTGTTTTGTATGTAAACTCCATATATGGAGTGGATGTGACTTCACTAACAGTGGCTCCCACATCCAAACTGTAGGATCCTTCTACTGAGACCCCATGATGTGAGGTAGGCTCATACAAAGTGGAACTAGTGCAGATGAGTGACTTTCAGTTTCCAGTTTCAGCTGGGATGGAATTGTTTGAGCGTCTGGTATGATATTATATTTTGATACTGGGAGAAAAACAATGTTGATATCACACAGATGATTGTAGTTACTGCTAAGCAGTGTTGTACAGAGCCAAGGCCATTTGCACTGAAGGGCCTGAGGAGCTGTGAGGCAACAGAATGAGGACAGCCATCTAAAACTGCCCAAAGATACGTTTCATACCATATGACATCAAGTGGAAGGATTTTTGAAGGGAGGGTGGTGAGCAATTGCTTGTGCATCACTTGTTCTATACATTTACGTATATATATATATATATTTGTCACAATTATTATCCTTTCCCTTTTCTCTGTCTTAGTAAATAGTTTTACTTCAACTTATAAGTTTTTTCTCGATTCTTTTCCCCATCCCATTGGGAATGAGGGGAAGTGAGCAAACAACTGCATGGTGCTCAGCCACCTGGCATGTTAAACCACAGCAGTCATTTTGGTTCCCAATATAGGACTTGTCACAGGGATTGGAGTGAGCACAGGACTGGTTGTGAGGGTTGTGGCACCTGCAGGGCCTGGTAGAAGTTAAAGTAACTACAGAGTCTGCCAAAAAGTTCAGAGCAACTTCAGGACCCATCTCAGATGTTGGAGAAACTGTAGGACCTCTTGTAGGAGTAGGAGTTATTCCACCCACCTGAAACTAAGACAAGCATAGGACAGTCAGTCTTTTGGCCAAGCTTTCAGGGCCTGATTACATTGCCAGAAAATTAAAGTTTCCATCATTTTCTAGTTTGTGACAAATAGATCAATTGATTGATTCTGGTAATAGTTAATGATGAAAGATCATTCTTTGAATAGCTTTGTCATGATTTTTGGGATGTCTCTCTTGTCTGAAATGAACTTGCGTTAAGGGTCATCCTTACATATTACAGTGCTTCCTGCTAGAGTTAAGGTAAGCTTGCCACATCAGATTGTGTATTGTTTGGATTTGCTTGAGGTTTCTTGCTTGGTCTTGCTTTACCTTGTTCCAGACTGCTTTGGAGCCTACACTGAAGCTTCTGTATAGAAGTGAATGGCAGATCACTTCCCAGAGTTCATTGCTAGATCTCTGTTGGCAGGGCCAGCAGTTCCTGTATGAATCCCAAAATTACCCAACTGTCAAAAGCATAGCTGTGGAATGTACAAACTCAAGTGTGATTTGTGCCAGCTGTTGAGCACTGAAGTTCTAAATTCCTACAACTGGACCAGGAATCCTAGTTCAGAAGAAGATGAGCTGAAGTGAGCAAGAAAGAATGGAAATAGACCAAAATGCAAGCTCTGAGATCATGTATAGGGCAGGCTGGTGGCATCTAGTCTTTTGAAGATGTAGAGTGGTAGTGTCAAGACTTGATCAAATGATAAAATCCAGGAAAACTTTGGCATGGACCAGCTGTTCATGAAAAAGTCTAACTGTATGGAAGCAGACAGTCAGAAAGTCTGGTTAAATTTTACACAGTTTCAATCAGAGCAGAGCTGTGTATCACATTGCCACACCAGTAAGTCGGAGACCTCAAGACAGATTTATGAAGCCATCAAACCACAGTCTTAGTTTTACTAACTGCTCTGTCTTTTTAATGGCACTTAAGGACTTCACTGCAATGGACATTTTATTGTGTTTAGACATGGTTTTAAACAACAGAGTTAGCTAATATGATGCTGCCAATTACAGTCAGTGCAGAGAAATAGAAGTCTTTTTTTTCCACACTTAGTAGACAGGATTCTATTTTGGCCTTACAGAGTTTAAAAATTCCTTTAGGTCATTGAGCTGAACAAAGCTTCTCCCACATTTGCTGATATCCAATTTATATCTTGTCAACTAACTTAATTGGTAAATAATTTTATTTAAACAAGCTAAAAATTTTGTAAAGGAGCAAACCTTTAGGCATTCATTCCAGCCTTGACTCTCATGGAGAGCGGTAAACTGGGAGGAGAAGACAAAGATAAAAAAGGAAAATGCAGGTAGATCCAACCTAAAATGAAAGCTGTTGCATCACCAACAACCAACAGTTTGGTTTTAACTTTTCTTATAAAATAGTTGAACTTGTCTGAAAACTAATTATGTGGTTTGCTTGACTTCTAAAGCATAAGATAACTTCAGTTTTAAAGGGTGAAAACAAAATCTAAAATTCACGAAAAGGAGGAAATTTAGCTGCTGTCCTGAAACATCACGGGAGAGATATGCCCTCCAGGAGACTGACTGAACTTTTTTATGAGCCTTCAGTGATTTATGACATTTTCCATTAGGTGACAGAAGATGACATAATACACTGATCTGTAGAGCTGTTCTCCCTCTTATCCCATGCTCTCTTCCCAAAATACTGTTGCTATCATGCATTATTGGATATGGAAGAGAGTTCTAGAAGCCAAAAAGTCCATGGGATTGTATTTGGCTTGCTAGTGTAGTACTTGTGTTTGCTAAAATCAGATGGAAGGAAACATACGTTAGCTACTTTAAATAGAGCAGAAACATCCTAAATTCAACCTAAAAATAATAGCTTAAGGTTACTATTTATTATTAGGCACCAATAATAATGTCAAAGATAGCTTTGGCTTTATTCAGTGGTAAATCTGCTGCCACCAGCTATGCACTGTGTCCATCCTTCTTCTCAGTAGCCAGCTTTGGGCAGTGGATCAACTGAATGCCTTAAGTTCTCTATTGAACCTTGGCAGTGATATGGAAGAAGTCTGCAGCCAATTCATGGGTCCCTGGTATAGCTCCAACAGCTAAACAGATGGATCACCAGTAAGTCTCTTCTCTATTTCTCTGTTAAATATTCATGGAGCCAGCATGTGTATAGGCCCAACCATGCCCCTGGAGGTACCAGCGAGGGTCTCTAATCTGGGGAAGTTATCAAATTGGCTAGTAGAAGTCTGAGGGAAGAAATGTTTTCTGCAAGAATCCATCCTTGAGTGCAGAACATGGAGTGACAGCCATATGTGCAATTGCACTGGTGAATATATCTGCAGTGCATGCTTATACAACCTAATAATAGGCCAGTAGCATACTGAATGCTAATGTGGGGAAACAGGGAGTGAAAGACAAGGAAATACCTTGAAATAAGTTGAAGCATCAACCAGAGGAAAAGTTTTCTGGTTTTCTTGCTGTGAAGTTGAATCAAAATACAAGCTACATTCTCCAATTCCATTAAATACAACTCTTTGTTTTCAGAATGTACTGCAGAAAACATTGTTAAATGCAAGGACATACAGCTCTGTGAATTTCTTAGTGTATTTAGATCCCAGTCAGAACTAGAATTATGTTTTCTTTCTATTGTTTATTACCACCATTAAAACAAATATACCCCTGGAGTACCAGGGTCCATACATAAATATTGGGCTGCATTCTGGGGCTCTACTGCAGCTATAATCTTTTCTTGATTCTGAAATATCTAGAAAGCCTTAGAAATGCTCTTCTAAAGGCTGCCTTTGGTGAAAAGGAGGGTATTTTATATGATACTCAGATGCATGTAAGATATTTATCACAATCTGAATGCTATGGCACAACAGTTCTGTAAGATGCAACTTTAATGATGTAATAAACTACAGTGTAGCTAATACAGCTTTAATCATTGTCTGCTATGTACTCTGGTGGTTTTTGTAGTTCAGGAAGATCTTTCCTCTGTTATAAGTAGAGTTATTTCTGAAAAGTAGTTGTTCAGTTAGCTCATGACTAACATAAAATAGATATTTTTGAAAACAAACCTGAAGTATTTATACTGAGTTTCACTTACAAAAACGGGATACAGAGCATCATCAAAAGGTAGCCATGTAAGACCGGAAAGAGATTAAACTGGACACTTGTAAATGAACATGCTTGAAAATTAAATCTTTATATACGTTAAATATTTTTGCTGTGTTTGCCATCAGTTGAGAGGAGGAAGAAGAAATAACAAAGTAGCTCAGAATGTACATTTTTTTTTTGCTTCAGTAAAAGTTTGCACTTTATGGCTGACTGTTCAGACTTTCCTTGAGATTCTTCTGTAGAGAGGAATAGTAAACAAAAACTAATATAAAAGATAGCCAGAGAACTGACATTCATGTGTAAGCTAACACTGGGTGTATATTTTCACAGAATCACAAAATGTCAGAAATTGGAAGGGACCTGAAAAGATCATCTAGTCCAATCACCCTGATGGAGCAGGAACGCCTAGACCAGGTCACACAGGAATGCGTACAAGCAGATTCTGAATGTCTCCAGAGGAGACCCCACAGCCTCTCTGGGCAACCTGTTCCAGTGTTCTGTCACCCTTTGTGTGAAGAAATCTTTTTTTCTCATATGTATGTGGAACCTCCTATATTCAAGCTTGCACCCATTGCCCCTTGTCCTGTCATTGGATGTCACTGAGAGGAGCCTGGCTCCATCCTCCTGACACCTTTTATGTATCTATAAACATTAATGAGGTTCCAATGCTTCTGAACAGTTATGATCAATTTCTTTAGCTGTAGTTTATGGCACATTTTACCCACTGTTTGTTCAAGATGAACTGCTCTTATTGCTGATTCTATGTGTGACCACAGTAATCTCACTTCATTCTTTATATTTTGCTATGTTTATTAGAAAAATTAGTAGCAATTCTTGCCTAAATGTTGATTCTGTGAAATGTTGAGTCATAAAATTTGCTTTAGTGAATAATTGCTGATTAACTGTATTAAAATCTACAGTCAGAGAATACCCTCTAAAAGTACAAACAACACATTAACCAAGAAAATTATGTCACTCATGTTTTAGACAGGAATTTAGAAATGATTCTCTTCCATGTATACTAGCAATTGAAAACCTACTTTTCAGAAATGTTATACATCTCATTTTAAACTTTTTTAGAGTGTAATTTTGTTTAGTTTTCTAAATCTCAGGGCTCTAATTATTTACAACATAAACAATGTGAATATTATAGGTCACTTCTTAGTGAAAATGAATCCAGTAAACGAAAATTTTTCTTAGAATATATCCTCACTCACTAGATTTTAAAATAATCATTTGTTTATTTCTTTATATGAGATATCCTTAGCAATGGCTATCACCATCTTCTTATCAGTACTGGAAAATTTCTATTAAAACAGGAAGGGAAACTATTGTCATGTTTCAGAGAAACAGAGAGATTTTGAAACACATAATTTGGCCAACCATTAAGTATTATACATTTTTTTTTTTAAATAAACTGCAACCATTCCAAAGTGAGAAATAGATTGTAACTAATGAGTCATTTTCTTTTTGTGAATATTGAAATGAAATGTTGACATGTTCAGAACTTTCTAACATTTTTCCAGGTGAAGAATTTACAAAAACTGACATGTTCCTGGAAACAATCTTGGCTTTATCCAATCAGGTTTTAGCAGTGAGGTGATTATGGAAAAACTCTTGAGTAACTTTTATTTTCAGTAGTGTTTCATTAGTAATTATTTCACAGTTTTTATGTTTCTTAGATAAGTGACAATGAACTTCACAAACACGTGAGTGTTAATTATAGTATGTTAAGTGACTGAAAGTTCTTATTTCCACTTTGACTGATACCAAAATAACCTATCTTATGATATTTTGACACATCTCTTTAAAACCCTCTGCTGAATCAGGAAGATAAAAAATAAATGTGTGAAAACAGACAGCAGAAGAAAATGTTTTCTAAAAATATTAGAAGCTTTAAAGAAGTGTATTATTCTAGCCAGTCATTATGGTTAGTTGTTCAGTGGGGTTGCCTTAGTCATCATTACATCATACTCTGAGTATTGACTTAACATTGCCATGGTACTTTTCGATCTATCTGCTGTAGATGATGTAACATATGCACACAAACATACAAACCTCTGTAAAATAGAATAATGCACAGTAAGAAAACAATGTGCTTAGACTTTGGATCAGAATTAGTCATTGTCTGTTCTTCCTGGTGGACAATCCAGCCATATGCATCTCAGTGAACCTTCTGAATAAGGATGAACTGTGCTGTAAGTCTGTACCGCAATGTTTTCTTGGATCCTTGCATCATCCTGGCATCTGGCCAGAATGACTGTACCATGTTAGGCCACCACGGTCAGGTTTCATTTTCAAGGAAAACAGTAATACAGTGGAGAAGCAGAACGCAGCATGATTAGGTCTCATTCCGGCAGGGATCATGGTATGACTGGAGAGCACACTTGGACTTGTGCATCTTTGAGAAGTGTTCCCAGGTTCCTGACCCATACGGGACAATATTAATAAGGATCATCTAGATACTTAATGAAAGTCTTAAACTATTTTTAAGAGAATCACTTGAAATTTGGGTCAAGAGCAAATACATATGCCCAAGTACAGAAGGAGTACTATCAAATTTCTCCTTTCATTTACACCTTGTGAAATTGTTTTCTGTACTGCTGTGATATAGTGCCTTACATTATTTTCTCAAAGGAATCATAGTCTTACATTTTTTCCCCTTTGGTCTATTTGGCTTCCTGCTTTAATCTAATTCTCACTGCTCAGGGGAATCATCAAACCTGGCTGAGATTTTTATCTTTTTGGAGAGCTCATCAATAGTTTACACAATGCTATGACAGGGCCAGGTTTCACACAGCTGGAGAGGTACTCATCAAGAGTCCTAAGTTAAGCAGAAAAAGACTTCCTGAGAATCTCAACTTTGTTTAAATAGTTTTTTCTTCTGAAGAAGCCAAAACAACACAAAAGTGATGTGTGCAGGTTTGCTGGCAGCTGGTGTGCTGTGACTGATGATGCTTGTGTTAATTATGCTCTCACTATTACCACGTGATCTACCCATCTGCTTTTTAAAGCCAGCTGTTTTCCTTTATCTTCCTGTTGAACTACCAGTTATTCAGGACAGTGATCATCTTTTTGTGGAGATCAAGGACAGAAGGTACTGCAATGAAACTCTGTTATGGAGGTTACATTGTCATGGCTCAATTAATCAAGCTAAAATACCTGTAAAACACAAGTTTAGTCACATTATCTTTTCCAGCTTAAATGTCTCTAAATATTAATACGGTTGGACCAAGAATGTGTTTCTTACACATTCTTTAAATTAAATTATTGAGTTTCACCCTTCCTGGAATTCAGAAATTGTATGTGAGCATTGTCAGATATCTAATAGTGCAAGTTTTAATGCAAACTCTTTGCCACACAATTCCTACAAATGCATTTTATCCAGTTTAATTCTCTCTCTCTAGTTTCTGGCTCCTTGCTTAAGTCACATAATATTCTTGCTGCTCTTTATTGGGTAACTCATACCTTTTAGACTAGAAAATAGTGAACTCTAAGCACTTTTGTTCAAATGGGAACATGGACATTCACGTGGACATTATTCAGACTGCCATGCACATGCAAAGAAAAAATCATGTTCATGTAAAATAATAAAAAAGAGGCATGACCACAGTTAAAAGACAACAATAAATGCAGAGAAAACAATGCACCTGTGAGCTGTCGCTTTGCAGTATTTGTCCAGTATTTGTCCAGTCTTCGAGCAAATACAAAAACAGAAAACACAGTAGCATAAACAAACCTGTTCTTATGATACTAGAATTCCTTTTCTGGCCTTTAACTAACAAGTACATTCCTGTTCTCTCCCTTAAAAGAACAACCTCCCCCATCCCTCTGCTGCTTATGGTCACATGCTTTATTTTCCCGATCTCAGAAAATATTTTCCTTTAACAAACAAAAAATCCCAACCAATCAACCAACAAACTGATCAACCAACAAAACCCCAGCCCTCCATTTAATGAAGCATAGAATCATAGACAGCAGAGCTGTCAGTCATCAGATCAGGCTGCTTAGGTCCCCATCCAACCTGGCCTTGAGCACCTCCAGGGATGGGGCATCTACAACCTCTCTGGGTAACATGTTCCATTGCATCACCATCCTCTGAGTAAAGAATTTCTTTCTAACATCTAACCTAAATCTTTGCTCTTTTAGTTTAAAGCTATTCCCCCTTGTCCTGTCACTATCAGATCATGTAAAATGTTGGTCCCCGTCCTGCCTGTAAGCTCCCTTCAAGTATTGGAAGGCTGCAATGAAGTCTCCCTGGAACCTTTTCTTCTCCAAGCTAGACAAGTCCAACTTGTCTTCACAGAAGAGGTTCTCCAGCCCTTTGATCATCTTCCTAGCCTCCTCTGGACCTGCTCCAACAGCTCTGTATTTTTCCTGTACTGTGGCCTCTGACTTGGATGCAGAACTCCAGATGGGGCCACACAGAAGGGAAGAGCCCAAGGGGGCAATCACCTCCCTCTCCTTACTAGCCACCCCTCTTTTGATGCAGCCCAGGATACTGTTGGTCTTCTGGGCTGCAAGTGCACACTGCTGACTCATGTCCAACTTTTCACCCACTGTGACCCCCAAGTCCTTCTCAGCAAGGCTGATCTCAATGAATTCTTCTTTGAGCCTATACTCAATATGGGATTGCTTTGACCCAAGCGCAACACCTTGCGCTTGGCCTCATTAAACCTCATTAGGTTCTCGTGTCCCCACTTTTCAAGCCTATCCAGGCCCCTCTACATGATGTCCCTTCCTTCTGTTGTGTTATCTCCATCACTCAGCTTGGTGTCATCATACTTGTCTTGGTATAATCAAAATGATGTTTCACGCTTCCCTGTATGAAAAAAAAACATATACAATGTTCAGAATTATCTTACTGTGGCCCTGTGGAAATTTTATTACAAACAGTATTCAAATTACTTTTAGCTTTCTTCATTTCACTTAATTTTGTGAATTACTTTGCAGAGATTACTTTTCCCATAAATATCCTTTCATCAAATAATTTTTAAGAAGTTAAAAGACATTAAAAGAGAATCATATTGGAAACTGGGAGTTTCTGCAGGATAAGCTTGCTTACACTGCACAAACCTTCTTTCCTTTTATCATATGTGGAAAAACTTAAGTGAAACTAATTTGAACATGTAAGGAAAGTTGATACATTGGCATGTCAGAAACAAAAATTTACAATTATCAATTTTCATAGAATCATTGAAAGGTTTGGGTTGGAGGAGACCTTTAAGATTATCTAGTTCCAGCTCTCCTGCTATAGGCAGGGACACCTCCCAGTAAACCAGGTTTCTCAAAGCCCTGTTCAGCCTGGCCTAGAACTCCTCCTTGGTGGGGGCATCCACAACCTCTCTGGGCAACTTGTTCCAGCGTCTCACCACTCTCATAGTTAAGAATTTATTCCTAATATCTAGAGTAAATCTACCATCTTCCATTTTAAAATCATTTCCCCTCATCTTGTCACTACGTGTTCTTTTAAAAAAACCCTTCCCAGCTTTCATTTAGGCCCCCTTCAGGTACTGAATGGTTGGTGTAAGGTCCACACAGAGCCTTCTCTTCTCTAGGCTGAAGAGCCCCAACTCTCAGACTATCCCTGTAAGGCAGATGCTTCAGCCCTCCGAGCATCTGTGTGGCCTGCCTCTGGATCCACTCCAACAGCTCCATGTTCTTCTTGTGTTGAGGGTCCCTGCTGGATGCAGTACTCCAGGTGGCGTCTCATGTAAGCAGAGTAGAGATGCGGAATCACCTCCCTCATCCTGCTGGTCATGCTTCTCTTGATTCAACTCAGTATACAGTTGGCCTTCTGTGCTGCAGGAGCACATTGCCAGCTCATGTTGAGTCTTTCATCATCTGACATCCCCAAATCCTTCTCCTCAGGGCTGCTCTCAAGCCATTCTCCGTCTAGCCTCTATTTGTGCTTGAGAGTGCTCCAGCCTAAGTGCAGGACCTTGCACTTGGCCTGGTTGAACTTCATGACGTTGGCCTGGGCCCACCTCTCAAGCCTGTCCAGGTCACTCCGGATGACATGTCTTCCCTCTAGCATGTCAGCTGCACCACTCAGCTTGATGTCATCGATTTTGCATATAATTGAGTCTTGAAGTACAAAAAACCTTTTTGAGCTTTTATGTTTTTTTCATGATGTTTCAAGGCAATATTAACAAATTTGATACAAATGCTGTAATTCTTAGCTCCGTCAATCCCTTCTAGATTCTGTGAATTAATTTTGACTAACAAGATAATTTTTGTAATTGAAAACATCATGAGTACATATGTTAGTCAGAATTTTGGAAATACGTTTTTTTAAATAGAAGAAATTTTAAACAATAAAAAGTAAACTTTCAGAAATATCTGTAGCTTTAAACATGAATTCTTTAAATTTATTTATTTATTGTCAGTCTGATATTTCTATACAATGACATAATTTGCCTGAGCTACAGTTTATTTTCTAGAATAAGGAAAATCTTATATATCTGACATACTGCAGATGGGATTTAAAACTAAGAAGAAAAGTGTATTCAAGGCTACGAATGAAACCATTCTCCAGGGAAAACTGAAGTCCTTTATTTGAAGATCTGGCTCCTATTGCTCTGTCTTACTGTGTTTGAGGGGGTGTTGGAGAGATTTATGAAGAGTGAGTGATTCCTCATATTAGCAGTTTGCTATACATAACTTCAGCATGGCAGAAGAGATAAAGCTGAAGATCTTCCCTGTCACTCTATCCCTAATGTGTCTAGTGACAGATATGGCGCTTTCATGCAGTTCAGATTTTACTCTTAAACTTTACTCTGACTGCATGTGGATCTCAGTTTCCCAATAATCAGATACTAATCAAGAGTAATACAGATTTCTATAGGTTTCTATACTGTTTGTGTTTTTTTCTTTAAAGCTCCGGCCTCCTGTTTATGAGAAAAATCATTACAAGCCATATCAAATTTTCTTGAATAAAGAATCCATTTTTTTTTTGAAATAAATTCACCTGTTACTTCCTATCTTCATTTTTTTCAGTCATATATAATCTTGATTTCCTTTTAATTCTTCCTGGATACAAATATTAAATTGAAGAGACTGATAACTGGACTGCTCTTTGTGCTTCTAACATCTGAGACAAAATGGACCCTTTAAACATGTAGCAAAGCTATTAACCTTCTTAGCATGTGCTTATGAGCGTGCAAAGTGAAGCAGCACTCTGGTGACATCATTGTCAGGTCATCCTGCAAGAATAATGAAATCGTATAGAGAGGTGTGCCCTGAGGCATACTCTGTTGCCATAATTAGGTTGAAGGCTCCCTTGGATATGATGCCTTATTGCAAGAGCATTTGCAGGAACTAATTGTGGTATGTTTTTGCATCAGTATTGGCGTACTGCATCATTTATGGTTCGAAAATAGCTGTAATTCTGTGCAATGATTGAGTCATTTCCTGAATTTAGTATCCTAAGCAGAGTATGAATTAAATGACTAACACACTCTTGACTTTGTCATCTTTTTTGTCTCTGGCTGGATTCTTAAGAAGATCTCTCAGTGCTTTTGCATTTTTAAACTAAATTAGATTTGGTATATTTTAGTACTGCTGAGAGTGACAGGCTAGTAATAATCATTGTTCCCAGACAGAGAACATGCAGGTGCTGCAGGATCTTCATTTTTAGAGATCTTGCAGCTCTGCCAGTGCATTTCTGATCAGTACCACCTCTGCTGTGCCAGGGACTGAAGGTTTATTCAGAACAGCAGGTGCACCAAGGTTTTGAAATGGAGAAATGGTCAGTAGGGGACAAGGCTGAGGACATCACTCTTGTTTCATTTGCAACTGAAGTCGGAAACAAATGCACTCTCCTGGAGTAGTTTCATTCTTACATTATATCAGTCTACACCTCAGGAGACCATAGCTCTGTTTCCTCTGATTTTTTTGCCTGTGGTTCTATCCTATTTGTAAGGGCAATTTCTCTTAAATGTGAACCTGCACCATTGTCTTTTTAACTGGCAGATCCTGCAAAAAAGGATGAAATGACAGTTGTTTGCAGACTTGTGAAAGCAAAATAAACAACAAGCGCTGTTTTATAAAATAGTGCTAAAGATCTAGAATCCTGCTGCCACTCAGAGAATGCAGAATATTAATTATGAATCATCAATATTTTTGGTGCCATCATTATCAAACACACGCACGCAAAACAACCTGCACTACTTGCATTCATATCAAAACCTTTTATTTCATTTATTTGGACTGTTTTTCTCTCCTGTACCAGTTAATCGCTAGCCCTATTTCAACTCAGAATCTGAATGCTATTTACCATCTGTCTCCAAGGGATGCACTTGCCAAGTCCCTTAATTTGCTGTAATTGGCAGGTTTTCAGTGTACATAATTTATATTAAAAAAACAAAACAAAAAAAAACAAAACAAACAAACAAAAAAAAA
>JACDJE010000039.1:5326354-5556852 GCA_016647715.1 Pavo muticus | reverse complement strand
TCCCGAAAAAAAAAAAAAAAGAAGATTAATTAAACTATTTCTTAGGGGCTCCTAGAAGTGTTCCAAAAGGATGACTTTAAGGCCACAAGGTCTGCTCTGTGTATGTGCTGTCACAGCTGATCACATTAAAAATGTATGTTGGGTTGGTCCCCAGTGCCTCTGCTCTGGTCAGAAGAATGTCACTGGCACCTGGGTAACATCACATATAAACAGTAAATTAAGAATCTTGCATTTGCATTTGTGCCTTTTGTTCACACACTAGAAACTCTGAGGCTGCAGTATAATTTATGGATACCTCCACGTAGGCAATTTTGTAGCTGATATGATAGGAAGCGCAATGGAAAAAACAAAATCCCAAGCAGATGTACAGAATATTAAATAGACTCACTGAAAGACCACAAATGGGCTGAAAGATGTCATACATGTGGCTCGTAAACATGATTTTTACCTTTCTTTCTCATAGATTCTTGCTCTTGACAGCACCTGGCTAATGAGTGTGTGGTGCAGTGATGTAATGCCCTGTGTAGGCAGCTGTCAATCCAGGGGACGTCAGCTATTCTCCTGAGTTGCCCATGTCAGGATTTCTGAATACAGTGTCTTCTCTGTTGCATTTCTTCCACTGTCCTTTCAATTGGTGGAGAAAGGGAACAAGAAGATAGAGAGGGCGATTGGGATGATTCTTTGTATTTGGCTTGGAAAGAGAAGGAAAGGAAATAATTAATACGGATATGCACTTGCTTGTTTTGCCAGATCTAGGATGATATCTAAGTGATATGCAAGACAATTACTAGCCTCAAAATTTGCTGATGTGTGACCATATGAACTTCTTGTGTGTGTTAGTCACTGTGTATTTATTTATGTAAGCAATCCAAGGAATTAACAGAGTCATGTGAAAACAAAACTGGATAGCTCTCTTCCTATCCCAGTTCCATTATAATCTGACATGTACACTTTCAGACTTAGATGAGACATGTTTTTTCTTGTGTTGCTCATTTTCCAGTGGCTGGAGCTGCTCTGTTTTCAAACTCAAGCAAAAATATTTGTTAAAGCCAACTCTTCTGAGATACAACAGAAAGGCAGCTGAAGTTGAACTTTCAGTTCTACTCTGAATTCATGAAATTTCAGTCTTCATTTTTTAAAGAAAGCATCTTCCCTGTGGTGTCATGAGGTGGACATCTCTTACAGTATTTAGAATGGAAAAACTCAGACTCTGGAACTGGACATAGCCTGCTCTGATATTAATGCTTTAGGATGTCTCTCTAGAGGAAGTAGACAATTGTGGTTATTTCATTGTTACCATTGTTGGAGTGTTCAATAGATTAGCTAAAGTGTCAGTTCTTTGAAATCACCACTTTAGAGAAAAACACATCTTCAAATTTCTTCTCCAGTAAAATTCTAGGAAATTTCCTTCCAGTGCTACTTTCTGTGTAAACGAACCATTTTCTAGGGCAACAGAAAAGCACTCTGATGAACATAACAGTGGACATGACATAAATTCCTAAGTGTATTATAACAGACAGAACAATAATATGAAGTGCTGTGAAACAGCAAATCTGAAGAAATTCACAGCCTGCACTGTTTTCATCAGAACTGGGAGAATGAAACTTGCTGAGACTGGTAGAGAAATTCAGACAAGATATCACACCATGGAGCGGCAAAGATCTTTGAGGAAATAGCGAGAACAGAGGAATCATCAGTTCTCCAGACCTAAGCTGAGGTCTGCTGTGACTCAACTTAGTAAGACTTCTGTAGTGCCATGGAATTTTATCACTTCCCTTAGGTGAAAAAGTTCACTAAGCACAACTTTTTCCTTGTTGTTTTAATGTCTGGAAAATAAAGTGGACTGTGACTGATAGTTTATCTCCTTTACTAGAAATGGGGCTAGTTATTCAAGTGCTCTAGGATATTCTATGCTCTCCTGCTGTCCTTCTGCAACTGAAACACACTAATTCAGAGCCAAGCTCATTAATAATTGACCTACATCAGGGATGTCATGCTTTTTCCAAAAAATATTTCACGCATGGTTTAGGGTGTACATCGCCTGTCCAATTCTTAATGTAAAACTGAAAAAGTTAGTAGTGCCTTCAAGCATCTGTACAAGATTTGGGTGACTAAATTTCTAAATGGATACATTAAATATACAATGGAGGGGACATAGTCCCTTCTGTCTGTTTGTGGACTAAGTATAACAGGAGTTAATGAATATCTTTATGCAATATTGAAGACACAGATAAATGTGGTAAAAAAGGGAGATCGAACTACACAAAATGGACGTGTGAAATCAGAAGTGATCATCTAGATTTTTTTCTGCATGTTTTATTTAACTCTCTGTGTTACAGACAATGTTTTAAGGAAATGTGCTTAAAATACTGATGTCACAATGATCTTCTATTTTTCCTTTCCTTATTTGTTCCTTTCAATGGTTTCAATTTTTGCAATTACTTTGTAAATTTATTTCTAGTTGCAGACTCTCTTCCATGGATACCAGAAGAAGCTTCTACTTTCCTGTGGTTTTTGGTAAGTAAGATGCACAAAAATTGGTCTGCTGTAGGTAATTGCTCTGGGTGCCTGAATCATTGACTGCTCAGAGGATTTTGACAGCTATGAGAGATGATGACCACAGTTATTTTGCTCAAACTGCTGTAAGAATGAGTGAGACTTATGGTTATCTTACATAAACCTTGCACCTTAGGAGAAACTGTCCCATACATTTGATGGCAGTTCTAGATCCTGTATTCTTCTTGACTGATGACAAAATCCATTTCACAAATCTGTCATGAGACTGAAAGCACCTGAGGGCAGAGCATTTCAGGGAATTTCATTATAAGTTCTGGTACATCTGTATATGTATGCATGTATCTACCTACCTACCTATCAAATCTCCTCAAGCTATTTTTGTCGTTTTTAAATGAACACCTAACTTGTCATTAAAAGAATTTTTATCTAGGCTTTCTTACAAGCCTGGAAGTGTAAACCAATCCTAGACAGTGAATAATAAGGACACAAAGCAATTTTGTTTGTGTTGTATGAATTCACGATCACGTGACTGCTTTCCCGTGGATTTAATGAATAATCTGGACTTTTCTGGAATTTACAAAACACTGATCCTCACAAATTATTTTCCCAAAATGTAGAGATTGTTTTATAAACATAGTCTATTTCCTTTCTCATTTATATACATCTAAAAAACCATAAAATTGGGGTATGAATTTTCAGCCATGCTAAGAACACACAGTTACAATTGTAGCAACTCATGATCTTTTGAAGTCAGGACCAACTTTAACATTCTCTGCCTTGGCTTGTGAAGTAAAGGCACCTTGAACTGAAGTGGGACATGCCTGAGAAAGGTCTTTCCTCTTCTAAATCTTTGAATATTTCACCCAAAACACCATTATTGTTTTTCAAATGGATTTTCATAACATACCTTTCACCAAAACTGCTTGGTGAAAAAAAATCAGTCAATGATATCCAATAAGGCAGGGAAGGATATAGAATTATTTACAGAGAATGCCTATGTAGAGGCTACAGAGTTCAGGTAAAATCTGGAGTGTACAAAGATGAATTATGAAAATAAAAGGGGAAAAGAAGAGAAGGAGGGAGAGCAAATGTAATAATCCCATTCCTACATTTTAAGCATATAATTCACCTCTGCCTCATCAGTAGGACTTCTTTATGTACAAACTTTTATTTTATGCCCAGATCACATTCAAATAACAATGCTAGCCTTCTGCAAAAGGGTCTTCTGAAAATTTGGCTTGCCAAGATCTTTAAAACTCTGAACCTTACTGATTTGCTCTCAGGGAGGCTGAGTTCTCTGGAAAATCTGGTCTCTAGTGTAGGCATAGTGACATTTGTGCACAAGTCAATCCAAGGGTAAAATTTCAGTTTACGGGGCTGGTAGCCCTGGAAGATTTGTTCTTTGCACTATGATGCCTTTATTTTGTTGCTTGATTCATGCAGCTCTCAGTGGTCATTCCAAAGAATGGCTGCAAGGTCATGGGAGTCTTTGCTGACTCAGGAAAGATATGTTTCATTGCAAAAGGCTGCTTTTATTCTGTTTTTGTTTTTCAGCATGTATGCTTGGAATGCTGTTGTGGTTGTTTCAGTGTTTACAAGATATTTCCTTCAGCGATAGTTCATTTCTGCCAAAAGAAAAGTTAAAAAAAAAATCCATTAATGAGCTGACAGTGCTTTTAATACTGCTTCAAAGGAGAGGGAATGCTCGTGTGCCAAACAAATGTTTGGAACGGTCTCAGATAGCAACATTTGTTCTGCAAGGGAATGATCCACAATAGGACACTTCAGCTGCTGAACATCTAGAAGTATTCAGATGAGGCAGTGTTCAGATGGTCAGCCTGTTTCCAAGAGAAATAGCATTTTTGTTAACATGGCAAAAGGCTGTGCTCTACCTAATGTAAACACAGGGAAAGTCTCTCAGCTCAAGGTTTAGGAGTCCCTGCAGGAAAAAGTTACAGAGCTTTAGGCAGAAGTGTGAATGTGGGAGTAGTACATGTCTTGGCTCATCAAGAAGGGGGATGCTCTTGACAGCATAGAGGCACATTCTTGGTGTTTGTCAAACTTTCTGACACATTTTTACCCATTTTGAGACAGTGACAAAAATGTTGCAAGCATTTTTATAAAATGTTAATCTCATTTTCTGACCAGAACCTTCTGAGAAAATGACAGCAAAAGTTGAGAATTGGAATTTCTTACTTTCACAGACACTCTGCTGTCTGAAATAATTCCCCAAAGAATGAGATATGAAATAACAAGTACACCTCACCGGAA
Source organism: Pavo muticus (assembly GCA_016647715.1). NCBI lineage: Eukaryota > Metazoa > Chordata > Aves > Galliformes > Phasianidae > Pavo > Pavo muticus. The sequence continues at coordinate 5,552,064 of JACDJE010000039.1, read as the reverse complement.
TGCTTCTAAAATACTATTCCCCTTTTATTCTCAATTATTAATCTTTTTTCTTTTTCCCCCAAGAAATTCCCACACAAAAATGGATTTTTTATTGTATTTTGGGAATGATTCAAGGACACACTCGTTCTTTTCCACTTTTCACGTAATTGGGCTAAAAGTCAAGCAATATCATTACACCATTGGAAGACTTGAACTCTTGAAATTGTTGCCTGAATTGTTTTTATTCATGTACTCTGCACAAAGATTTACATTTTAGGTAATCTGACTTTTTGTTGCAGAAGACCTTAGCAATGAGAACCATTGACTTTCAATTGACTTGACACTCCCAGCAAATTCAGGTAACTGTTTACATACAGAGCATGTTTGCAAGGGAATTATTCTGCACAGTGGGGTGAAAATACTTGTACCTTTCCACCTGGGAGAAGCATCAGAATATGTTCCTGTGTCCTCAGGACAGATTTGCTATTCCATTAGGACAATAAATGTGAATGTCCTTACAGATATTAAGGTAAATTTTGTTCAATTTACTCTACAGATCATCTTTTGGACCCAAATCTCAACTAGTGTTAATTGATGTAGCTCTGAATTCAATTAAACTTTGGAAGCTCTCACTGCCTGAGAATCTGTCCTATAGATTGCTTTTGGAAAATGCTTGTACTCAGCTTGATCTATCCATGATTGCAATTTATGCTTTAACTGAAGGTAAATTATGGCTATTTGGTGATTAATACCCTGTTCTCATGCCAAGCTAAGATGTGCTGACTTAATTTATCACTAACCTGCGGTTACTATCTAACTGTAATTATAAGAAAATGCACATCACTTTGACCTTTGAGCAACTGTGTGGGGAGATCATCCCTTAAAGTTCCCCTTGAATTTCTCTTAAAGCTAGCATCTCCTTCTCTGAAGAGACTTTTGCAAGTCCTTTGCAAAAATGAGAATGTCAGAAAAGAGGATGCTGCAGTTTTGAATGTAGTTTATGAGACGGAAGTTGAGGAAGGGCATTTTCAGAAGGATCAAAGACAGAAGAAAACTGTTTTTACTAGACAAAAAGATCAGTCTGAACTATGTTGTTATTATAGTGAAGAAAGGTGTGTTTTGGTGGTAGCAATGGGTAAACTGATGTCAAGTAAGGTGCAGGTGGGTCAGTCATAAATGTATCTAGTTTTGAGTCCCAGAAACACTGAAGACAAAATGCTCTGGGTGCAGGCAATTCCATCATTACCTCTTCTAGAAAAGACAAGAAACTGGGCTGCTTTGAACCTTTAGTGGCCTCCTGTTCTGAGTACTGGTTGCACTGCTGTGATTTTCCACTACACTGAATTGGGCTTTTCAGCCACCCATTCTTAGTACTCTTTTCAAGGGGGATCCAGTGGGCACTCTACTTTACTAATGGTGCGGCACTGTGTTGTAAGAGTCATTAGGATGAAAATCAGTGTCTGCTCAGATATTATATGTTTTATGGGCAAAAATATTCTGTATGTGTTCTCACTTTTCTAGTAACAAGAGAGCTCCTCTAAGAAAACAAAAGCTGCTTGCTTCAGCTCAGAAAGGGAGCAAAGAGGTGAGATTTGATCCATGCCTGTCTATTTCCAAAGGCAGCAAAATTATCGTTTTTTTCAAATTCCCTCTGGCAGCAGTAGCCAAGCAAAGTTGGCTCTAGCCAACTCTTGTTTGTAAAATGTAATTCTGTGGAAATGAGCTGGTGACAACTTGAAGAAAAGTGTCTAAACATTCCAAAAACAATTCCAAACATGACTAAATGCAAGAAGGAAACTTCTAATAGCTGCCTCATGGGAATCATGGGCCTTACATACAAAAGAATTGTAGAATCATAGAGTCATAGAATGGCCTGGGTTGAAAAGGACCGCAATGATCATCTCGTTTCAACCTCCCTGCTATGTGCAGGGTCACCAACCACTAGACCAGGCTGCCCAGAGTCACATCCAGCCTGGCCTTGAATGCCTCCAGGGATGGGGCATCCACAGCCTCCTTGGGCAACCTGTTCCAGTGTGTCAGCACTCTCTGTGTGAAAAACTGCCTCCCAATATCTAACCTAAATCTCCCCTGTCTCAGTTTAAAACCGTTCGTCCTTGTCCAATCACTATCCACCCTCATAAACAGCCTTTGCCCCTCCTGTTTATATGCTCCCTTCAAGTACTGGAAGGCCACAACGAGGTTTCCCGGAGCCTTCTCTTCTTCAAGCTAAACAAGCCCAGTTCCCTCAACGTTTCTTCATAGGAGGGGTGCTCCAGCCCTCAGCAAACATTATTTGTTTTCTAGACAAGGATATGTACATAATGACCTTCTTCCTTTCTTTTTCTCTCTGAATATACCTGTAGGTAAGTGTATGTCTCTGTATTTATTATCTTTATAAGTTGTCTCTCCAAATGACATACATTTCAGACAGGAGCAAGCAGTTTTATCATTGCTGGAAAAAGCAGAAATTGATGTTGTAGCCAACACCTGAATGTGACCACAAGATTAAAGCTGTGTGTGTGATCATGTATCTGCCTGGAGATCTTTATGCTACATCGTTTGGAAAGCTACCTGAGATTTTCGAATCACAGAACAATTTACTTCTCCCTATGCGAAGTATTTCAACTTGTATTGTCAAACTGAAGCTTTCAGAATCATGATGTGGTTTCCCACACCTATGCAATAGCCCCCAAAATCTTGAGGTTTCAAGAATGGCACATTTTGATATATGCTGTTGAGTTTTTGAATGAAGTATTTTTACACTTTTCTCTGTAGCCATGAGTACTAAACTGACTAAATAAAAACAAACTGCCGAATAATCACACAGTTCCAGAAAAGAGTTTTATACGTATGCATACATACATATATACATATAAAAATTTCCCTGTTTATGACACTTCCAACAATGCAACAAAAATGTCAAAACTATGCAAGTAATGCATAAGAATGTTGCAGTACGTATTTTTAAAAAGTAGAACCAAGCTAGTTTGTTGTCTCTGAGTGAATCCACCTAATTCCAAAGCCACTTAACATCCTCCTGACCTTCTGATCCTTTTTCCACACCCTTTTGTTGTTTGCCATCCTAAGCTGCCGTAAATTTCTCGTGTTCCTGATGTGCTAAGCTAAAATATCTCAAATACAAATAATTTTATTTCATTCTAAAACACTCTGAGAGGATGTCACTGTATTGCTCAGGACACTGTAGTATAAAGATGTAATTTCTTAGGATTTGAATGTTTGCATTGGTACCTCAGGACCACAGTATCCTGCATGCATCCCAATTCTATGTCCCAAGCATCTTGGTCATGGGCAGTGAGTGCAATTTTTGTCAAAAACCCCTTCTTTTCTTGCCTCTTGAGCAATGAAAATGCTAAAGAATTTGGCTGGAAAAATTTTAGCCAGTAGTGTAATCCAGAGAAAATTTGCCAGGAAATCACTGCTGTCTGACTGTGAGTGCTTGCATTAGCCAGCTTAGATCAGAGAAGTTCAGGCTGTAAGACAGCTTGCCAGGGGTTGAGTTCTAAGTGTTACCTGGTCACAGATAAGCAGAGCACTAACACTCAAATCCTGTTATTCCAGTGGTAATCACAAGCAGTATAAAAGTGCTTTTATAGTGGAAACCTAAGACTCATTCCAGGCATCCAAATACCACATTATTAATGACCACATTTTAAGGAAGTTCTTGCACAAAATAATTATTAAGAGAGCATGTGGCGACTCATTTAACAGAAACTCAGGCTTCATTCTTCTTTGTATAGCTTGCCCAGTGCTCATCTTTAATATTTAGGAGTTCTTCCAGTGTAATGGGAATTGAGGGGGAGGGATGTATATTTCTGAATACACTGACAACCTATTTCATTTACCATAAGCAATTTTTTTTTTTTCCCAAGAGAATTATGCTAGATGAATCTGATAACTGTTCAGTAACTGTGAGCACCGAACTGGATTTCTAGAATGGTAATTACATTTGGGGCATTTTGCAGCTGACGATAATATAATGCTGTGGGTGGCTATTCTGTGTCTTTTACATTCATGCTATCTTCTTGACAAATACAGACTTGCAAGCTTTTTATGGACCCAGAAGAAGTAGAAACAAATTTGGATGTTCTAAAACAGAGAGAAACAAAATCAACAAATAAATCTTGGGAAATCAAAGCTCTGTTGCTAGTCTCTTTGGAGCAGAGACTTAGTTGGTCTTTATAGATACTACAATACTGAAAGGAATAATAATTCAAAGTGTTTAATCATCTGGCATCCCAGTTCTATCATCTTCTCCATGGTACTGAACAGTAAACTCATTAAGAGCCTCTCCTCAACATTCTGAAATTACCACTTAGCACCAAGAGTGATATTATTTCTTGCAGCATTGTGTTACAGATCTATTTAACTTTCAAATACTTATGCCCACTGTATTTGTAAGCACATGGATTAAGGAGAGCTTTACCAGGTTGTGTAAATGTGTCTTGCTTTGTTTTGTTTCAACAAGGGACTCTTTGCAAGGTTGATATAAGAAATTGTTACTTGTCTGACTGGAGAGATGAAGTATAAATTCTTCCTGAAGATGAATGTGAGTGTTCAGCTTACTCCAAAATATGCTGATTGTTTTATAGTTTAAAATTTGGTATAGCAGTAGGTGCTTCTACTCACATTCCTGCCTCTTATTCAAGAGGAACAAATCCTTGACTAGCTGGTTAAATGAATCTCACAGATTCAGTGTTAGTGCACATCATGATGCAAAGTGAGAGGGAGTTTCTTGGGGAGAGCCAAGTCGGCATCAGGGCTGAAAACACTCAAGCAGCCCTTGGAGGTAATTGTTGTTATCCATTTGACCACCAAACTCCTGCAAGTGCTCGCTTAAGTGCTTGACTGCTGTTGAACCTTGAACTTTCAAGGACATTCCGAGTAGTAGATAAACGTGAGCGCAGACACCCATTTTTCATTGGAGAGAAATTTGCCACCAAGGGGTTAATGCTATCTGCTGGAGGATTGGCAGCAATTGAATGCTCACAGCCTCAGCCCTGGGGCCTTTCTTTTGGTTAGGAAAACAAGACCAGGACTCTTAAAGAAGAGGAAAAAAGGTTGAATAACAGGTTTATTTTGCCAGTATAGCAAAAATAACTGGATATCTGTTTACACGATTTGGGAAACTTCCATGGATGGTGACCCCAAACCTCTTGACTGGATGGCTAAGTGTTCAGAACAAAGCATTGCAGAGCCAGAAGTGGCTGCTCTGGGTAATTGCCCCGCAGGCACCTGACAAGAGATGGTCCTACAAGGCTCGCAGACAGCCACTACTATATAATATCTCTAACAGAGAGATTGACTTCATGGAGAGGAATCCTTTTTTACTCTCCTTTCTTCAGACTAATATTTTCACAAAGCACTTCCCAAGGGCTCTCTGTATTCGGAAGGCACTGGGCAAACACCAGTGAGCCTGGGCCCTTGACTTTGGAAAGACGTAGGCACATGATGCTAATGGCACCGCTTGTTGTGCATGAAATTAATCACGTATGTATGCCTTTCGCAGAGCCAAGGCTACGATGGACTGGCAGCCAGTATAAAGCAGAAGAGGGTCAGATTTTACTGTTGCTGTGGATGCCTGATATCAGCTCCTCTGGAAACATTCAAGGATATTTTTGGTTCAAGATTAAGGAGTCACAAGATAAATTATTAACCAACTGAATCCTTCTTATTTTATGTATATGAGCAAACTGCACTACTGAAACAATATTCTGCACTCAGGGCTGTCAGTGGATATTCACACATTGTTCTTAATGTGTTGTTTCTTTCCTAAAGCAAAATTAGTTTAGATGTTTTAAACATGAACCTGATTTTACATTTTCATTTGCAGCCCAAAAACCTAGTATTGACAGGATGTGAATTTTCTTTCTGCAGTGAAGCTGCAGGCCTGGATTTTCAGTCTTCACCTATGTTATTGTATAAAGTATGTCATTATACTTGTCTAAAAAATGTTAAAAAAAGAGACTTCCTTGGTTTGAGCCTGCTCAGACTGCTTGCAACAGAACAAATGTTGCCACTGAGTCTCATGCAACGTTTTTGGGAATCTGGCTAAGATATCCAAAGAGTTGTTAATTTTGGATTTGTTTAGTTTAAAAAGAAATAAATGCAAATATAGAGGAGACAATGCCTTAAAGCAGAGAAGAATGCCAGGTTACTCATATAAGAAAAACTTGTCTCCTTGTCTCCCTTCCAGCTGGATCTCTGCACAGAAAATTGTCAGACGGTTTAAAAATGGTTGAAATCTTTGCTAAGACTGACCTCCACCCCGGCTCCTGAATTCCTTTTGATAGTGCTCTGCAGCTTCCTAGATAATGAAGCAAAAGAATTCTCCTGAATGCTCCTGGATGACCTGCTCTGCACGAGGGAAGGACTGGCTGATTTTATCAAGTGTTGCTTTCCTTGCTCTTATCTTAGAATACGTAGTATTCCACCTACATTTGTTATGGTGATCCCTGGTTTCCTCTCACCTCCTCCACCCTACCCTCTCTCTCCCCAGTGGCAGTAAAGCTGAAGGGAGAAGGAACCTTTAAGAAGTGGTGTCATTATTTACTAATTTTGATCTCGGGAAGGAGGGCAACCAAAGTATTTCCTGTTTCCTCTAATTAAAGACTCAAGACTCTGTTCTGCTGCACACACACAAGTTGCATATTTTTAATGTGCTCTTCATGAAATATAATCCTGCGCTTTATTTCTATATTTTAGGCCAAATTCATAATTGGTGTAAACAGCTGCTACTCAACTGACATGTACTAAAATGGGGACAGGAAAAATAAGGTTATAAGGTTTCATCTGCTTACAGCAGAAATGCATTTGTTCTATTTGTTCTTTCCCTTTACCTCCCAGTGATCTTGGGAATAAGACAAATGGAGGAAGGGAAGTCTCTGAACTACACTGAAGTAGAAAAATTTGGCCGTACAAACTAAAATAGACTGGGAAATCTGCATATACATGGGGCAGGTCATGGACACTCAACTGCATATACTAAGGGTGAATATATGTCCTGCTGCTAGAACTTCCCCCAGTCTATAAGAGCCAGAGCCTGTATCAGGGACTTTAAGTCTCTGTGTAAATATTGACTTAGAAAAATGAGATATTATAATTTGAAATGACCTAAATAATTGCATCGGAATATTCCCATGCAAATCACTGGACGTACCACTGGAACTCAATAAATAAGCAACCAGGTGCATGCAGTTTTTTGTGGAATTTATGGGATATCTTTGTCTTCCTGTGTGCTTAAATACAGGATTAGTTGAACCATTTTTTGAACCATTTTGAACCATTTGATCCACACTTGAATTCATTGCTATTGAGGATAGTCACATCTCTAAACACAGAACACCAATGCATTCTGTCACATGTAGGTTGTCATTAATGCAGGTTTGTACTGGAAAAGGTAAAGCAATATAGTACTGGAAAAGGGTGCAAATGACTGGTGGTCAGAGGAATGCGTGAGTGTGACTGTAAGTGCTCCTACTAGCTTCTTCATGTTTGGCAACCCCACATTCCATCATCTAGGGCAACGAGATTATACATATTCTTCCCAGTCATCCTTTCTCAGAAAGGAGGCCTGGAAAGAGATAGTATTGAATACTTACTTCTTGCTTTGTGCACTGCTTATATTTTTTTATATTTCATTTTATTTGGCGCTAAAGTGTTTATTTGCCCACTGTGATGCCTGCAAAGAAACCCTTTTGTGAGGTTTTGTCCCAGGAGGAGTCAGATCTGCTCTGCAGCACAAGTGTTATGCAGAGCATAAATATTTCTCCACTTTAGCAGCTCTTTCACAGTGATACTTGTGACTTTGACTCTCACCTGCCCATATTTGAGTAATTTCTCTTTACAGTCCGTGTATTCATTTTGGCAGCCTAAGTCATTTGTTCCTTTTTACCCTCAAAACACTGAAGTTAATTCATCAGCAAAACTTACACCTCCCTGCCTCGTTTAAACTCACAGCAGAGTGATATTGATTTCATAGCAAACAGGAAAAGAATCTTCAAAGCAGCAAAATCAAAGTGGACCTCACTGTGACTCAATAGCACAAAATTTTGGTGCAAAAGTAAATCCCACCTTTTTGGTTGCAGCATAGATGATTGAAGTGAATTAATTAGCGCCAGCTTGAGACTTACAAGTTAATAAAATAAAGACAGAATGATTAGAAATCTTTGACTGCATAACTGGCAATTTTTCCATTGACTTAGAGGAGAACTTGCCCTGGGTTTCTATTTGGATTTGTTAAGAGTATGACAGCCAAGGAGTACACCCTCATTGACACACTGCTGCCCCAACAATGGAGACTTTCAGGGATGTCTCCAGCAGCTGCATGACTTCAACAGCACTATTCTCATCAGTACCTAAAATAGAGGAATTTTTAGAGGGTGCAATGCAAGGCTGGGCACTGAACCCAGCTATATCCTCAAATCAGAGGTTTTGGCTATGTGGACTTTTCCGAAAACAAGGAGAAAAGACCACATTGCTTCAGCCTGCTGCTCACTGAATGTGGAAAGATGAGTTTCACAGTTGATGTTTCTCTGTTCAGAGACAGTAGTTTCACATGCATTAATCTGTGGACTTCTTCCAAAAATAAGTATATAGATGACTAGCTTTTTTTTCATATGTTCTCTTTGTAGTCCATTCAACCTGTGGATTAGTGATGATCACAAGCTGGAAACTACTGCTCTGGAAAATGTTAGTTGATTTCTTCTCCAGTCTGTCTATTATCTCAAGAGTCTGAAAGACATGAAGTACTGTATAAGAACATTCAAAGATGCTGAGATGACCTGTTCTGTGAAAGCTGTTATTATTCTTCATAGTTTGTGGTATTTTTTCTTTTTATTAGTAGAAGTTCTGTGCATTTAAAAACTGATTTAGAATAGTCAGAAAACGAGATTAGCAGAGGTCTCTTTCCGGTATTGAATTACTCTCAGAAGGTCATTCCAGAGCATATTCATTACAGATACAATCCACAAATTCATAAAAAACACGTCAATCACTGAACTGTTTATATTGAGAGATACAATTGAAACTGTACGATATTATTCAATAAAATTACTAAATTACTAGTCTTTTTATTTATTCATTTAAGTTGTGGTCTGCTCTGATTCTGCAAGAACAGCTGAGGGTTATTCTTATCTTTCTGCGATTTCATGCTTGAACTATTTGGACTTTCGGGTGATCTTATTTCACATAAAATAATTTTATTATTATTTAAAGAAAAAAAACAAAAGAAGAAATAAAAAAAGACACCAGTGAGGAAGGTGTTGTTAATATTTTAAAACTGGAAACATGCGTTTGCAAACATGCATCCTCCCTCTGAGGGATAGCAGTTTTATCTCCTCCTCTTTCAGTGCTGGAGTAAAACAAAAGTTAGAAAGAAGAGGCTCCAGAAAATGACCTCAGTAAACATGGTCTAGTAAGTCTTAGGGAAAGGTCAGGTGTTTCTCAGCTACTCAGGGATGTTGTATATCTTGCCACTACTGGGAAGGAGCCTGGTTGTTGCTCTGCTGCTCCTTGTAACTCATTATAGCTGCCTTTTCCCCATGCTGGTCCCAAGCAGTGAGACCCTCAGTGCCAGTCTGAGGATTGTGGCGTTATGAGAGTCCCCAGAAACCAAAGGGATGAACCAACCCAGTCTGTGGAGGATGGCATCAGGGACCACTAGGGTCTCACTGCACAGCTTCCTCATGAAAGGCAAATCAGTTACGTCACCAAGGATGGTTTGCGGGTATTCCCTGTCATAGGAGAAAGAAAGATTCAACCAGAGAATGAGAAGCAGCAAGGATAGCAGGCTTCATGTGGAAACGGCAAGGGATAGAGCAGCAGTGCTTCTCCTAGGGCTTTCTAACCCTTCCTTGTGACTCTCAGTTCTTTCTTTGGATTGTACTTCCTTCTTCTGCAGTAAAAATAGACAATGGTTCCCTGGCTTTAGTATCTGCATGTGCAGCTACATCCTTTGTGTATACAGGTGCATGTGCACACACATGGGTATGCAGCAAGGTATTACTGGGTGAGTCCAGTGCAGACCATCTCCCAGCAGACAGGATCAAGGGGTGGCTGCTTTAACTCCATATTAGCTACTCCTCAGTTTGCTCTGTACTTACGTTCTCAAAGTGGACAACATGTAGCTTGCACTCTGGACTATATAGGAAATTAGCATGAGGTTTACTGTATAGGAAATTTGGGCACTGCACTCTAATCTCTGTAGTCTTTGATACATGAACCCATGCAAGCCTGTTTCACTCATTTTAGGATGTTTGAGCAGGGAAGAATTGTGTTCCCGGTGGGAAATCAGACAGCTGTTCATTACTAAGACTGAAGCTTAAAGTAATAGTTTTACTTACTGTTAATTCTTTCCATTTACCAATGCCTCCATTTGTTTAGTGTTAGAAAATAATGGTTAAAATGTGGTCCTGATACAAAACCATGGAGACTATATAAGGATGTTTTACCTGAGTATTTTTTTTAACAAACTAGAAAACAAGATTAAAAAAAAAAGTTTCATTTTACTAGGAATAGTTTTCCACTGCTCAGAATAGTGAATTATGAGTTTCCAAAATGAAATGGAGCCCTGGAGCTGCTTCATCTTTGTCCTTGAAACTTCTGAAAAGCCTGAATCAAGGTCTAAAGGAAACTTTTTTCCCCCTTCCTTGCAGCTGAGCTTCTCAGAATCACATATACACTTTTCTATTTTTACCTTCCAGCCTGGGCCCACTTCCAAATGTGAAACTGTGGGATTCCTGCACTCCTACATATGAGAGACCCAGACTGAACTCAAGAGACTGACCAGTTTACCTCCCCAACCAGACTACTTTCTCCATAGTGTACAATTGAAATTGGAGACCACTCGGGTTTCCTTACTTTGAAAAAGCTCAGAAGGAACATTTAAATCTCCTAATGAAAGACTGAAGAATGGAGCTGAAATTAAGTTATTAGAGTTCACAATTTGTCTTGGCCCAGAGCCTAATCCACTTTATAGTTCAAGATCTATGCTGGAGTCCCTGCATCAGGTAAGTGCGAGCTGTCTTCCTTGTCCTCTCAGAGCTATTGAGTGCTTTGGTGTTTTTTCTCTGCTCTGTAAAACATCAGTGTGGCGGCAAGATATTTTTTTCTCTGTTATTTGAGGAAGAAAGATGTTGTCAATGTCTTTTGCCTTTCAAGGGATGACGAGCCTGTCTGCACACTGGGCTGGTGTGGGGGAGGAAGGAGAGCAGAGCACCCTTCCCCCAGCTGCTGTTTGTCTGACGCAGAGCTTGTACTTCAGTTGTTATCAGCTGCTTTGGTAAGATCAGAATGTGCTCGAATTGCTCTGAAGGTTAAAATATGTTGACTGGATTTTTCTTCAGCTACCAATGCAAAAGGCTAGCTAATAGCATCACTGGCTGTCAAAAGCAGCCAGCTCCTGCATTTCTCATGATAATGAAACACACTGGAGTTTTTCATGACTTATATACATCATGATACCTATGCTGTGTATGTCACATCAAGGATAGGAACAACAGGCATGCCAGCCGATAGATCCATCAGGGCTTGCAAACAAACACAGAGAATTGCCTTGCTCTGTTGTTTGGTTTGTATTGATTTGCAATGATGTATAGAGGGAGATGAGGGCTTTTAATTTTGAACCTTTTTCTCCTAGTCCTCCTCTGAATCTCAGTTTCTGTAACAGATACCCTGCTGTTTATTTTATTGACCTCCTGAATGTCTTCAACTCCCATTTCAAGAGCAATGTTTTGTGTCTGACCTCTGACTCCTATAATTCTCTCTAATAAAACATTTAAAAACAAAGGCTGCTCCAAAAATAATGCCTCCTATTTTATTATGTTGGCCCATGACATCAGAGGGGGATGTTGGTGGTATGACAGTAGAAGCTAAACCTTCTCACCAATATTCTATTACATTTTGTTGCCATGTGACAGAAAGCAGCAGTGGGACAGTCTGACAAAATGGTGTCTGACATGGAAGTGCAGATGAAACAAAGGTGTTTCATTGAATTCCTCCACACAGAAGAAAATGCACCCATCTACCATTGCTTTACGATGATCAAACAATGGATGCTAGCACAGTGATGTGGATGGTGTATATCAGTAGTGGCGTCAGCAACATGAAAGACAAGCCATGTTCCATACATCCATGCAGATTTTTACCAGTGTGGCATACAGGTTTTTGTTCACTGCTGGTGAATATATATAGCTAACAGTGGTGACAATGCTGAAAAATAATGTTTTGTAGCTGAGAGTTTGCACTTTCAGCTAGTGTTATTGTACTATTTGTACATGCTATAATTTCCACAGAAATAAATAGGGGGCATTCCTCTTGGAAAAACATATACAGAAGTCCCTAAACCTTCCAGTTTCCTGTGGCCAGTTCTATTTTCCTAAATTCTCTTTTCTTGTGTCTCAACTTCAGATATCTGTGGATGCAAACTATCTGAAAATAGGTGTTACACAGTCATCAATCTCTGAAAAGTTCAGTTTTGGAACATTTGTATACTGCGTAGGAGATTCCAGTTGAGATCCTTTTACCAAAAGTGTATTGAAATGTCATCTAATTTGTCAGGACAGTGCCTGTACACACGTGCTATTTTGGGATGTGTTTTCTTCCACTGTACAGTTTAAACATACGTATAAACAGTACAGTTATTATATATACTGAAACGGTCCTGGGGGCTTGGTTGATCCTCGGCTGAACATGAGTCAGCAGTGTGCCCAGGTGTACAGTGGCATCCTCGCTTGTACCAGAAATAGTGTTGCCAGCAGGAGCAGGGAACTAATCATCCCTCTGTATTCAGCACTGATTGAATAGTATGTTCAGTTTTGGGCCCCTCACTACAAGGACATTGAGACCCTTGAGGATGACCAGAGAAGGACAGCTAAGCTGGTGAAGTGTCTGGAGCACATGTCTTATGACAAGTGGCTTAAGGAACTGGGATTGTTTAGTCTGGACAAGAAGAGGCTCACGGGATACCTTATCGCTCTCTACAACTACCTGAAGGGAGGTTGTGGCAAGGTGGGTGTCAGCCTCTTCTCCCATGTAACTAGCAATAAGACAAGAGGGCAAGATCTCAAGCGGCACCAGGGGAGATTCAGGTTGGATACTAGGAAAAAACTTCTCTGAGAGAGAGGTTAGGTGCTGGAATGGGCTGCCCAGAGGAGTGGTTGTGTCACCATCCCAGGAGGTGTTCAAGAAGCATTTAGAGATTGTACCTAAGGGGCATGGCTTAGTGGGGCAGTATTGGTGGTAGGTGGATGGTTGGACTGGATGATCTTGGAGGTCTTTTCCAACTGTGGTGATTCTATGATTTTATGATTCTATTCTATACCCTCTGTGAGACTTATTAATTGAGATGGATCTACATCCAGGAATACCAGTTTTCAGGTAACAGAACTCTTAGTATTTAAAGGATAAGTACTTAAATCAGTTGTCAGCATAATCCATATTTAAGACCATTCCTATAAATTTATATTCATATCCATTTTCAAGGTGAATATAGCCTGAAGAAACATCCTGTCTTTCATACATCTATTCTACCTCAGGATAACTTATAGAACAGTCAGTGGGCAAGACATTTCCTTGGGAGATGAATTACAAATCCCCTTGTGCTGAGGAGGGATTTTAACCTCAGTTTTGTTCCGCCTCCATAAAATCTCTAGTAGCAAGTCTACTGTGAAAAAAATGTCACTTTTGCTGTTTCCTTTTCTACCAGTGTGGATTTAGCTCTTTATTTTCTTTGTTTATTGCATGTGACTGTAAATGAAATGTTTCAGAAATGTCAGAACAGTTCACTTAGAATTTCCATTTTCTTTTTCTTTGGTTGATAGTGTTGGGCAAAATATAACCTTTGCTATCAAGTCATTTTGGCATTCCTGGAACAACTTATTAAGAATACGTGCCTAGTTTTACCAAGAAACTGTAGTCATAAACTAGAAAAAAAGAACATCAACAACAGCAAAACCCTGCCAGTGATCTATGATGAAATGTAACCTCTTTTCAGCAGAAAGATCTTGTTTCTCTGGATAACGTTACCTTGCCTTCATCACACAAAAACTCTCAATAGATTATTTAGAAGTACTGATTTAAATCCCAATAGTGCTTGACCCTGTCCTCATTTGTCTCAAACAAATACATTGACTTTTGTCCTTTTTAACTTTAAAAGGTCTGTATAGAGAAAAAATGTTCAGTGGTCCTTATTGCAATCAGCATGGATCAAAATGTTCTTGATCTAAATTACACCTACTCAATTAGGTGAAGTGTAGAGTTTCTGTGGTGCTACAACTGCATGGCAGATGTTATTTACTTTCTTTCAAAGATACTGTAAGAATATATCACAACACTAAATTGATTTGGTACCAAATCCTTTCACGTGAGTTTGATCAATTATTATTTTTGTATTTAAGCTGCCTACATGTTGGGTAACATGCATGTATATTCATAAGGCAGCAGTTAATACAGAGCTACAGAGGTTTTGCTGTGCCTTCAGAGGCTGGAGCCAATTGGAGAACAATAGCTGTCCGAGGCACTCTCTAGCTGCATCATCTTAAGTTCACAGACAGTGAGAAAGAACTGAATCATAAACTCTTGGGTGAGATTCTGAAGGAGGAAAGAGGAAGTGTAGCTGATACGTTTTAGAGATTCAACTAGATACTCTTTTGGGGAAAGTAAGATTTCTAGACCTCTTATAAATAGAAGGCCACATCTCAGCTTGATTACTTCAAAACAGCTTCCTGCAACCTCCCACTAGGAAGACAAGCAATTAGTATAATCACAGCAATAAGTCAAAGAAACTTAAAATTAAAACTTGTGTAACAGTTTTTCCTTTCTTAAATCTCTGCTGGGCTATAGGAAAAGAACAGTTTAATGTATATTCCTATAGCTGAGAACACACTAACAGGTCTTCTTTTCTTGCCAAAGTTACAAGATACTGTGACTATGTGGGCACCTTTTAATACGAAGTATAATCATGCAGATGGAAATGTTGCCAACAAAATTGAAAGCAAGAAGCCTCACTGTGAGTCAATTTGCTAGTAATAAAGGAGAGGAGTCTACCTCATTTTCCACCAGGGATATTCCAAGAACCCAAGGACTATTGTCAGGAAATATAAACATATTTTTGAAAAACATGAGAAAAGAATGAGCTAGCCCCCTCTTTTTGTTAACTGATAAACACTACTGCAGATCCTGAAACTCTTCCTCCTCTCTCGCCTATAAGCACATTATATTGTCAGATATCATTTATGCACATAGCTGCTGGGTCTCCATGGTAAGTTGGTGCTGTTTCTAAATTTAGATATCCTAGTTAGATCAAGATTTTGAGTCTTAGGGTCTAGGCTCTGTACCCATGCACAGTCTGCTTCTGTTTAGAGGCAGATACCACTTTCTAGGACAAGAACCTCAGAGATGTATAGAAGATCCTCCCAGCACAGAATCTGTAGGGGTAGATTAAATGTGGGAAGGATCTATTTTACTCCACTATGAGTCTGGAAGGACATGGTAAGGCACAGCTTCATATATATTTTTATATATATATATTTAAAGGAATTGTGGAAAAAAATATCTGTTTTTGAAACCCAAAGAATACTTAATATTAAGCTCACCACCTCATGTTTCTTCTAAGTAGTAGAGATTGATGACAAAATTTAACATAACAGAAGAAATTAATGATTCCCTGTGAATTGTAGGGGTGCCTGTAATTTTTTAAAAAACATAATAAATGTAAGTTTTAAATAAATAGTGTTGAAAAAGTTACTTGTAACTTGCAGGAAATGTTGGGAAAAAGTAGTTTTCTATTTTCATCCTTCCCCTCCCATTATTTTAATGAAAGCCTTGAGATAAAAAAGTCTAAAAATTTTCCTCTTCAAGCAGAAAAAAGGACCTCCAGTATTAACCAGAAATATTCAATTATCTTTAAATATGTAAATATGCATGTACATACAGTGAAGATTAAAAAAAATCCAAAAAAATCCAAAAAGACAATTTACTTATATAGAAAACACGGATGTGTATAATAATTTTTTCGATTTTCATTTCTCACAGTATTGCTACTCAAACAGGCATTTCTAAAAATATGCTTAGATCTATGAGCTCTTAGCTACTGTTAAAGCACTTAGGTAAGTATTTATTTCCAAGAATGGGTAGATTTTTGCTTATAAGAATTTTTTATTTTTCTCACCAAAGTTATCAGTGATAATTTCATGTATCATGACCTAATCCAGTTGTGTTTTATCAAGAAATTATTACATCTAGATCTTTCCTCTTTCTGAAGAGCCTACTCCTTGATCTGCCATCTGAATTCATTTACCTCAGTCAAAAACAGAAAACTATCAAAGAACGAGTATTTGTACTGTCTAAAGTAACTCGTCTCAGTTTGTCTGAAACAGTAAAAAATGTAAGCTTCAGCACCAAATTATAGGTTATTAACTTGGGAAGTGAGGTGCCGCCAGAGAGGTTGTTAACCTATCTCAGCCATTCTGAATTTGTTCATACAGCTAAAAGTCACCTGGAACTTGATTTTGGCAAGAGCACTGTGCTTTAAACTACTGATCCTAGATTTCCCTAAGTGAGCAAACAGAGCCAAACAGATGTGGTGTCAAGATAAGAAACTTGGTGTGGGAAAGAGAAATATGGGTCAAAAAGAAAGTAAGTCAGACTGTGCAAAACGTCAATATAAGCCATTTTTGTGAAAAGGACCTTCACTGGGAAAGGGTGAGAGCAATGCCAAGTTTTTGAACCTGCAGACATCATACTGATGTTAGCTGCAAACTGCCCCACTTACTACTCCCAGCAAATGTGAATATGTGCTGAAATGCTATAGCATTTTTAATGCTGCCTCTCATTTCTTATACCAGCCCATGCAAACATTAACGGTGAGGAATTGTCACAGACTTTTGAAGCTGTGCAGCTCTATGTAGAATTACCAAAACCCCCCGTGCATGACACGGTTATCTGTGAAATCCCTGCTTGGCTCCTTTGTTGGTACTGAACTGATGGGCAAGACCAGCAGCATCTTGCCAATGCTGCAGGAGTTTATGAGGTATCTGGATGAAATACTGAGTAACCAGATCAACTGTAGGTTTCCATGGCACTTTGTCCCATGTTCAGACCATCCTGATTCAGAAGCATCATTCTGCATTGCTTTCTAGGGGAAGGTTCCTCTAATTAATGAAACTAATTAAATGCCCAACACATTTCTGAGTTAAACAGCTGTTCCTTTTTAATTTACACAAAATTAATAGAGTGATTGTATGGGCACATCAAGTGCTCAGGTTTTTTTGTTTGTTTGTTTTGTTTTTTGTTTTTTCACTTGACAGTTTGATAGTGTTATTTTAAGGCACCTGGCAGACAGACTAATTTGTAAGGGTTGAGGTGCTGGGTGGTTGTCCTAGTTTTGGCTGGAACAGAGCTAATTTTCTTCGCAGAGGCTTGCATCGTGCTGTATTTTGGAATTGTGATGTAAATAGTGGTGATAACACACTAACATATTTGCCTGCTGTAGGGGGCCTGCTTTGCAGGGGAGTTGGGCTTGATGATCTCTAGAGGACCCTTCCAGCCCCTACAATTCTGTGATTCTGTGATTCTGTGATATTAGTTGTTGCTATTTAGTTGTTACACAGCAGTAAGACCTTTCCTGCTTCTCATATTGTCCTGCTTGCAAGAAGACTGGAGGTGAATTAGAAGCTGGGAGGAGACAAGCTAGGAAAGCTGACTTTGGCTGACCAAGGAGATACTCCCTACCATGTGATATCATGCCCTGCAATAAAAGCTGGTGGGAGACAAAGATCAAAGATGAAGATTCAAAGTGATGTCATCTGTCTTCCCAAGGAAGTATTATGTTCAAGAAGCCCTGCTTTCCTGGAAGTAGCTGAATGATTGCCTGCTGCTGAGAAGTAGTGAATGAAATTCTTGTTTTGCTTTGCTTTCATACGCAGCTTTGCTTTATCTATTAAACTGTTTTTATCTCAGCCCATTATGTTTCTCACTTTTACCTTTTTCATTCTACCCATCATCCCAGTGAGGGGGGGAGTGAGTGAGTGGCTGTGTTATGCTTATTATGGTTGTGTGAATGCTGGGAGCTGAGCTGCGACAATCCAATGTTGAGAACTTTTACATTCAAGGTGTGGAATGACTCAGTGGAAACTGATATTCAATAGCCAGAAACTGATAAATTGCCAGTGAAAAGAAGCTGATAAACATGTAGGCATATAAACTTGACGTCAATGAGAGAGAAATAACTTGCTTCTTGAAGAGGAGGTCAACAAATGGGGAAAGGGAGAAGGCAGAATAACATTTCGATCCCCCTGAGGAGATTCATTTTTCTCTACCAGAAGCCTTCGTAGAAAGAGGCATGTAGTTTAATGGTTGACACACAGTCAAATGATTTTGACCATATTAGTTGGGAGAACTCTGGCTATAGCCTCCTTACTTTGGAAGAATTCCCTCCAATAGTCAGTTCAAAAGCACAATTAGGATATGATTCTATCATCTTGATATCTTTACCAGCTTCTACGACTATGAGTCAGAATAAGAGAGCAAAGAACATTTTTTTTACCTCCCTTTAATAACTTGCAATTTCTCCAATAAATTTGTCTCCTTTCTACATGTCAAACACGGCACAGCTTGCTGCTCTTGCTGCTGACACTGATTCAGCATGAGCTGGAGGGCATATAATCAGAAGTTTATCTTCAGATCTGCAGTCAGATGGCCCCTCATAGATGTCAAGGACATTTGTTCCTCCTGCCTTCATAGCTTGACAAAAAGAATGCTGCAGATGTGGAACAGGACACCTGCCATCAATTTTGCACACTTATCTTTCAACAGAGAGAGACAGTGCACCCTGCATGGTGCTTGGAAAGTCTATTGAAAAGGGACAAAAGAATCACAGAAGCCTCAAGTTTGTTGGGTCATTTTAATTTGAACTACTGCTTGTGGGGATGTAGAGTGGGCAGTGGATTTTTTTTCCTACAGCTCCATACTTCCTCTAATTCAGCAGAATGTTGAATCAGGAGTCCTGCAGATCCCTGAGCTAGTTATCATCATATATATGTATTTATTCTAGGCTATATAATCAACGTGTTGAATTAAGTGGAAATGGCCAGGAGTGTAAGCTTCTTGTACTTGCATTTTTAACTGAATGCATCATAATTTAGCTGTACATTATCCAGTCTGTGAAGAACTGTCATTCATCCACATTACCATATTCATTTTCAAATTTTCCTCTTGCTGCAGCTTGTCTCAGGACATGCTCCAAAGGAACCAGAAACAGGCCCAGCAGGTGCCAGCCACTCTCAAGCACACACCTGCTGCCTCTGCCCAGAAAACACAGCCCTGTGTGAATTTATAAACAGGATGGGTGAGAAGGGCAAAGGAGATTTACATCCTCTCAGTTAAATTTTTACTTCTACGTGTCTATCTCCTGCTCCTATATGTGAAGCAGGCAGCAAGGCAGACATCTCTATATGTCACGATCTTAACCTGCACTACCTTTTGTTTTTCATTAACCACTTTTTTCTAAATAGTATTTGTTGAAGACTGTATAAGCCAGTGTCTTCCTCTTCACATAAGAAGTGAAGATTTGGATCAAATAAAATGGAGCTGATAGAGCATACTCAGAAGGACAAACCGTTGCAGGGAGAAAGGGGTCATACTGCTGAGTGAAAGTTGAGGCTGAAGCTCTCTCCTGGAAGGAAGGAGAGCAGAATCTGGTCCCATGTCTGAACCACACAGCGTCTTGATGTGGGTTTTGTAGTACCAAAGATGGTGAAGGTGACTTTCTTCAGCTAAGAAAACTTGCATACTCTCAGTGGTCATTGTAATATGTCTGATGTGAGAAGGAAAACATAGAAATAACTGGGTGGCAGTTTTAAACTTGGGTTTGAAAATATTATAGTATCATATATACTAAACCGCTGTGTAGTTTTGGGCTGCACAATACAGTGTTCAGTATTCTAATGAATGTTCATTCTGGTTAGAATCTCTGGCCCATGGGCTGTTCTTTTGGAGGATACGGAGAGCAAGGCTGGTGCAAGTCATGTGAGAGTGATACTTGGAGTTTAGCTAGATTCTTGATATTAGCTAGGTTTTGAAGTAGTATTGTAGAGATTGTCTGTAATGACTTGTATCTCTTAATAGGAGTTAGAGATTTGGCTGTCTCTCAGTGGACCCTCTTTAAACACCTTGCAGAGTGTATGTGCCATGTCCCACTTCACTGCCTGCCTTGCAGCCTTGCAGAAGAAGGCATCCTCTACCATATATCCCAATCCAACACCTGAACCAGCATGAGGCAGTGTGCAGTATGAAGGGGACTCTGTACTAAGCTGAATCTGCAGCTGTATAAACTAAATGTTTGGCACTGCCAGGTCTTATTCAGGTGGGTATTATTTTTCAGATGAGGTATCTCATTAGTTTCAGTAAGATAGAACAATAGTTGAAAGACAAGATGATTAAAAAGACACGCAGGGTGACAAAGAAGAAATGTTTGTTATTACAAAAGTGTGGCTTGGGGTCTTTAGTTTACAAAAGACTGATGAGTGCATTCCAGCAAAATGTCCTGAGTGGGAGGGAGGGGAATGTGATCCAGAGCAGATGTATGGTGGTGATTGGTGCCTGTAGGTCAGAGTCAAATGCCAAGCGATAGACAAAAGGCATCCACACTCCCCTTTGATACAATGAAGAGGAGTGCATTTCTGGAGCACAGGTACTTGCTATTTGATTGAATTCATTATCACAAGAAGCTCCACAATTAAGCAGGAAGTAAATTT
This sequence comes from Pavo muticus, assembly GCA_016647715.1. Lineage (NCBI taxonomy): Eukaryota > Metazoa > Chordata > Aves > Galliformes > Phasianidae > Pavo > Pavo muticus. The sequence continues at coordinate 5,531,314 of JACDJE010000039.1, read as the reverse complement.
GATGCCATTAGCCAGGCCATGAAAAGACATGACTGATAAAGGACAGATTATTTTTGCATTCAAGGTCAAGATTTAAAGAGCTGTTTTGCAGAGACAGTTGAAAATTACAGAAGCGGGATTTTTGTTGGCCACTTCAACCTTTTCAGCTCTACAGCAAAACTGGAAAAAGGTGAAAAATCAGTCTCTGCTTGTGACTGTTTTCTTATCCTGTCAGTATTTTGGACTTATGTTACATGTCTGCTGTTTTCTTTATTTTATAGGATGAATTCTGTGGGATGTGGAACATGGAGGTTTGTCCACACTGAAGATTCAACCTTTCTTCTTTCATGATGCATGAGTAACAAGATTTACTCAGCCCCTGCACAGACATGGAAGTATTTGTCAGCATTGTCCTGAGAGGCTTTCTCTTAGAAAGACATGTTTAGCCTCCCTGCTTCCCCAGTCCTTGGCTTTTCTGCTGAAACTTCCAACAAATTATTGTTGAACACTTTCCAGACAGCAGTAACTTTCAGTCCCCAGTTTATAATAATGCAAAATCGGTATTCTGCTGTCAGCCCCTGGTTTATAATAATGCAAAATCGGTGTTCTGTTGCTGGAATGTCTTATTCATTATGGGCAATGTCCAAATCACTTGAATTTGAAGATGTGGTGATGCACATCAGCTAATCTGCCAGAAATTGCCTCATAAATGTGCAATTTGCCATATAGGCAACATGTGATTTATGAAGTCTCCTTTGCAGACCAAAATGCAGGTTGGTTTATTCTATGGAGTTTAAGAAAGATAAACTCTCAACCACCAGTAAAACTCAAAGGGAAATAGACACCTAATTCTATAAGACACATCTGAAAATTCCCATCTGTTATTGCTGAAAACAATATATCTTCATAAATATAAAATTGGTTCAAACAGCTTGTCCTCTCTCTCTCCCCTTCTCTCTTGCATATTTGTCTTTTTCTCTCTCATGATCCATTTACTTAATTTCTGGAATGATGTAGAGATGATATCTAGGGTCAGGACTGTCCTTATCCACCTGTGCAGTACAGATTCTGTTCCCACTCCCACCAATGTCCGTTTAGCATATATTCAATTAACCTCTGTTAAGTACTATGTATGCAGTAGTGTGTAGGCAACAGAAGACCTCCTTCACTTGTTTTGCGCTCTGACATCAGATGAGGATAAATACAGGGCATGACCTGACCCTCCAAGGCCCTGGCCTAAACCTAGTAACATATAGACTGGAATTTTTTTCTATATTTGTAGTTGACACTGATTTTATGAGGAAATTGCCTGAATTATTAACAAAAAAACTCACACGCTGATTTTCCCAACATTATTTCACATGGGTGTGTGGTCACGTACATGTACACTTTCATATATATAGAATCATGCAATCACAGAATCATTTGAGTTGAACGGGACCCTAAAAGGTCGTCTTATCCAACTCCCCTGCAATGAACAGGGACACCTACAGCTACATCAGGGCGCTCAGAATCCCACTCAGCCTGACCTATGCTGTATTACATTTTGTTTGAAGCTTGTAAATGCTTTTGTCCAAAAAAAACCAAACCCAAAAATAGCTAACTTTGATATAAAAATGTATAGCATGTAACATGGAAACATGCAGTGGTCTGGATTACATTTATCCCTGTACTAAATCGATTGACTTCCGTGACCCTCTGTAAAGGAAAGCTGAGCCACTTATGAATTATAGACGTAACTGTTACTTTATGTCTTCTTGTAAATATTTGCTTAAAATGATTTAACATATGATTTTGCTTTATAATTTGTAGAAATGGCTTCTTACAGACGTTTCTGGTTATGAAAGGTATCCAAACGCATTAATCTTTTTACGTCTATAGCTTTCCCAGGCAGGTGTAATGTGATTGCTTCCCTGTATGTTGTTCTCTTACTATATAATGGGAAAATAATCTTGGTATTCCCTCATAACCATATGGGGAACATTTTAGAGTATGTATTACACACGACATATCTCTCTGTGAAAACAGAACCACAGTTCATGACCCAGTATACAGTCGATGGGTCTGGTACTGCCTGAAATGCTATAAACTTAGGGCTGTACCATTCCTGCTTTGTTAAAATAAGTCCACTGGTTTGAACATAAGCGTGATTTGAACACCCTAGTGAATAATGGATTAAACAACACGTTCCAAGATTCTTTGTCTTTTCTGGTCCTTTGCTAGCTCTGTTTCAATACTGTTAAACTGGTTTAAGCATGAAAGAATAAAAAGGCTTATTGTGTACCTTAAAATATTATAAGAACTGTTTTGGGCAAACTCAGGAAAATACAAATAACAACAACAGCAGTGCTTGTACAGTGCTAAGGTCTATGTCAGGCAGTATTGGTTTTCAAACATTAGCACTTCCAACAGGCTAGATTCCCTGCTGATTGTAGTGTAATGAAGTTTACATAAAGCAGGAAGTTAAATTTATTTCCATACCAAAAGACAGTGGGTTGAGAAAAATGTAAAGTCACTAAAATAATAATGAAACAGAATGGGTGGAAGAACAGCCCCCTGCAGCAGGCCATGTTAATTACCCTTGCAGCTGGGAGATCAATTTGCATATATATTCTTTGAAGCCTGTCAGGTATGAATTGAACCACTGAACTGTTACATTTGATAATCTAGCTCTACAAAATGCTTTTGCTAAAGATGTTATGTTTCGTAGGACTAGTTATTTTTCTATCTCAAAGTAAAGAGCTGTACTTAATTTGTTCCTGTATAAACAGTTCTGTGTTTGTGACTTCCTGGAGCACCAGGTTAGCAACATAACCTCATCAAATGCATTGGTACTACTGATTAAACACAAAAGAGATACAGTCAAATAGCCTTGACAACAAATGGAAACAAGGAAATTAAAACTTAAAGCTAGTGGTGACAAGCATGACTCAGGGGATAGTTAATGAGATATGGAGCTTTTCAGCTCCAGGACATGTATTCCATTATGTTCTGTACTAGTGGTGACAAAATTGTTGCCATCTGATGGCTGCTTCATGGCCTGAATGAACCTAGTGTGTGGTCCCAGGAACTTCAGAAGTCCATTTGTTTTGCGCTATCCGTATCTGTAGCATCTTGATGCCCCTGCTGCAAAATTGTTTGCAGTGATTAGTAGCAGTTTACCACCTGTTGGCAGCCATTTCAGGAGAGCATCTGAGATTTATAGAGCTGTTTATCAGTCTGGATAATCCAGTATTGCTCAATTAGTACCAGTAGAGCCCATGGCTTCCATGGAACAAAACTGGTGAGAAGAAAGCAACTGCATAAAAATGAATTTTACACTGGAACAGGATACAAACTAAAACTTGTTTTAGTTTAACAAAGCTGTGAGAACTACGTACAGAAGATTTCATGCAGCTCATCTGATTTCATTTTTTTTCTGAAGATTTTTTTTTAATAGAAGCAGTACATTATGTAAGCATCAGCATTTGACTATTAACACATTCCTCTGAACACAGGTGAACACAGTCTCTTTAGAAATTTCTCAACATTGGATCTAGGGCAGGGCTTTTTTAATATAATTTCAGCAAATGTTGATGTAGTACAAATGGTCAGTTGACAGTGATCAAGAGCCTTAGGAACATATATATTTTTTTTTTTTCATTTTTAAGCTATGCATACTAATCTGTTTTAAGAGGACTGCTCCCAAAATAATGCTTCCTATTTTATTATGTTGGCCCATGATGTCAGAGGTGGATATTGGTGGTCTGGCAGTAGAGGCTGGAACTTCCCACAATTATTCCATTACATTGTATTGCCAAGAGACAGATGGCAGTAGAGCGGCAGTCTGATAAAATGATGTCTGACATGGAAGTGGATATGAAGCAAAGGTGTGTCACTGAATTCCTTCATGTGGAAAAAATTGCAGCCATTCACCTTAAGCAGTGCTTGCTAAATGTGAACAGAGACCAAACCAGCAGAGCTGACCACTGTTGCCTCTGCTGAATCACACCACCCACCGCCTCACTGTGCTTACATCCACTGGTGCAGATTTTTGTGAGTGCAACGTGAAGGCAACTTGATCACTGCTGGAGAAAACATATTGCTAATGGTGGTGAAAAACAGCATTTTGTAGCTGAGAGCTTGCTCTATCAAATAGTGTTATTGAGCTCTTTATATCTGTTGTACTTTCCATGTAAATAAATGGGAAGCATTACTTTTGGAGTGACCTACATGAATCTCGTCTGGGAAACTTGGACTGTTCTTGTCCATTCTTTCACTTTGAGACTACTTAAATTGCTACTTTCTTTTCTAAGGTTGTTTCTTTGTATGACTGCCTTGGATTCTTGACACTTTTTGTGGAAAATTTTATACAGAAGTCCCTTTCCGCCTGTCTTTGGTGACGAAACAAATCATCCTAGATGATTACCATTTTCCCATTTCTAATTGTGATGAGAGACTGGTCAAGAATAATTAGGGCAGGGTTTGACATAAGGTTATTTGAGAGTACTGTTAATTAGTATTTGTTTCAGATTAATTGTCTTAAATCTCCATCATCCATCACATATTTAACACATTATCTTATTACAGATCATTTTCTTAGTCTTTATTTTTCCTTCAAAATTTAAGCATTGTTGGCCCCAAAGCCAAGTTCTACACTTCCCAGTGAACCACATATTCGTTTGGTAACAAATCTGTTCCATGCATCTGGTTGTTGCTAGTAGTTGGAGAAGCTCAGTTGTATTTTCTCCCTTCATTAGCAGTGTGAACATCATTGGACAAATTGGAGTTTTGGGGCTCTCTGAAGAAGTAGAGTTGAAAAGACAAGTTGGCACTCTGATATCACGGAAAGCTAGATGGAGTTGTGTGCCTAAAGAAGACAACTAAAAAAAAAACCTCAAAATAAACTAGGAATCAGAATCAACTTATCTTTTAGTGAGAATGGGCAGGATAACAAATAAAATAATGGAATTTTTATTTGGAAAGAATGAGAAGATTTGCTTATTATTTACACCTTTCTACATTAGTATCACTCTACTTCCCCACTTGTATATAGCCTTTCAAAATAAAGGAGTAGACTGATGTATTTTTAATACTCCTTAATATAACAAATCTTCTGCATTAAAGATGTTTATTTAATGATCATATATTAAAGATAAGTGTGTTGCTTTCTTTTCCTCACAAATAAAATTCTCCCAGACTAGGAAGAACTGCAGATAGTTATAATGCAAATCATGCCTAGAAAAATAAACTCCTTCTGTATTATCTAAAACTCTTTAAGATTTAATAGTCTTATATTCCTTTATCAATTGTGCAAATCATGTAGCGCAAACAAAACACTCAGTTCATGTCTGAGAAAGGAAATTGTACAGTGGAACTTTATGATGGAAATATAGGTAATTATAAATGCTGAACTTTTTGAATGATGTCCAGTGAATGCAATTATTCATGCAGTACTTCTAAGATGTAGAATTCTGTAGTTTTTATTTCTCCCCATTTTCCTTTATTTTATTAGCAATTATCATTTAATCATATCATAAAATCATAGAATGGCTTGGGTTGGAATGAACCCTAAAATCATCCAGTTCCAACCCCCTGCAGTGGGCAAGGCTGCTACCCCCTAGATCAGGCTGCTCAGGGCCCCATCCAACCTGTCCTTGAAAGCCTTTGGGGATGGGGCATCCATGGCTTCTCTGGGCAGCCTGTGCCAGTGCCCCACCACTCTCTGAGTAAAGAATGTCCTCCTAACATCCAACATAATTCTTTCTTCTTTTAGTTTAGAACTATTCCCCCTTGTCTTATCACTATCAGCCTGTGTAAAAAGTTGCTCTCCATCTATTTTGTAAGCTCCCTTTATGCACTGGAAGGCCTCACAGAGCTTTCCCCCAAATCTTTTCTTCTCCGGGCTGAGCAGCCCCAGTTTCCCTAGCCTTTCTTCATAAGAGAGGTACTCCATCCCTCAGATCATCTTCATGTCCTCCTCTGGACCCACTCCAACAGCTCCATGTTTTTCTTGTGCTGCGGGCCCCAGGTCTGCACGCAGTACTCCAGATGTGGCCTCATGAGGGCAGAGAAGAGGGGGACAATTCCCTCCTTCTGCCTGTTGGATACCTCACTTTTGATGTCACCCAGGATGCAGTTAGCCTTCTGGATTGCAAGAGCACACTGCTGGCTCATGTCCAGCATTTCTTCCACCAGAAACCCCAAGTCCTTCTCTACAGGGCTGCTCTCTATCAGTTTTTTCCCCAGTCTGTACATGTCTGGGATTGCTCCTATACAAACAACATAAAAAGCAGGATGAAAGTAATGGAAATAGGAAATACATAAAGAAAATATTCACTGATGTTTTAAACAGGACTTACTGATGGCAAGTTGAACTTGAGTCAGCAGTGTGCCCTGGCAGCCAAAAGGGCCAACTGTATCCTAGGGTGCATCTGGCCCAGCACTGCCAGTTGGGCAAGGGATGGGACTGTCCTGCTTTGCTCTGTGCTGTATGGCTTTACCTCATGCACTGAGTGTAGGTTTGAGTGCTGCAATATAAGAAGGACATTAAACCAAAGAAGGGCTATAAGATGGCAAAGAGTCTGGAGGGCAAGGTGTGAGAGGAACAGCTTAGGTCCATAGGTTTGTTCAGCCCAGAGAAGAGGAGGCTGAGGGGAGTCCTCATGGTGGCCTGCAGCTCCTCATGAAAGGAGTAGAAGGGCAGCACTGATCTCTGCTCTCTGGTGACATTGACAGGACCCAAGGGAATGTCATAGAGCTGTGCCAGAGGAGGGTCAGGTGGGTGTTAGGAAAAGGTTCTTCACCAGAGAGTGATTGGGATCTGGAACAGGCTCCCCAGGGCAGTGGTCACAGCCCCAGGCTGCCAGAGTTCAGGTAGCTTTTGAACAATGCTCTCAGACATAGAGTTTGATTTTTGAGTAGTCCTGTGTGGAGTGAGGAGTTGGACTCAGTAATCCATGTGAGTCCCTTCCAACTCAAGTTATAACTCAGGTTATTTTATGATTCTACAATTAAAAACAGCTTTTTTCTTTTCTTTTTTTTTGACATTTCCATTCTTTATTTATTTTGTTTTAGAGTGCTATTTGCTGAATTCTTGTGCTGATTCTATCTGAAGTTTTCTACCCAAAAAGCTATTTCCTCCTGCTCTGTTAGGGTCACCCTTGTCCTCTCTCTGGTACGGACTGCTGCTTCATCATAGAGCGTCTTTCAGATTCACTCACATGTTCATTTTTTTTTTTGTACCATGTAAACTATGATTCACAGCAATGTTGCTCACATTTGTAGTAAATGAATTTTGACTGTTACCAAATGCATGTAATTGTACTGAGTTTTTGCAAAACATCAGATAGGGCATTGTGTAGAATGTGATCATACCAATAGAATTGTGAATATTGTAATTGGAATGAACTACAAAAATATTAGTGTGTATAAAGAAAGATAGAAACCATGAAGGTTTGTCTTCAGAATGGCTTCTTAGCTGAAAAGAGTCATACCATTTACCTTTCTTGTATGCAGAAGTTTAACTAGAGGACATGAATCCCAAGGGTATATATGAAATACAGCACGTCAGATTCAAAGGTGAAGAGTTCAAGAGTAGTGTCAAGATTTTGTGATATCACCATGAAATCTGGAAAAAGATTAAATAAACCAATCAGATCAAAGGTTTATTTATTTGTTTCATGTTACAATGACAAGGCACAAAGAGAATGTTAAGAAGCTATACTTACTAAGCATTTGCAGATAACCTTTACCACAGGGAATTCAGAAAATGGGAGGTCATCTGAAAACAAGAGAACGTTGATGGCAAATCATGAGGCTCTGTTTGTTGAGTTCCTTCTTTCCCTGGTGGTAACTACTTGTACAGTTGTTTATCCTTCAGGCCATTGCTGCTTTATCAATGACAATTTCAGACTGAGTTATGGGTGGGATGATATAATAATAGTAACGACTATGATGATAATGGTGAATATCGTGGCTCCATTCTCTGGCTGCCTTATTTATTCTGAGCAAATATCATTATCCTCCAGGCTCAGGTAATTTCTTCCTATCTTTAAAGTTAAAAATGGTACTAATTCATAAAATAATTTCAGACTGTCACAGAAAAATGTTGAAGATGATCATCTGACACCTCTTTCCATATTACAGTTTACTGGTTGCATTGGTGAGAAGTACTGGCCACTCTAGGCTGCCATTTAGTTAGCTGGTGCTGTAAAAGTACCAGAATTTAGGTTTATAGCCGTGCTGTTACAGTCGTAGAAGACATTTGATACTTGTACAACTGGGTACAAATCTGACACTGTGCTTTCCCATTTTATAAGAGAAATAATAGTGTTGTGCAAACTTTTCATGTTTAACATGTACGCTTTCTATAGCAACATTCAATTCTTAAGACGATGAAAAAAGGAGAATAGAAGAGACACATTTAATTTTATGGTCTCTCACCTTCTACATCTCCGTCTTCCAATCAGAAAAGGGAAACATAAAATTAAGCCGGTGGGGAGGAGAATCAAACCAATTAAAAGAAAAATGCTTTGGAATTCCTTTCCAAAAAGTGTTAGGAATGCAGCAAATTTACATTTCATGAGATAGTCTGGACAAGTAATGGAAAGAAAGAAGTACTGAGTGTCATTAATCAGGAAATCAACTGAGCTGAAAATAACCCACCTTGTTGCTCTGCTTCCCTTTGTATCAGTTTATGGTCATTGTTGCTGACAAGTTTTGTGTTGGAAGGGTGCTTAATTTGTACCAAAATAGCCACTGTATATTTGAAGATGTTCCCTATCACTCTGATGTCTCCTCTATATTGAGGGTACTCTCTTTGTACCTTGTGAAATCAGATTCTTTTTCAGTAGTATTCTTAGGGCAAAAAACATACCTATCTCATTTCCTTCCATTGTGTTTTCCTGATACAACTCATTTTATTTTAGTCTCTGCGCTTGCTGTTGGCCTAGCTTTGGCTGGGGTAGAGTTAATTTTCTTCCTAATAGCTGGTATGGTGTTGTGTTTTGAATTTAGGGTGAGAACTAATGTTAATAACACACTAAGTTGTTGAGGAGCTGTGTTTACACTGAGTCAAGGACTTCTCAGCTTTCATTATGACCCTGCTATCACAGAGCCTGTAGTCTCACAAGAAGCTAGGAGCGAACACAGCAAGGATAACTGATCTAAACTGGCGGAAGATATATTCCATACTATACAATGTCATGTGGAATAAGGAAACTGACAGGGAGGCCACTGATGCTTGGGAACTGGCTGGGGATCAGTTAAATGATGGTGAGCAATTGCTTTGTGCATGACTTGCTTGGCTTATTCTTTGTGTTATTGTTTTCCTTTTCCTTTTCCTTTTCCTTTTCCTTTTCCTTTTCCTTTTCCTTTTCCTTTTCCTTTTCCTTTTCCTTTTCCTTTTTCTTTTCCTTTTCCTTTTCCCTTTTCCCTTTTCCCTCTCCTTTTCCCTTTCCCTTTCCCTTCCCTCCTATGAAACTGTCCTTAACTCAGAAGTTCTTTCACTTTTCAATTTTCTCCCCCATTTCACTGTGGGGTGGAGGAGAGTAAGTGAATGACTCCGTAATATTTAGCCAGGTTAAGCCACAACAGCCATTCTCATAATGCTACATCTTTCCTTTCATCCTCAGACAAATTAAACAAAGTTTATTTTGTTCTAGTAGTGTCATAATATTGTTCCAGAGTCCTTACATTCAAGTGGGATTCATCTCTTTAAACATCCCCCCAGCATGTCTGGATGCTGATACATCATACAGTTCACTCTATGTACAAGGGTTACTCCAAAAGGAATACCTCTTATTTTATTATGTTGGCCTGTGATGTCAGAGGGGGATGTTGGTGGTATGGCAGTAGAGGCTGGAACTTCCTACTAATATTCCATTACATTTTGTTGTCATGCGAGAGATGGCAGCTGAGGGGCAGTCTAATTATTTGGTGTCTGACTTGGAAATGCATATGAAGCAAAGGTGTGTCAATGAATTCCTCCACATGGAAAAGATCGCAACCTCTAACATTCGTTGATGATTTCTGAACATTGATGGCAACAAAACAGTGGCTGTAGCACAGTGAAGTGATAGGTGTGTGTTTCAGCAGCGGTTACAGTGACATGAAAGACAAGCCACTGGCTAGCCATGCAAACTTTTATGAGCGTGGCATACAGGCTCTTTTTCATTACTGGTGAAAATGTATAAGAAATGATGGTGACAATGTTGAAAAATAGTGTTTGTAGCTGAGAATTTGCTTTAACAAATAGTATTATTGTTCTCTTTTTGTCTGTTGTAGGTTTCCATGGAAATAAATGGGAGGCATTACTTTGGGAGCAACCCACATGTCTTACTGCTGCCGTTCATAAACAGAATATTGACATATCCCTCAGATTATAATTATAATAATCTGACAAATCAAATGGCAAGAGTTTGAGATGGAACTAGTTCAGATGTTGGAGTTGAGGTCAAAGAAGTCTGAATAAATGGTGCTGAGTCACATATATAATGAATTCTTCAACAATTGCTTCCCATATTTGTGTGTTCAACTTTGCTAGGAAAACTTTTCTCATACCATTTTGAATAAAGGCAATTATATTCATATCTGGCTAAAATTTAACCTATAATCTGTTGGGATGTGATGTGTATATTGAACAACTGTTAGGGGCAAAGATCTGAAGTTTTCTTTGTTTGCAGTGATCATACCTAGCTCTTCTGAGCCTCTAATTCTAAACTTCTTGCACCTCGAGTATTGCATTCAGTTTTGGGCCCCTAACTACAAGGAAGACATTGAGGCCCTGCAACTTGTCCAGAGAAGGAGAATGAAGCTGGCTAGGGATCTGGAGCACAAGTCTTACGGCGACCAGCTGAGGAAACTGGGATTGTACAGTCTGGAGAAGAGGAGGCTCAGGGGAGACCTTATAGCTCTCTACAACTACCTGAAGGGAGGTTGTGACAAGATGAGTTTTGGCCTCTTCTGCTGCATAACTACTGATAGCATGAGAGGGAATGGCCTCAAGTTGCACGAGGGGAGATATAGGTTGGATACTAGGAAAAATTTGTCCTCTGAAAGAGTGGTCAGGTACTGGAATGGTCTGCCCAGGGAGGTGATTGAGTCACTCTCCCTGGAAATGTTCAAGAAATGTTTAGATGTTGGGGCATGGTCTAGTGGGGAAATACTGGTGGTAGGTGAATGGTTGGACTGGATGATCTTAGAGGTCTTTTCCAACTGTGGTGATTCTATGGTTCTGTGATTCTAAAAGAACTGTTGCTGCAGTTTTCCCAAATCTTTAAAAACTCTAGGTGAACTATGAAGAATGTTAAATTGGCTTTGAATAGATTTCAAAGGAGAATACAGTGATATGTTTGCCAAATACTAAATGTGAAAGTGTTATGTTAAAATCTCATGTGGAAATATATGTATAACAATGTGAAAACTGTGAAGGAATCATTGTATACTTAGTATTTAATATATTTGTTCAAGCTCTCTGTCAATATTTTTGATGTTATTTAGAGTTCTTTTAATATTATTTTTTTTTTAATAAAGAAATTACACCTTGGAGTGAGAAGTGTATTTAGTACATGATTTTGGGGTTTCACTTGCTGCACAAAGCTTAATTAATGGTTCAGAAAAGACAGACATTCTCTGCTCCAGCAAAGAGTTAACCTGAGTTTTGAGAAGAAAGTTTAATAGAGCTGTACAAAACACTACCTCAGTATTCCTTCCCAACCAGTTATTTGTGCAGATGTGAATTAATGAACTGTTATAAAGGTGGTGTGATTTCTGTCTTCTCAGTTAAAGAGTGATGATGGCCAAGATTTTTTATAGTGCTTTACCATTAAGAAATACTACTGTACTAATTAAAAATCATTGCATAACTTTTAAGAATAAACATCTTAAAATTATTAGGAAAGATGGAACTTTATTCTCTGTGAAGAAGAAGCATGCTTGTAGTTCCTCAGACATTATCCAAGTCTGTTAGAACTGCTCACATCAGAAAGACCAATGGCTGGAAATGTTGATACTACTAGAAGTGCTATCATAGATGTTTAGAGAAATGTAATTGCTTACTTATAAGCATTTGTTTATGCATACTGCTGTAGTTGAAGTTATATCAAAATTTTTTTGCAGAAGCAAATTTTGATGTCTGCCACTAGAGTTCTGTTTTCTTTCTATGGCAAGATTTTAGGGATTGATCTTAGTCTCACTGGGTGTCATGAAGCCATGAATCTTTCTTTTGGAAATATGTATAAGGTTTAGGCATTTAATTGGCATTTCTCTTTGAAAAAAAAGTAGCTGCCTTTGTGTCTAATGACTGATTTGCCCTTCGTGATACATAAATTGATAATAACTTTTTTGATATACAAAGAAATGCTCATTCCCATAGAGAAATCTTTTTTCTCTTTCCTGAATGAAATGACACAGATCTACAGTTTTCTGAGCCAAGCTTATAAAAGGTTGCTACAGTCGGAGCACATCTGTGGGAGTTAGGGATCCAAATTCTAATTCAGGCATTCTTTGAGGTAAATAATTCGTGATGCTCACTTTTAACTGTCTGAACACTCTCATGTTTTTGAAATATCTGCTAAAATAGAGACCAGGAGGCATATAAACTTATATGATTCTCTGTACAGGCTTAGATATCATTCAGTTTTCCTACTGCTTTGTGTCTGTGAATGTTTTAAAATATAATGCATTGTGTAAGAGCTAAATCTTCTTTTCATAGCTTAAGCAGTTCTAGTAAAATAGCAGATTTTCCCTAATCATTTTAATTAAAAAAGTGATTGATAATCTCTCTCTTCTTTGGGTAGAGAGTGCTTTTGATTTATACTTCTGTGCATCTCATTCTTTTTCTGAAAGCCTGTGTGAAGTACAAAAATTGAAATATTTTTCTTCATAGGAGCAGCATACATATAGACACACAAAAACTTCAGTGTCATTATGGCTCTATCCTTTTGAAAGTCTACTTTAAAAAAATAAGGACCTAGTATTTCTGAAGTCCTTAAGAAGGGAAAGAAGCTACTGCAGACTTAGTTGAAGTGGTATGACAATATTCCATTACACATTTGCCCTTTGATTCTCCTGAGTAAAGCTTCAATACAAGTGAACTCTGCATGTTTTGCACTTTGTGAACTCAACAGGTGCCTCATGCTTTTCTGAAGGATGTAAATGTATTTAAACACTCACAGGTTATGCAGTTTGTGAAAATGGTACCGAACAGCTATTTATGGATGTACTCTAGAATATTTGTGTTTCAGATCATCTCATACTTCGCTGCTTCATAGCAAATATGTAGGAGGGGCATGCAGGGATGATAAAGATGTAGCAGAGAAGCTCAGTGAAATCTTTCCATTGGCATTTAGCACTGAGACTCCAACACCTGAGGCATTTCTGTAGTAGATAGACTAGAATATGTACGTTAGTTTGAAGTAAGTACATCAAAAGTATTAGATCAGTCAGGCAGATTAGACAGACTAGACTTGACTTAGTGTCAAGTCGTGGACAATAAACCACCAAAATTTTGGGCATGTTAAGAAAAGTCGGTGAGATTATTCACAGAATCACACAGAATGGCCCAGGTTCGAAGGGACCTCAAGGATCATGAAGCTCCAACCTCCCTGCCAGGCAGGGCCACCAACTTCCACATTTAATACTAGACCAGGCTGCCCAGGGCCCCATCCAACCTGGACTTGAACACCTCCAGGGACGGGGCATCCACAACTTCTCTGGGCAGCCAGTTCCAGCACCTTACCACTCTCATAGTAAAGAACTTCCCCCTGACACCCAACCTAAACCCTCCCTACCTCAACTTAAACCATTTCCCCTTGTCTTGCTGTTATCTGCCTTTTCAAAGAGTTGACTCCCTTCCTGTTCATAGGCTCCCTTTAGGTACTGAAAGGCTGCAGTTAGGTCACCCCTCAGCCTTTTCTCCAGGCTGAACAAGCCCAGCTCCCTCAGCCTGTCTTCATAGGGGAGGTGCTCCAGCCCCCTGATCATCTTTGTGGCTCTCCTCTGGACCCTCACAAACAGCTCTCTGTCTTTCTTGTACTGGAGGCTCCAGACCTGGATGCAGTACTCCAGATGGGGCCTCACAAGAACAGAGTAGAGAGGGACAATCACCTCCCTGTCCCTGCTGGCCACCCCTCTTCTGATGGAGCCTGGGATACCTTTTGCTTTCCGAGCTGCAAGAGCACACTGCTGGCTCATGTTAAGTTTTTTGTCCATCAGGACCCCTAGATCCTTCTCTGCAGGGCTACTCCCAAGGACTGCTCCTTCCAGTCAGTATGAATGCCTGGGATTCCTCTGGCCCAAGTGCAGAACCTTGCACTTTGCTGTGNGGGATACCATTTGCTTTCCGAGCTGCAAGAGCACACTGCTGGCTCATGTTAAGTTTTTTGTCCATCAGGACCCCTAGATCCTTCTCTGCAGGGCTACTCCCAAGGACTGCTCCTTCCAGTCAGTATGAATGCCTGGGATTCCTCTGGCCCAAGTGCAGAACCTTGCACTTTGCTGTGCTGAACCTCATTAGATTCACCTGGGCCCACCTTTCAAGTCTGTTGAGGTCCCTCTGAATGTCATCCCTTCCTTCCACTGTGTCAACCACACCACTCAGCTTGATGTCATCAGCAAACTTGCTGAGGGTGCACTCGATTCCGTCGTCGACGTCATTGATAAAGATGTTAAAAAGTACCTGTCCCAAGACAGACCCCTGGGGGATGCTGCTCGTTATCAGCCTCCACCTGGACATAGAACCACTAATCACCACCCTCTGTCTGCGGCTTTTCAACCAATTTCTTACCCATCAGGTGGTCCACCCATCAAATCCACATCCCTCCAATTTGGAGATAAGAGTGCGGTGGGGGACCATGTCAAAGGGCTTGTTCAAATCCTGGTATATAACATCAGTCGCCTTCCCTTTGTCCACCAATACCGTCACTCCATCATAGAAGGCCACCAGATTGGTTAAGCATGACCTTCCCCTGGTCAAGCCATGCTGGCTGTCTCGGATCACACGCTCACTCCTCATGTGATCAAGCATGTCGTCCATGAGGATCTGTTCCATTATCTTCCCAGGTACAGAGGTGTGACTCACCGGGCAGTAGTTCCCTGGGTCCTCCTTGCTCCCTTTCTTATAAATGGGAGTGATGTGACCCTTCCTCCAGTCATCCAGGACCTCACCCGAAAGCCACAACTTTTCAAATATGATGGAGAGTGGCTTGGCAACCACCTCAGCCAGCTTCTTCAGAACCCTGGGATACATGTTATCTGGGCCCATAGACTTGTATGCATTCAGTCTCATGAGGCGGTCTCGGACTTGCTCTGCCCTTACAGTGGGGGGGGATTTACTGCCCCGGTCCCCACCTAGAGGTTTAGGGATGCAGGACCAAAACAAAGAGTACCTGAACAAAGAGAACAGGGTATCACTCTAATAATTGGTGTGCCCATACCCTGAGTCTCATGTGTAGTTTGGTCTAGACATCTAAGGAAGGGTGTAGCAGAGTTGAAAGAAGCGTGGAGAAAAACAAGTAAAATGTTTGAAGTGATGGAGCAGCTGCCTTCTGTAGAGACACTGAAAGGCTGGGAGACTTCATCTAGGAGCAGAGAAAGCTGTGGGAGAAGATGATTGAAGGTAGATAAGTCATAAACTGGATACATAGCAGTTGTTCACAAAATACCACAATATTAGGCCTGTGGGAACTTGAAATCAGTTGAGGTTTTGTTTAAAGCTGGTGAAAGAAAATTCTTTACACAGTGAACTTCAGAAACTGGGGTCATTGGAGAAGATGGAAGCAGTCAGTACTGGAAGGTTTAGGAAGGGCTAACGCTCTCACAAAGGAGCCCTTAGCCATTTTAAGGCTGGGCAGAGATGTATCCATTGACAATCTTCATAAAACCAATCTATACACTGACGACGCGTATAAGGGGATTGAACTGCAGAAAGTGGACAAGTTATGTGCTCTCTTTGAATGTCCACTACTGAATGTTGCATAAGCACTCTTTTTCCCCTGAAGGAAATTTATTAAGTATCCTTGTTTTTATCCAGCCAAAGAGGTTTGCGTGTGGTTTCCTTCAGAGTATGTCCAAACTGCTCTTTAAACAAGACTGAAATTTTTGTGACCTTGTGAATGAGGACTGCACATTCCTTTGCAATACCCAGCCTACCTCATCCGTTGTGGAAGGATTACGATTAAATGATTCCTATGCATAAAACAAAACAGCATACAGGTTCTACTAAGTCTGATCAAGAAACAATTAGGTGATATGTCCTGAAAAATTCAGTCAGTGCTAAGAATCCAATACAATTTGTTCAAAATAGTGGAAGTAGTGATATTTTGACTGAATGGAGAAAGAAACTTATACCGTTTTGTTTCTGCAGACAGTGAAATAAGTAACAGTTATGGACTAACATCTCTGGTAGCCATGTACAGCAAATTAAGGAGAAAGCAAAGTGTCAACAGACTTCTGGGTGTACAATAATAACAAACATAGTAGAAGAAAAGGAATCCAATATCACATCTTATGTCGTTTACTTATTTGCCAATTCATGTTTCTGCAGGCCTCTGAAAGCAATAGCCACTTGATTTTGGCACGAGGTTATATATTATAAAATATTTTAGTGCTTCTTTCCAGAGTAAGAAATACACATGTAATTGCGTTAGAGAATTAATAGAAGGGTACAGGAAACCTTAAACTCCTTGCTTCAAAGAGATTATAGGGAAAAATAATAAACAGATATCAAAGAGAAAAGGTATGTTTGAACTACTTCCACCTGTTAAGTATAATAATCAATCTCTCCTTCATTTTGAACAGTTCTGAAGCATCAAACACCTTGTGAATTTCTTACATATCCGGGCTTAGGAAGCCTGATATTGTACAGGATAAATATTCAAATCTTTAAGGTGGGTACATATGTGAGTGGAGAATACAATCATAGCAACTATGCAGTGCAATGGATGATAAAATGAGACTGTTTAGTTTTAGCAGTTCAAGAATTACATGCCATTAGTGATATCCAGTAGGTCTTGGATGGAGAAATCTTAGTAAAGGCTTTCTGTTCAGACATAGTTTTATAAGTAATTTGCATTATTTAGGTGTGGATATGTGATGAGATTTTTTAGACTGTTGCATTATTCCAATATTAACTTTAGTATATACCTTTGATAGTGATAATTCCCAATTTATGCAACGACTATGGTTACAGTCAACTGGGTAACCCATGAAAAGAATTCCACATGATGATTTAAAAATAGTTAAATATTCTAATTTACAGCACAATTATGTGAAAAAAATAGATAAATACAATTATATATTACTTAAGAAAAAAGTTTTTATTCAGGAAACTTACATAACACACTGAATGAACTGAACATATATATTTTAGTGACAAGCAAACAGCAATAAAATTAGGAACAGGTTAAATTCTTGTCCTGCATACCCCTAAAAGAATACTGAAAAATAATTCTAGAGAATTAATTGTTTTCTAAAACCTATTGTGTATTTGTTTAGATCTGATAAAAAATAATGATCACATAAAGCACACTTCATCAATTAGGTTTATAGAAAAAAACCACTGTATTACTAGTAATACGCAAGTAAATTAACTGTTATCTCACGCTCTTAAATGTATTAGTAGTAATATTAAACTTCAGTGTAACTGAAAGTACTGCTGAATTTAAAGCAAATATCTGATTTTTAAATTGACATTAATTGAAGCCCCAATCTCTCTCTCCCTCCCTCTGTAATCGATTAGGTTTGAATACTTACACAGGAGATCTCTGAAGTTATTTCAGACCCAGCATTAGTGCGCAGAAAACATTTCATAAGTCATTTCAAATACTAAAAAAAATAGAAAAATTTTACTGTGGATTAGAAAAATTTTTTGAATAATTTATATTTTCTGAATTATTTCCTCTTCTCTAATAAGCAGACAAGCCAGTAGTAAGCAGCTATTGGAATATCTATTATCTCTTCATCCTTTTATCCTCTTGCAATTCTCTTGGGGAAGCGTACATGTATATGCTGCATGAAATGTTATTAACTGACATTAAGTCTCTCATCCCCTTAGGCCGTGGATTTTTCCCTGCTACTTTACTGACCATTAAGCAGCTCCTGTGGATGTGATCTGGAAATTATTGTATTTATACCTTATAGAGCACATGTATTAAACTGCTCATTAGATTTTGATATACATGACTTCATAAGCCTCATATGAGCTACAGCAGCAATTATGTTTTAGTATAATGATGTGAAAAGGACAAACTATTGGTTCTTTAAATGTGTGTTGAAGTCTTTTAAAATATTATCTGTCATCTCTCATGTGTCTCTTTTTAACTCTTCCTCATGTCATAACTAAGTATGATTAAGGACAAAGTAAGACTGCCTGTTTTGAGTGCTGGAAAAAGCCACAGGGAATCCTTTTGCTCTGGCTGACTTGCACTGGTAGAAGGCAATACTTTGTGGCTTGTGCTTTGAGAGGGAAAATTAAGATGATGCTACATGTCCAGGCATGCTTCTGAAGAATGTTGGGAAGTTGGCTATTTAAGTTAGTGCAGCAAAGGATTTGCTGATAGATAGCACGAGAGGTAGCATGGTGAGAAGGAAATCATACCTATTGCACAGATATCTCAGCTGCATTCTCCACCAATTATTCTGAAAATGTTTTGCTGTTTGTACCCTTCTTCTTTATAACAGCACCAACAGAGCAGCAACTACAGTGCATCTATCTCCTTCTTATTTACCAGTTTTTCTCAAGTGTCTTAGATCAGATTTCAACCAATTTTAATATTCATTTGATTTAAAACATTGTTTTTTTCCCCAAAATCTTAAAGGCTCAAAACTTCAGTTCCCCATGGGAAAAGCTAAAGACTGTACCAATACAAGAATCTCATTTTGCTTTGCACCTGCACTTTCTGTCTATTTTTATATTTTATGATTCTGCAGTTCTTTCTACAATCAGACTGACTGCATTAAATTATGTAAAGGCACAGTCTTGCGACACCTCTAAACCAACAGGCAGGAGAATAAAAAAATCTTTCTTTTGCTCTCATCCTGACTCAAAATTAAATTCCAAAAATTATATGCAAATAATATCACCACTCTCAGTTTAATGAATGGAATCAAAGAATGGCAAGGGCAAAGACGTAAGTTTTATCCTCTGCTAGTACTGAAGAATTAGCACTAGAATTAGTATGAATTTGAATTACTAAATGGTCTTTGAATGACATGATAACTGGGTGCAATTCAAGTTTGTTAATATTTCTAAACAATAGCATCATTCTTTGCCTAAGGCTCAGGGCTGAAGCAAGGAGTGCTGACTTCCCTGCCACAGACTTGCAGGGTGACCTTGACAAATCACAAAACATATCTGTACCTCAGTGTGAGACAGGGCAAATTAAAACATTTCCTAGCTCACAGAGGTATTGGTAAAGCTCAGTTAATCAAAGTCTATCAAGATCTTTAGACAGAAGAATCTAGACAACAGCAAAGTATTATTATTCTTACTAAAGCGGACCTCTCCTGAGCACTTAATTTTTCATTTTATACAAAATTTTTAGCTTATTTACACTGTCAGCATACAGAGTGATAGATCCTTCCGACCTGATTTGTGTGGAGCTTGACAAGATACAGCTGTTTTTAGCTGTATCCTTGTTAGCATACCCTTGTTAGGATATGACACAATACATCATAACAGCTCCATCAGAGCCATTAGGGTGTAAGCTGTCAATGCGTAATAAGATTACTATGCATTAAAGCTGGTGGTGCTCAGATAACACTGAAGCATGAACACTGTGGTAGCATCTAGAATCCCTTTGAATACTGGTGTTGCAATACCTTTCTAATGAATCCACTGTTATCTTTTTGTAACAAAATATTTTCTGTTGTGCGTGAAGAACTTTTTTTTGTAAAATAAGTAACTTTTTTGTTGTTTCAGAAAATCTAGAGGTCTACAAATGTTTCTGTTTACAAATGAAGTTGTTTTTGTTTAAATGAAGGGCAAAGCCTGCCAACAACTCTGTAAATATTAGCCAAATATGTTCAAACTTTTACTGTCAGATAACCAGCCTTTGATGCCATGGACTGTAGGAAGTTTGGATTCAAAATGGTTATTGAGACAGTATTTTCAAAAGATTCTATTTACAGATTTTATATACATATATATATATAAATAAATTGAAAATGTTATTTTATGCACAATATTAATGAGTATAATTGAGACTGGAAAAATGAAACGTTCAAATAATTTTAAGTTGGTGTCCGAAGAACTCTGCTGGTTTTCTAACTGCAATCTAGGAAAGACATCAAGGAAAAGAATCAGCAGAACTTGCAGAGAAAGACTTTATACTGCTATGTTTGTGCTTCCCTGTCAGTATAACATATAAGCATCACCCAATCAGTGGTGAATTTACGCTTTTTGTGCATTTGTGAAGGATCTCTTCTTAGGGAGAACTGAAACACTGGCTTATCAAGGATCACGATAAAGTCTGTAGCAGAACATGGAGGAAAAGGTAGTCTTACAGGTGCAGGAGCAGGCTGTCCCCCTGAGCTGCAAAATGAGCCGGCGGGGAAGGAGACCGGCGTGGATGAATAGGGAACTATTCTTGAGGCTCCGGGAGAAAAAGAGAATCTACATCCTGTGGAAGAAGGGACGGGCAACTCAGAAAGAGTACAGAGAAGTTGTTAAGATGTGCAGGGAGAAAATCAGAAAGGCGAAAGCCCAGCTCGAACTCAACCTGGCCGCTGGGATAAAAAGAAACAAGAAACCCTTTTACAAATATATCAACAGTAAGAGGAGGACTAAGGAGAATCTCCATTCTTTACTGGATGAGGCTGGGAATATGACTACTGGGGATAAGGAAAAGGCAGAGGTCCTGAATGCCTTCTTTACGTCTGTCTTTAAAGGTCAGACCAGTTATCCTCAGGGTACTCCACTTTTTGACCTGGTAGTCTCGGCTGGGGAGCAGACTAAACCACCCACGATTCAGGAGGAAACAGTCAGAGACCTGCTACTCCAACTGGACTGTCACAAGTCCATGGGGCCGGATGAGATTCACCCGAGAGTGCTGAGGGAACTGGCGGAGGTGATAGCCGAGCCGCTTTCCATCATCTATCAGCGCTCCTTGTTGACTGGTGAAGTACCGGAAGACTGGAGGCTTGCCAATGTGACTCCCATCTACAAGAAGGGCTGTAAGGAGGACCCGGGGAACTACAGGCCTGTTAGCCTGACCTCGGTGCCAGGGAAGGTTATGGAACAGATTGTCTTGAGGGAGATCACGCGGCAAGTGCGGGACAACCGGGGGATCAGGCCTAGCCAGCATGGGTTCACGAAGGGCAGGTCCTGCTTGACCAACCTGATCTCCTTCTATGATCTAGTGACCCGCCTGGTGGATGAGGGAAAGGCTGTTGATGTAGTCTACCTAGACTTCAGCAAAGCCTTTGACACTGTCTCCCACACTATTCTCCTGCAGAAGCTGGCAGTCCGTGGCTTGGACAGGTACACTCTTGGCTGGGTAAGGAACTGGCTGGAGGGCCGGGCCCAGAGAGTGGTGGTCAATGGAGCTAAATCCAGCTGGCGACCGGTCACGAGTGGTGTTCCCCAGGGGTCGGTGCTGGGGCCTGTCCTCTTCAATATCTTTATTGATGACCTGGATGAGGGCATTGAGTGCACCCTCAGTAAGTTTGCAGATGACACCAAGTTGGCTGGAAGTGTCGATCTGCCTGGGGGTAGCGAGGCCCTACAGAGGGATCTGGACAGGCTGGATAGCTGGGCTGAAGCCAATGGGATGAGGTTTAATAAGACCAAATGTCGGGTCCTACACTTTGGCCACAGCAACCCCAAGCAACGCTACAGGCTTGGGGCGGAGTGGCTAGAAGACTGTGTAGAGGAAATGGACCTGGGGGTGTTGGTTGACGCTCGGCTGAACATGAGCCAGCAGTGTGCCTGGGTGGCCAAGAAGGCCAATGGCATCCTGGCTTGTATCAGAAGTAGTGTGACCAGCAGGAGCAGGGAAGTAATTGTCCCCCTGTACTCAGCTCTGGTGAGGCCGCACCTTGAGTACTGTGTCCAGTTCTGGGCCCCTCACTGCAAGAAAGACATTGAGGCCCTGGAACGTGTTCAAAGAAGGGCAACAAAGCTGGTGAGGGGTCTGGAGCACAGGCCTTATGAGGAGCGGCTGAGGGAGCTGGGATTGTTCAGTCTGGAGAAGAGGAGGCTCAGGGGAGACCTTATTGCTCTCTATAACTACCTGAAGGGAGGTTGTAGTGAGCTGGGGGTCGGCCTCTTCTCTCGTGCAACTGGTGATAGGACTAGAGGGAATGGTTTCAAGCTGTGCCAGGGAAGATTCAGGCTGGATATTAGGAAATACTCCTTCTCTGAAAGAGTGGTCAGGCACTGGAATGGGCTGCCCAGGGAGGTGGTGGAGTCACCGACCCTGGAGGTGTTCAAGGAACGTTTGGATGCTGTGATGAGGGATATGGTTTAGCGAGAACCATTGGTGATAGGTGGATGGTTGGACTAGATGATCTTATAGGTCCTTTCCAACCTTACTGATTCTGTGATTCTGTGATTCTGTGAAAAGTGAACTTTGCTGATATTTTCATATCATCATTATTAAACTGTAATTCAATGTATGAAACTTTTTCATGTTATTGCATTATTCCTGAAATAATGCACTCTGAGCAGGCAAACTGGCAAGCTACAGTAACATACACACACGCATATGTAGATTTTGCGTGAGTTCTTATATGTGCATTCACATCTGCCTGTATGGGAGCAGGTTGAGGTAGGTCTTTTATAGAGTGAGAGATGAAGGAAACATGCAGAATTCAAGTGCTTACAATGTTTTCAAGCCTTTGCAGAGAAGAATGAGGTGAATGGCTTCAAACAAAATTTTTCATATTCAGGCATTACTGCTTCTTCAGTAGGTCTGAGTCCTCCTAAAATGGAAGTTATATCCTCTCCCGATAAGATGTATAGTGACGGTGTGAGAAGTATGATTTTCTTTCTTTGCAGTAGAGGCAACAGGCAGAGACTGACCTATGACTGGAAAAGTCTGATAAATTTTCTAGGAATATGTACTCCAAAAGATACAAATTGAGTAAGAAAAGAAAGCAGTCCAGTCACTTTTCATAAATGTGTTGTTCAAAGACTTCCTCATAAAAAATCAAATACCTTTTTGGTACAGGAAAGAAGGGTAAATAAGATATGCATTCAAAGACCTGACACGCAGAATAACAACGAGGAAACATGCTGTGGTCCTTGAAGAAGACATAGAGTACAACTAAATAGAAGAACATACAGAAAAGGAAAGGAAAAATTAGAAAAAAAAGAACGAGGAGGAATGTCAATGATATGACATGTGGCATGAATACAGTCTCTTCCTGTTATTACAGCAAACAGGAGGAAGTTAGAAACTGAAATGCTTTCAGATAAAGGCTAACATGGGGGAAACAGTGGACTGAAGGGAAGACTTGCTCATCTAAAAGACCAACTAAACAAAATAACTTGGAAATAACCTTCAATGTTTTTTACTCGGTCTAGAGCAGTTCACATGGAGGAGAGGAGAAAAGTCAAAGATGAATTGAATTTGCTAAGGAACAAAATTTCCACTCATAAAAATGGGAGTTTCTACTGGAAAGAAAATATATATGGAATGCTGGGAATGATCTAGACCAAGTAGCAAAGAGTGAGAGCTCTGAGAGCAAACCTATCTTTGTTTCCTTCATATGATGTTTTTTTAAAAAAAAGAAAAAAAAAAAGTTTAAGATCCAGAAGTCTTCTGCAAATGATGTTAAAGGAGGCTATTCTTACAGATCTATAAAGCCAAAGACAAAGTAATGGTGGAAGAAAAGGAGAAAAGTTTATTCTAACACCCTCCCATGCTGAGCAAGAACACTGAAGACCATATTTTTTTCAAAAGCAACATTTGCTGAGACAGCAGGATTTTTTTTCCAGAAATTAAATTCTTCTTTGCCCCCAGTAAAAGCTGAATATTTTTTTTTCTTGGAAGGCTGTTTCTGAGTCACAACCCCTAGATTGTTAGAAACCTTCTAATTTCCAGCCTAAACTTATTCATGATCAGTCTATATCCATTTGTGTTTCTGCCAGCACAGTCCTTTTGTTTTAATTGTACATCTATATTATGTAGCTATTTGTAGATTATTTAGTATTTCAAAAGATAATATCATTATTTTTAAAAGAAATCACCAACTGAGATTCTGAGGATAAAATTAGTTGTTGCAACAGCTGTTTGATCATAAAGTTATTGTCTAAAATGCTTATGAACACTGTAAGATGTGATTTCACTTCACTTTAGGGGGAAATAACATGTATCTTTTCATTACTTCTATTTATAACATTCAGTAATGAAATACAGTTAAAATAATTTTCAGGAAAACAGAACTTGATTTAAGAATAAAACAGACTAGATGAAGTCTTTATTCATTCATTAAAGGCAAGAGCCTATTCTTCAAGCTTCATTCAGGAAACTTGATGAAGTTTTCTTTTGGATCTGGCTAATTGCTTGGCTACAGTATGTATCAGTATGACAACTGATTGACAACTGCGTAACAACCAGCTACTTCAGAAGCAGATTTGTACAAGTGGATTTTTCAAGGAAGGAAATTGAAAGTGTCAAGCTGAGAGAATAGTGTCCAGGTCTATGCAAACATACTGCTGAGATTATACTGCTAGGTTGTAAGTCCTTCTGAGCAATGATAGTCCCTTTCCAGGTGCCTGTGAGCATTAACTATCTTTAATGCATTAGTATATAAAAAGCCTGCATGTTTACTCTCTTTCCTCTTCAAAGGAAAAATGAAGAGTAAATTTCAGTCTGTCAGAATCCTTGGGAAATATTACAGGGATTCCCCTGCAGCTCTTTCATTCCTGTGCAGAACAAACTGAAGACATGCAAAGCAGTATATCAGAAATTCTGTTTCTTGGTTGAATGAAACTTCAGATTTACCTTCCTATTCCCTTTATTAATTACCTGCAAACCCTCCAAGAACATTTTCTGTGCCAGAACTGGACACTTTTTTCTTTACCCTCATCTGCCAAAGGGTTGATACTCTGTCAGTGATGAGCTGGTGTGTCGTTTCTCTCTATCCTCCTGTTTTTTCTCCTGTGCATTCTGGCAGTGCGGGGCTCTTCTTTATTAACCTTTTCCACCTGAATAAGCCAGAACAACACATGACTTCTGACCTGAAGCAATACAGGCAAGTGAGTAGGCTGGCTACCTATTTGTACTGCCTTTCTACAAAAGGTCCTTTTCCTTAGTAGACATAACGTACCAGAGATTTATTAGAGATAAGGATAATGTGTCTGTCTGCCTGCTCTCCCTATAGCTTTGGGAGACAAGCAGGGTGAATATGAGAGTGCAGTGGTATGGGCCAAAACCAATGAGATTTCCACAAATATTGTGAGATATAATGCTGTGCACCGCTAATGCAGTGCGTATTGCTGTTTGTAATTCAGCTGATCATAAATGTAAACAGGATATAGTAGCTGTAAGAATAAAATGAATCTGAAGGTACTTGTAGCTACTCTGAAGCTTGTATTATTAAAAAAAAAAACAAAACAGAAGCAAAGCACTCATTGAAGTCCTGGCTTTCATGCACTTATATTTGGCATTGTTATTTTAATCTCCTGACCTCATTTTGTTTTTCTGTACTGTTTGTCTTCCCTGGAAATGTTTAACTTGCTAGGTTAAAATTAGCTTTGTGTTATGGAGATACTGTGCTAGGCTACTGGGATTTTTCCCTCCAAACTAACCTGATCTTTATCAGTTATTGCTCAACATCTGCATAGCTCTGTGTCTCTCTTACATCTAAACAACTACATTTGGTAGCTTGCCAGCTCATGAAGGCAACAGTAACTTCAAATAAATTTGAGGAAAGTTTACATCCCACTCACTGCACTTTATTCATGGCAATTTTTTTTTCAAGTATGCTAAGCCTTGTGGGCTTAATCCTGCAGATGCTTTTAAATAGGCCCAACTGCTAAGGAATCGCCTCTTTAAAGCATTTTCTCCTTCATGTCTGTGAGCCTCCAATACATTCCACAGAGAGGCTGTTGACATTCATTTTCTTCCATTACTCCCACAGAACATGTAAGTTAAAAAAAAAAAAATTGAAAGAATAAACCTTTCCTGCATGTTAACTCTGTATCTTCCTATCCTCCATACACCATCTTTATCTTTTCAAGTGTCCTTGCCTTCCCGCATTCTGGATTGGCAGCAGAGGCATGTTGAAATAATAACAATTTTTAGCCTAAATAAGCTGCTAAAATACCTGCTCCACATGGTACTTGTTGTTTCTCCCCTGAAATTGACAGATGACAAATTATGTATAAAACAACTTTGGAAATTAGCACAAAAGTAACCTTTATCTTCTGTGAAAACATATTCTGAGGAATTTGTGATGGTGTCTTATTGGCACAGTAATTAAGCATGACTGTTTTCTTCATTAGCCCATGGGAAAAATCCACTTCTGAAGTGATCGTCTTATGCCAAATTTAGCTAGTCTTAGAAACACCTCTGTAAATTGACAATTCATACTTCTGTTCAGGTTTTTAGCATTACTATTGGCGCTAAAAGGTTATTATTTAGGGGAGAAATACACTAACAATAAACAGTCTGATTCTTTCTTGATATACAGCTATAGCACTTCAATAGGAATAAAGGATATTAAAGTTCAAATGCTAACTCTTCTGAAGAAAAGTAGAAGTCTTTCATAGATCATCATCTACATGGATGAACATATTGGAACCGTTGTGGTTCTGTAAGTTCTCCATGCAGTGTGAGTTTAATTCAATTGATTTCTGGACAATGAAGAGCAATTTGAATAAAATACAGATAAGTTTATTTAATACAGACAATAGATTATTTTAATTTTGTCTGAAGTTTTCTATTTTTATTTATGATAAAAATGTGTTTAATTATCATAGTATATAGTCTACGTGAAATGAAATTAACGTCTGTGTTGTGTATTATTCTGCTTATATAGCACAAACATTTGCAGATGTACACAGTGTTTAAAATAGCTCACAAAATCAAACTGATGCTTGAAACACTGGATAGTTTTCTTAGACAAATAAAAGCAGAAAAAGTCCTGAATGACCAGTCAATCTTCATAGAAAATATTCAAATGGACTCAAAGTATACATTGTTACTCATGAAGCAGTAAGAACAGATCCTATTCTTATTTTTCTTATTATCATTATTCTTGTTTGTTACAAACATTCCTTATTCCTGCCACCATTTGGGGCTGATTTGGCAATCTCCTACTCTTGGACTGTGTGCTTAATCAAACAAGCAGCAAGAGCCAGCAGGCATGCTGGAATGAAGTGAGTTTTGTCACAGTACATATTCACAAGAACGGCTCCAAGGATGCTCAGCAGAAAGATATTAAATGCAATTGGTATAGTGAAGATTTTCAAGTGCCCACATGAAATTCCTCTGGAAGTGTACAGTTTCAGAAAGCAGCCTTGAGTGTCTGGAGATATTCATCACAAGATACTGCTCTTTGTCTCAGTCAGTTCCTTGGAGACCCTCTTCCTAAGATCAGCCCCTGGAAACTAAATATTTCAATTCAGTGCTTTTCTAGAGTTCTTTCTGCATCCATTCACCAGTGTCAGCTGTATATAAACACCATTAAAAGGAGAACATCTTTATGAAATGGAAAATGGAGAAAATGGAAAATCTTTAAATAGTGAGAGAATCATAGAATCATAGAATGGTTTGGTTTGGAAGGGACTTTTAAGATCATCTAGTTCCAACCCCCTGCTATAGGCAGGGACACCTCCCTCTAGACCAGATTGCTCAGTGCCCCATCCAGACTGACCTTGAATGCTTCCAGGAAGAGAGCGTCCACAGCCTCACTCACCTACCTGTTCCAGTGTCTCACCACCCTCACAGTAAAGAATTTCTTCCTTATATCTAATCTAAATCTGCTCTCTTCCAGTTTAAAATCATTTCCTCTCATCCTGTCCCTACAGTCCCTTGTAAAAAGTCCCTCCCCAGCTTTTCTGTAGGTCTCCTTCAGGTACAGGAAGGCTGCTATAAGGTCCCCCTGGAGCCGCCTTCTCTCCAGTCTGACGAGCCCCGGCTCTCTCAGCCTGTGCTCTCAGGGGAAGTGCTTCAGCCCTCTGGTCATCTTCGTGGCCCAACTCTGGACCCACTCCAACAACTTCACGTCCTTCTTGTGTCTGGGGCTGAAGAACTGGATGCAGTACTCCAGGTGGAGCACAGCAGGGGGACAGAACCACCTCCTTCAATCTGCTGGTGATGTTCCTTAATTATTTTCAGGAGCTAAGGCCAGTGTAAGTGAATAACACTAAGACCATGCAGAAAGCCCTGTCCATCCAACCCTGGATGACAGGGCTACCCCTACCACAGAATTCCTATATTTAAAGCAAACAAATAAAGTGCGTTTTCATAGATATTGAATGTTTAATGATTTCAAATCTCATGAGAGACTACGTTCAGTAGAGACTTAAGCAAGTCATGAAAGCTGATATGAAGCAAGTAGAGTAAAATACACAAGTTGTCGAATTCTCCTTAATAATATATCTGGGACAAGAATTGAAAAGGATGCTGAAAAAGAGTGATTCTTTTCCATTTTTTTTCCTTGGAAAAAAGCTCATTTTTATAGCAACACATCTGATCTCACCATCCAAAGTGGAGAATATCCCAAGGTAACTAGATTCTCTCATGAGATGTTGCAACTGAGTAAATTGAAGTGGATAGAAATTTCATCTTGATTTACGAGAGTTGTCAAGCTTTTTTAAAATTAGGAGGCAAAAAACCAGGATCTATCACTTGATTTATTATTGGCAGGAAGTCTAAAACTATTGGCACATATCACCTAGCAGCAATGAGCATTACAAATTAAAGCCTGTCTTTTTAGAAGGACATCGGGAAGGTAAGGTTCTGAAGCTGATAGCAATAAAATAGTGTCTGATGTTACATGATGTTACTGATATAGCAGATATTTTGTGAAATTTTTGCAAGTTGTTTTGAATTTATGTGAATTTCAGGAGTTTATGCCAGTAAAAACAAAACAAAACAAATATTTGAGTTTGTTATCAGATTGTTTTTTGAAGAGGATTGGCTGACGTAGCTATCTCTAGAACACCATTTTTCATCTGTCTCATATATACTGGTTTAAACTTGACACT
The DNA here is from genome assembly GCA_016647715.1 of Pavo muticus. Taxonomy (NCBI): domain Eukaryota; kingdom Metazoa; phylum Chordata; class Aves; order Galliformes; family Phasianidae; genus Pavo; species Pavo muticus. The sequence continues at coordinate 5,502,195 of JACDJE010000039.1, read as the reverse complement.
TCTTTTTGTGTGTCAAAAACACTCAAAATCTTTAAACACCCTCTTTTTGTACTAATTTGCCATAACTTTGGAGAAACCAAAATTTACTTGAATTTTTGAGGAGAGATTATTTTTTTTATGCTTATTTCCCTGTCATAGCAACCAAGGTTTTCAAAAGATTATGAACTCAAAAACATAAATATCTCATATTTACATTATATTATGAGTTGAATTAAAAACATGACTACTTTCTACAAGCTCTACATGAGAGTATTCCTATAAACAGAAATAAAGAAAATCAGAATTGACTATGGGATTCCCTTGGATGTGCCCTCCTGAGGCACGTTTTCAGTATAATGATATTGCCAGTGAGAGTGTAATTTAGTTTATCCTCCTGAGTTAAAATCCATACAGAAAGTTTAAGCATTGCCTGCAAGCAAACATAATAAGGAATTTTTTATTGTTGTTTTCCATAATATAGAAAAGTATTTTAGATATTTTTAAACATTGTTTTAGGTTGGAGGAAAGTTTAATACTAATGAACTAGGCATATAATTCTATGAAAATCTGAAAACTTTAAAAATTAAAGCTAAGACGAAACAGAAATTTCAATTTGATATTTTATCCAAGCTGGGTAATAAATAAAATGTAAGTGCTATTAACAGCTGAACATCAAAAGAGATTTTAGTATTCATTCTGTTCCAGCTTGCTGAGGCAGCAATTTAGGCACTATGTACTTTGGATCATTTATTACATGATTCTGTCTTCTATCTTATTCTCCAGTGGCATAACATCAAAATATACTGCTATAATAAATGCAAAATATGTATATAAGAAATATTCTCTAATGTTTTCAGGACTTCTATAAACTTCATAGAATGAAGAGGCCCTTTGCACAACATTTAGTCTGCTGTGACAGTCACACTGAATCAGTCCAGAAAATGAGGTCAATAGCATGTTAAGCATTTTAAGCAAAAGAGCAAAGATCTTATTTCTGATTGTAAATAAACCTATTATGTTTCTTGTTTGAAACCACCAGCAGTATGGACATCCCCACCCTACAGGAAAAAGGTATTAGCTTAATGAATCTGTCCAAAGAAGAAATTAAAGTAAAATTATTGTTATTATAAATCCAAAATGGACATTTAGAGTATCCATGCTGCTACAGTGCAGTTAGCCCTGTGGAGTTTTAGTAAATTGTTGTCATAGAGTACAAAGCTGGAAAGAGGTAGCAAATACTGGAGTTTTATCAAAATATTTATTACACAGAATATTTTTGATGTTTAATTAACAACATATAAAAATCTTGATAGGTTAATTAAAGACCAACATTTTACTCTGAAGTAAATTAGGTGCCTTAAACTGCCAAACAAACAGTGAATGTATTCTGCATGGCAACTGTTTAGCATGTTTGTTGTTTAGCCATTAAGAGCTAGATAAACACCATAAAATATTTTTGTGCAATTTTGATTGAGTTCAGTATTCATTTCCTGTCCATTTTGCATGTATTTTCCACAGAGGCTTGAGCAAGCAGGCTTTTTTTGGCATCATTTTACAGAATAGGTGACATTTATTCTTGTACAAAGGAAATACAGAAACATCACACCTAAGTACAAATCTGATTCAAAAAATAGCTTTTGTGTTATTAAGGGTTTAGTGTAAACACCCAAGAGACTGCAGTCTCTTCAATGGATTAACACTACCTGCTGTGGTGACAGTTTGATGCCTTGAGATACGAGAGCAGGTTAAGAGATGCATATCACTTCTAGAAATGGACAATAGCTGCATCTGGGCTTCTCCCTGAAAATGGGCAACTTCTCCAGACAAGGAGGTAAGAACACCATGCATTGACCCTTACCAGTGAATTCACAGTTTTTCAGTGTTGCAGTGGCTGTGGGGATGAGGAAAATTGATAGTCCACTAAAATGTAGAAGTGATTAGTAATAAAGCACGGGCAATTAAAAGCCATGTATCAGACTTGTTTTTTTTTTTCCCTCCTCTACAAGGTCATAGGAATCCTGCATACAAAGATATTACAAAATAGTGAATGAAAAATTAATTCTGTTTTCAGGAAAGATATTCCATAACAAGCTAATTTCAGAGGCTATGAATCCCTGAAAAGTTATGTGTCTAGAAAGGACGAGAATTAAAGTGTTTTTAAATTCCTTAATATTTTTATCTTCTGCAGTGACTCAAGAGGTTAAAACCTACCAGAAACCATAATCAGAGACCAGAAAAAAATATCTGGAAATCTGAACTCTTCCACTTCAATTCATGAAGCTCAGAATTTTATTGAGATGGACAAATCCCTGTTAGAAGCTGTTTGCAATACATCTTAAGTAATAAAGCAAATAAATTCAGGAAATCTGGATACACTCCTCCACATCCTGCAAGCAGAATAAGCTAGACTGGATGAATACATTGCTAATTGTGAATTATTCATCTCACTCTAGCAATCAGTAACATGCACATTAAACATTAAAGACCTAGATTCACAAGGAGAGTTTAGACTCATAAATACCTCTTCAGGCAACCTAGGCTGACATTTAAATGCTAGTAAGTGTTCATCCTTCCTTCCTCTGCTTCCTACCTTTCCATAGGTGCTTTAAACTGCATATATACAAGTTTCTCTTGAAAGACATCAGAATAACTTCCAAAATTTTAGCAGCAAGGAGTTAGTATATACCTGTTTTATCGCTTTTCCAAGTCAAAGTTCACATGATAAATGCTCTCTCTTTTCACAGTTCTGGTATCCAATTTTTCATATTACAAGAGAGACATTCTGAAACTCTTTCACTAAAATATTTTAGCAGTAGCTTAAAGCCTGGAAACTGGCTTTCTGTAGTCCTAACTGAGTACTAATATAGGGTGCAGAGTCAGTCTTTTACAATGCCAGTGGTCTGATAAATATTTAGGTCCTACAGAAACACAAAAATTGACTTCAAGAGGATAAATTAGTTACAGTTTCCTTGAACGTCTTGTAACATCAGTCCTAAAAGTGTTCACCTTACAACTTCATGGTGGTAAGGCAATTCTGATTCTTTTTTTGGGTGTTAACACTGAGTTTGGTACTTCCACTAGGTTTGCAGGGTGTACCAGCTGATATCATGGTTTAGGGATTTCCACTAATCATTTTACAACTTGTGGTTCTAGTTCCCCAATAAACAAGAAGGCTGAAACTCCAGATCTGTCATCTAAGGTGTACTTCTACCAACTGTTTGGGAGTGACTTGACTTCCTCACTTACTGAAAAGAAGTCTCAAGCTCCTGTGTTTATAAAGAGGCTATGGATAGCAAGGGGAGACTGAGCCTTCACAGTAGACCAGGATTGAGCTTCTGTGTATTTTCTTAGTGCTACTTATGCCCACAAATATATATTAAAAAGACATATTTAGGTCATATATGATATTGATGTTACTTATCTCTAAAAAATGGTTGTTATATCTCAATCTCTTTCTTACCTAACCTTTGCCCCTGTTCTAGGGTTAGGATATTTCCCTCAAAATATTTTCAGTGTGAATAAAAATCAGTTTTTGGACTGATTAATTGCAACACATTTTGTGGAGGGGTTTCAGGTAGAAATATATGACAAAACTTGTTTATGTTATCTCCATGTTACATAAGAAGAATTTGTACATACATGTAATCAAAGTCTCCTTGAGTTGCTTTTCTAATATGGAGGTCAGAAATGGGGAGTATGGAGGCTGGACTTTCCTGAGAAATTTTCTTTCTTCTTCTTTTGTGTATTTTGGGCTTAAGTCATCACTTAACGTGGGTCTGACTTTCATTGTGTGAGCGCATCTGATAGATGACAATAAAAGAAGTGGTAGAAGACAAAAACTCATCAGTTGCTTAAACTTATGCTGCATAAGCTTTGTATTATAGATACATGGAAAGTTTCAGTTATAGATATTTATGAGTTTCACATGATTACGTTACATAATAAATACTTTAATTATGATAAGCATTTGATATTAAGTTGACCAAATGCAGGAAAAACAATTAAAGGCAAGACTCTTCATGTAACTTATACTATTGTCAGGCAGGGTATCATAGTCTGGATGGAAAACTAAAGGTATGATGTGACCCAAAACTTGAACTCCCTTCAAATTTTAGCAGTTCTAGAATAAGTGTGAAATATTTATTCACATATTTTCTGTCTTCAAAAAGAATTCATATTTTTTTAAATATAAGAATGTTATCTAGTGAATTCCAATATGTAGTTGCTTAAGAAAACATACCTTCAGAAGTGAAATAAATATAATATTTGACTAGATCAACCTACAGACTTCCTGTTATTTGCACAAGCATAGTTAACCTTTTTATTGAAGAGAAAAGTAAAAGGTAGTCTCAATTTGAAAACATAGCAATGTTGACAGCAAAATCTCTTCAACAAATTTGTCTGCAATATTTTCTACAGATATACAATAAATATAGTATTTACACATCTATAGATATGCAGTAACTGATGACTAAATTGCAAGATCTCTGTCACTGTAGAAATAATTTACAATATCACACAAATTGGATTATATTTGAACAAATAAATGACCTTTGTTTTAACAGAAATTCAGTGACAACTTAGGCAGTATTTGGTCTTTTTTTTTTTTTTTCTATTTTAAGTACATGATTAAAATGTCCAAGTAGATATTCCAATTGAAACAGAAAAAAATGGAAGCAGAAAATTTCCAGCTTATCAATGGCAAAATAAATTTCAGTGGAATTGTTATCTTGATGTTACATCAATCTTATTCTGGAATGGAACATTCACTAAATAGGTATTCTAGTAGTTTATAGGAAGAGCTTGTTTTACTGAAGTGCAATAGGCAATTTCCCCGTGCAGACATGCTTAAGGCTGTGGAAAAATATGGTCTATGGAAATAATGCTTCCTGCTATGGAATGTTTATTTTTGCTTGGATTTTAAACCTCTGAAGATACAGATTTATAAAAGGTTTGAATGCCTATATGCTGATGGGCACTTAAGAAATTTTAGTAGCCTGCTTTTAAAGTATGAAACAGCTGTTTCAGCTGGTTTCCACCTGTGATTTTAAGTACTGCTGAAGGATCTCTTTATATAGTCCAGAACAGACATCCAACTCAAAAGATCTCCTAGGAAAAGACTTCCTCAGCTGGAAAGTAGGCTCTTAGGTGAGGGAGCAACTTTCAAATTTTCTGACCTCTGCATTTTAAGGGAAATGTAATATCTTAACTTTGAAGGACTGAACTTTTTGGGTCACATTCTATTTTAAGCCATGATGTTCCACTGTTGTTTTATTTTTACAGAAAGTATGGATACTTTGCTTAAAGTGACAGCTCTTGTTTTTTTAGTGTATTTGAGTAAGAAGCTAAGTGCGATATGGAGAGAAGATAATCAACCTACTTTTTTTTTCACCCTGATAACAGAATCATAGAATGGCTTGGGCTGGAAGGAACCTTAAAGCCCACCCAGTTCCAAACCTCCCCACTGTGGGCAGGGTTGCCATTTACCAGATCAGCCTGCCTACGGCCTCATCCAATCTGGCCTTGAGCACCTTGCAGTATTCACAGCTTCTCTGGGCAGCCTGTTGCCAGTGCCTCTAGTGATCACCTGTAAGAGGTCAATTTCAGCACAGCTTAAGTTGTGCGCACTCTTCATTATGACCAATGAAACTATGTTTTAAAGGATGAAGAGCGCAAACATATACACAAAGAAACTACTGTGAATCAACTGCAGGATTTTTCAATGCAATACTGCATCCTTCCTTTAAGATTAATGTATTCCACTTATTAGATTAATTTAATCAATTTGCAAAGTCATGGGTCAGGTGTGTTTATACTGTGTGTTTATATGCAACGTCTTCTGAATTTCGGTCCCCCTATTATCTAATGTGAACACAATGAAGTGTACTAGGGTTTCCTTCCTGCTCAGACGCAGATGTCCTTGCATGGAAACTAAGCCATGTCATAAGAAAGGAAAGAGGATATTCACCCTCTTTTATCCACAGTGCAGTACTCCCTAAACCCATGAGATAGCTCTGGCATTTTGTATCCAATCAGAAATCTATGCAGGGAGGCAATGAGGATCAATTTCTTCAAACAAGTTTGAAGCTAAATTGGGCAAGCAGCGATGAAGCTGAGCTAATGAAAACTAGATCTCTGGGTCCCCACATTACCCATTTAGCCGTATGTATTTTCAGAACTGCCTTCTAGTTGTGACTGACTTGAACAAAAGAATAAAAAAGGGGAACTAATCTCTGAACATCTGTCACTTGTGTTATGTGCTGTTCCAGCCATGATACAGAGCTCCCATACTAGCCATGTAGTAAAAGTAATACGGGTAGGCAATCATCATAGAGCCAATTTGACATATGGATCTAGTTAATCAGACCCAAATCAGTTGCCTTAATCAAGTTATGCTGCCACCTTGGTATTACATAAGCACTTTCTGTATCTGCTTTAAGAAATATGACTGACATCTGCAATATGGAAATGTACTCTGCAGTTTTTCTGCTATTGAAAGTCAATGTGATATTGAAGTATTTTCATTTCAAGCAACGGCAGATCAGAACATGCAAAAGGTGCATTATTAAAGGTTCCTTTTAAAGGTTTGGTGCGTATCACAGCTTTTCAGAAGAATAAGCTTTGGATGATCAAACAGCTTAGAGCCAGGGAACTTGCTTAATCTAAAAGATCAGGAGTAGTTTCTAATGGTCAAATGTCCCTAAACTAGTATTACTCCTCCAGTCAAGGGCAATGGCCAGAAGGGAGGGGAATGTAACTAATCTGTGACAAATCTAATGATCAGCTGATAACTACATTTGTGATTAATACGTTCAGACAAGGAAATGCTAAGAACTTTTTTTAAAACTTAAATATTGAGATCTATTGAATTATAGAATTATATGAAGGCAATTTCCTTGCCTTTTAAGCAATTCTTCCACTTTGGTGTTAAATGCATCTCAAGGCTTTTATGCTCCACCTCTTTTCCTTATCTCAAGCCCTTTACCTTTATAGAGCAATTTACATGGAAAAACGATTTTTCTTCACACATATGCTTTCTTTTTTCACCCATTTAAAATTTAATCATATATTTTGGTTAAATTCCTCTGAAGTTGTTATTCTATTAAACATATTTGACTTACTTTGTCAAAATTACACACTTGCTAAGATTTTTGACAAGGTTCTATTTTGTTGTTTGTTAACCTTGAGAATTAGGAAAAGATCAAGTGTACTTAACACAAATGTACTTTTGCTCAATATCTGAAAGGTAAATTATTATATTGTTGTTACAGAGGTAAAATATTCTCCGTTCTTTTTGTTTTTATTCACTACATTGCACCTGCAAATGCTCAGAATCATTTAATGCATGTTATTATTGCTATATGCTAAATACAGATAAAAATAAGTGTTAAAGAGAGTGCGTGATCAACTTCTGTGGTGGTATTCACAAATGCTCTTAATCTAGCACTTGCATTTTATGTATTTTTATATGAGAGGTGAGTTTCTGAGTACATACATATATGCATAATCGTGTAGCTGCAGAGTGTAAAGAGCATACATTCCAATTCATTACAGGCTGAGAAGTCAATAACTGTATTAGAGTTTGTATCAAAGCTGTTAGAACTTCAGAACCAAATTAAGACCGAATTCAAATATTTTTGCAGTGAAGAGCTCAAGTGCTGCATAAGAAATATGTTGATATTTTATGCAAGTGGAGGTGTAAACACTTGTTCCATAATTAACAAACCCCAACTTTTAATTCCAGATATTATTTATGCTCACAATTACAAACTATTTCCTTGATGCACAAAAATATTTCTTGGTTTCTTAGCTTTAACCTCTTTTGTTTTAAATAGTTAGTTAAAATCTTTATTTATATCAACAGTTATTTCCCATTGAATGAGCTGGTCACTATGTTTGAGCTCTGATCTATGAAAATTAGGATTGATGTTTTGATGAAGAGAAACACTATGATACTGCTAGTGAAATGGGAATGTTTGGTAATCAAATCATTTTATATTTTAAGTGTACTACTGCCGTATTCTAAATACTTTTCTACAGAACAAAATTTGTGAAGGAGTGCTTGTAACGTAATGAGGGTTATTTTGGCATCAGATAAGCACACTGCAAAGTAAATTCTGGCCAAGCACTTCAGCTGGGTGCTCTGAAGTTCTAGAACTGGGTTTGAACATTCATTTCTGGGTTCATGAGTCTTTATCTTCTGAGAAAATTCTAGGAACTTTGGCACATTCTATAGGCAAAGTCTGTTTTCTGGTTTCTTGAACTGGGAACGCAAAGCTCTAGCTCTCCCAAGACTAGCTGGTATTTAAAAGCTCCCGAGAAAACTTCCCTAAGATTCACCCTCTCACAGCTCTGGCTCACAGTTTCTGCTCCAGGCAGTCATGTGCTCACGTATTGGTTCAGGCTGTGACCTTGGAATTCCACTACAGGACGAAAAATCCAGAGAGAGAAAAACAAAACAAAAGTGAGGAATACTTCAGTTTTCTTAACACACTACATCATTTTGAATCATCTAGGAGTCCAGGAATTTCTATGAGGTATATACCTTAAATACCTTGACTAGTCTATTCCTAGGTTTCTTTCTTTCTTTTTATATTCCCTTCATTTTTTGCCAGCTTCTGCTTTCTTACGTGTTGACAACTGAAAATTCCTCCTCTGCCAGAAAAACTTTCCCAATATTTCTTCCATCCTGCTTGAACTTCTTTCTCTTATATGTCTGGTAGGCACTTCCTGCTTTAAGTCATCATACTGTGAACACTTCAGATGGATCTGATGAATCTCAGTCCTACTTTATCCTCTCTATTAATTGTAAAGAGAAGCCAACATGACTATCTCAGATATAGATATTTTCATGGTAGCTTCCTAAATTGAAGTAGAAGAGTTTTGCGCCTGAGTTGAGTGTTGATCAGCTGAACTCTGTTTGTAAACTCTTTTCACTCCTGGTAGATATTTGCTGGGATCAGGGGCAGTGAACAAATTACCCATATTTGGGAAAATCTGTGGAAAAATACGTCTCATATGAAAATGTTGCAGGCTAATGTGAAAGATGCATTGATGAGCCCATGAGATTTCTGTAGATACATCATCTAGAAAATGAAAGTTCAGGAGGGCATACCCTCCCTAGTGATCAATACAGGTAGGCCAGTAAAAACCAACAAGGAGAAGGCTTAGTATTCAACAGCTTAGTTGCCTCAGTCTTCACTAGCAACTGCTCTACACACATCCCTCAAGTGGTTGGTTCAGAAGGTGGGAACTGTGGGAACAATGCCCCTCTTGCTTCATCAATGGCATCAACAGTGGGATTGAGTGCACTCTCAGAAAGCTTGAGGATGACACAACTGAAGGATGAGATGCTATTCAGAGAGACCTAGCCAGGCTCGAGTTCTCATTACAGGAGAAATGTGGACCTGTTAGAGCGCACCCATGGGAAAGCAACAAAAATGATCCAAGGGATGGAACACCTCCCTTATGAGGACAGGCTGAAAGAGCTGGGGCTGTTCAGCCTGGGGAAGAGAAGGCTCCAGACGGACATGATAGTGGCCTTTCAGTATCTAAAGGGGGGCTATAAGAATGAAGGGGAACTCTTTGGCAGGGTCTGTTGTGTTAGGGCAAAGGGAAATGGTTTCAAAATAAAAGAGAGGAGGGTGTTGGTTTTTTTTTTTTTAAACAATAAGTGTGATGAGGCACAGGAATGGGTTGCCCAGAGAGATGGTGGATGTCCTATCCTTGGAGACATTCAAGGACAGGCTGGAAGCTCACTGCATTCAGCAGCATCTGAGACCTGCACCTGGACCGCTGTTCTCAGGATGGTATTGCAGATGTTTGCCAAACTTTCTGAAGGAGAAGCCTGGTGTGGTGTGTTGGCGTGGGCTGTCTGCCATCAGGCAGAGCCCTGCAGAGGAGCCTGGGTGGGTATTTCAGGTCCCTGCAATGGTTTTCAGCATCAGGCTGACAACTGAACTGCAGCAATGGTTTTGTTTCTGGGGAATGGAAATGAGGAGTGCTCTGAGCAACCTGATCTAGCTGTAGATATCCCTGTTCATTGTAGGGGGGTTAGACTAGATGGCCTTTAAATGTTCCTTCCAACTTGGAATATTCTATAATGATTCTATGATAGAATGGTGCATATGTACTGCCTCCAAGTGGAAGTGTTCTTCCCATTTCTGTAGTTAACTAGCCTTTCAGGAGCACAATAATTGTATGGAATCTTGATTTCTAGCCATAAAACTGAATAAAAATTGTAACTGAACAGAAAATCACAGTGCATTTTGAAGTATATTGTACTAGATGTGCGTGGGAGGTCTGCATATAAATCACATCAATAAATAGCTGAAGAAAACAATTTAACACCAAAGTTAAAGTTCAAAGCAGCTAAAGTTAAATTCAATAAAAAATGCCCCACTGAAGAACTATTCAGTTAACAGATGTTTGCATTTGTGAAAAAGACCTTAATTGCCAGCTCCTACCTACAAAGGCTGTTAGCTTTGTAGCCAAGCCTTTTACACTAGAAGAAATAAAGAGAACACTTACTAAAGAGCACTTAGCAATGTTCAGCCAGTCGGTTCATTCAAGTGGCTAATACTCTTAATGCTGTAATTTTGTGCATAGAGTGCCTTGTGCAAATACTGAACTATTTGTTGCCCCTTATTGTGTGGCTGAGATGATACTCACCTCAACTGCTACCAAATCTCATAATAAAAACTACCCCAGCTGAGTGCTAAGCATGTATAATCAGAGTCTCAGGAACACTGCAGCTGAAAAAAGAACAAGGATGTGTTATGATGTTGATCTTTCAAAAAGGGTTTTCCCTGCTCTAGTGGCAAAGAGAAGTATTTCAGGTAATAGAAGAGACAAAAACGATTATCACCCACTTGAATAATTTAAGTTGTAAGCATAATTCTTTTCTTCTGTTGAAACAGATTGTCAGTGATATCACATTTTCATATTGAGAAAACATAATCTATTTCTTTAGTAAGTACATTTTGTATAATATTTTACAGTCCTTTAATAAAATGCACATGGCTTACAAAGAAGTATACTCCTGGTTCAAAGGGGAATAATAACCATGTTTTGTATGCTAGTGTCATCTTTGTAAGATGGTACATACATAATGTTGCATTTTACATTTTCTACATAAAAGATGATTAGCTTAATTTTTAATTTATTAAGTAATTTTCTGTATATAAAGCATAACCTTTCAGAGTCCACCGCAGGGAAAATTTGCCCACATATTTTCTTTGCACTCTTTGGTGTATTTAGAGTCTTATTTCTGCCTACTCTTTCTCTATTTTGAACATGTTTTGAATTAGTCACATGAGCTGACACTCAAAGCTTTCCACCAGATTTTAAATTCTCTTTGCATCTAAGAATGTGTGGGGGCTTAGGAACAGATGCGAAGATCTAAATATATAAGCTTAAGTACCATGTTGAGTTCTGTAATAGATGTTCAACATTTTTTTTTTTTTTATATCTAACCAATTAAGTCTTAGAGCAAGTGATAGCTTTGAAAGAAAAACAATGGGAAAAGCTTTTGTAGTAGTAAACTACAACTGTTTCTTCTCCCTTTTCCCTCAGAATATCATGTTCAGAATATTCCTCAGAATATCAAGTATTTCAAACAACTCAGTTTATTCCCCTAGAAGATTACACATTATTAGAGTTAAAAACTGGGGAAAAAAAAATATTTTCATATACCTTGGAGTCCAGACATACTCTCATCTCAAATTAAGCAGTTTTGTTTAAGATGCCTTATTATAACTTCAATTTCCAGTAAGAATTAGTAACATTGATTTAGGCAGAACATAATTACATTCACTGCCTTAGCTCTTTCTAGTTTTAATCATTTTGCTATTGAACTGCCAATATACAGTGTATGTTGCATGAATTTGCATGCTTACTTAATTGATTATCATTCCACTGGAATGTAATCTAATGGGCAGAGGATGATAGAAAAATGTTTCCACTTGCTACAGAATACATGTAATACAGAAATATGTTGCACTTTTACTATATGGAAATCTAGGGCTTCTTTCAGAATTTTCATAATCTGAACACCATCTTACACATCTAGATTGACTGGCAGTGTATCTAAATCCATAGTCTATTACCTACATAAAATCATGACAGTCAGTGTTATGAATCTAACAGAAATGTATCTTGTAGCTCCTCATCCAGATACCTCTTGAACATTGCCAGGGACGGAGACTCCACCACCTCTCTGGGCAGGCCATTCCAGTGCCTGGAGCTGGCCAAATGAGTGTTATTGTTATTCTTCAAAATGAAGACTTAGCTGTTTTTCAGACAAAGTATTAGAAACTTTTGCTGCTTCAACTTTACTGCTGATGAAAACAAAACAATTATACTATCACTTTTTACAAGTATCAAGTAAACATGAAAAGAAATCATGGAATTAGAAAATTTTCCGTCTTCATTATTCTCAGAGCAGAATTAGCTATATCCTGCCATATCTCTGCAAAGCACAGGGTTCTACATACAAGAAAGCCTGACACTTTCCTAGGGTTTCTGAAAGAGAATGACAACAAACATATAAGTAGTGAATATATTTTGCTTAAATAAGTAACTGTTAACACTTACAGACAGCTTGTCTAATTTCAAATTCTCAGCAATACGTGGGTATTTCAGATCTTTAACTCTACAAAAATTCCCTTAAAAGAACTATACTCATTGATAAAAACTATAAAGAATGTACGGTAAAACAATTTGCATCTTCAAATGAACATTAGAGCATGAGTACAGGGACCAAATATTTGACATGTGATGTACAGTACCAATAATTCATCACATGAATATCATTAAAAATCCCAATTAAGTCTGCATCTGCATGCATTTTACTGTATCCATTCTGTGATTCATCTCCCTCCAGGTGAAACATGAGTTGATGTGGCAGAGTGCCATGTGAACTAGAGATTAGCCAGTATTAAATGCTCAAATTCTATCTTCAATAGAAATTTAAATACACACAATATTTCTAAGCAAGATGAAATAATGAGCAATGCTTTCATCCCAGCATTTGACACAACATTTCTGTAAGAATAAAGGTATTATTTGGGGAATACTGAGTACTTAGATATGATGAGTCATCTTTCGTATCAGAACTTAATTTATCCAAACAAATAAACATTTTTTAAAATTGCTTGTAATCACTAACCCAAGTTCATTTGTTGCTAGTGTTCTAGGACCTATGAATTTGCTCTCCTTAGAAGAACAATAATATGTTGCTATTTTTGTAAAACAAGCTCATTAGGAGTGTTAGCAACTCCATTTTTCACCCATAAATTAGTGAGAATTCTAGATCTGGCTTAAATAGAATGTATACACATGTTTCTGGGTGTGACTTAGGCCATGATTGTTTCCAGAACTAGCAAATGCTTGAAGAAATATACTGTGAACGCTCATTTGCAATTTCAAATGATTTTTTTTTTACACTGTATGTGTATCTATTTTATTCACTTTCCATCAGTATCTACTCCTACAGAGTTTCCTGCTAAGACTATTTTCTAGATTTATTTATAAAATATTTTCTAGTTTAATTTGTAAAATATAGACTACTAGTTACAAACAGATTTTAAGTTGACAATCAAGAAAATGTATGGAACAAAATGTGTATTCTATAAGTCACGGTCTTCCAATCAGCAAGCAAAAAATCTCCATGTGATTGTTTCTTCAGTCAAAATAGCATGGATTATGAATTTCAGTTCTACACAATAAAATATAAATGAGCTGCAGACCAAGAATTACAGAAATTAGTTGGCAAATCATTTCAAATAACAAATAAATTAGACTGAATCATGATGCATTTGAGAAAATGTCACAATTACTATGCTAATAAGTTTAAATTTACATAGTGCCTTTCATCCGAATGGATCCTAATGATGTATAATCTCAACATCCGGAGGAGGCCCAATGCAACAAAAGCTGAGGAAAAAAAGTCTAATATTACTTTGTTAATACACAGAAAATGATGCCATATTTTTCAAGCTGTACTGATGTATTTAATTGCCATCAATAAAATAATCAAATGCCTTTTGTTTCTTTTTCTGTATTCTTTATTTATTATCTTTGTTTTATTTATTTATTTTTTCCCATTTTCAAAATTTCTTTTACTTTCATTCCACTGTATTTTCATTTTTTTTTTTCTGTTTTTCTCCTACTTTTTATAAAATTCTTTTATTTTGGCCATATTTTCTTATATTTGCTCTATGCTGCTTTTTCTCCATCTGTCATAGAAAATTTTTCAATATGATGTCTTTTTTCTCATTGTAGGCTTTGTCCTCCAAGCTAAGAAACAAGAGTACCCCCTGAATGTCCTCCTTCTCTCACTCCGTGGTTTTACTAAGACTAATCTTGTTCACTGATTTTTCTTCTGCCGTTTTTGTCACTGTTGATGTTGTGTACTCCATCAGGACATTGTCTTCTCTTGGCTTAAAGATCCCTTCCCCTTGCATCCACAATCACACAAATGTCTCCTATTATGCTTGCCCATGATGCACCACAAAAATGTAAGTTATATGCAAGTGTTATATATACCTAAATTGCATATGTTTTACATATTAAACTTATGTGAGATCATATATTGACTCATAAGAGTGGTTTTCTTTAATTACAGTCCACACAGATACCGTATGTTATATATAAAAACCATATGTCAAGTTATCTGTGTGTATGAAGCACTCATGCCTTTTCCACATGGGTGGATCCTAGAGCAATCCTCATCTCCCAAAACAGAATAGATAATTCTTTTGCTTTTCCTCTCCATTCTTCCAAGCCCTGGGGGCTTCCCACGGACATGTGTACCCACTTCTCAGGTTTACCACTGTGTTGTCTTCCATGCCCTTTGCACATGTGAGTCCTAGTTCCTTTACCAAAAACATTTTCTGGTAATTTGATTTACAGAGTACCCATTTCCAAACTTGTTTACAGATCTTTCTATACACCACCCTTTCTCTCTGTTGCACTAGCTTTGCAACTCCCTGTCTTCTCTTCTCTGAAAACAGCCGTTTCCCCAGATCTCATTTCTGAGTTATCATGTCAAGGAACCTCAGCACCTCTTTCCTTCCCCAAGTCTTTAAAACATCTTCTCCTAATAATTATGCAACTAAGACTGTATGCAGAGACAGCCCAATCCTTGAAGCACAGACTACTTAGTGTCAAGATTTAGTCACAGCTGCTCACGTTCCATGTGGTAGCAATGAAGTAATATATTTATTTCCACCTTCTGTTAAGACAGGTTTTTATATCTCTGAGTTGTCTATAGTGAAGTATTTTTTTTCACTAAATAGTAAGCGCAATATAACATTGTAAAATAAAAGCTGAAAGTCTATTTAATGACTACATGATACATTATATGTGCTATAGATACATACCACATATGTAACGTAGCATTAACATCATGTATCCACAGATATAGCACATGTAACCAAGAGATTAATTGCCACAATATTTAGCTATATAAACAAACAAAAAAAGAAAACTTGAAAATGAGAAGTCATACTGGAAGTAAGTTGCAAGGAACAGTACTAAGGAGGAGATATTTGCAGATGATGGTGAAATTTTGAACATGTAACACTGATGCCTTACAGGGTAACCTGCTTCTTACAAAACTTGAGGGAGAAGCATAAGAAAACTATACAGCAGGCTACGATAAGTAAGAGAATGACCTCGAGAAGGCCAAGTTGAGTTCAAATGGAAAAAAAAAAAGAGCAAGAAAAGGAAATAAAGACAACATAGTCTTAGGTATATAAAATGAAAAAAAAATACAGTGACAATACAAAATAGATAACATTTTAAGGAAACACTTGAAAAGATACACAGAAACTAAAAATAAATCTCAGTTCAAACACATCATCATCAGCGGGAAACCTCCTAAGGAATCTGTAGGACATCTTCTATTAGAATAAAGAAACACTTACAGAAGATGAGGCTGTATCGGAAAGCCTAATTTTTTTTATTATGATTCTTATTTTTCCCTCTGTGTTCACTATTTGCAGTCTTTATAGGAGACATATTTACTGTTCTGTCTCAAAACAAAGAGTTAGCAGAAGACACTGCAGAACAAGATAGACAAAATAAACTGTTCAATGTCATCAGGATCTGGTGTTATTTATCCAAGTGTGCTAGCAAGAAATAAATGAATAAGGAATGTACTGTATAACAAGATGCTTAAAATTATCTTGAGCCTGATGTTCATATATTAGACTGATGTATGACAGTGATAAAAAGCATACTGAAGGATAGAGTTACTAGGCAAACTGATAAATACAGTTTTACCACAGAACAATCAACGTTGCTAGTGTGAATGAAGGCCATTCCTCACAAATCTAGTACAGTACAGTACTTGGAAGGAATTAACAAACATGAGAACAAAAGATTTTGCTGTCTGATACCCCAGGGATCACCCAGCATGAAAACAAAATAACATCTAGCTGATATAGTTTGGCTGAGTTTCCAAAGTGGAATACCTCTCACCAAAAGCTCTCTAAGAAGGTAAACACATGTTGTAAGAGGAAAGGTCCTCAAAAAAAAAAAACAATACCTGGTTATGGACTGGAAATAAAAATATATAAAATAAAATAATAAACAGTTTTCTCATTGCAGGTTACAATTTTATGCTACAAGGATCTTTGTGTGGGATTACGGGCAAATAACAATGCATCAAAAATCTAGAAGGGCCAATCATACACTGTGGTGACAGATTTTTCAATAATATTAAATACTTATGCAAAAATGTGGCAGAAAGATTTCAGAAAGATGAAATAAGGAAAGGAAATGAACAAAGCAAGAAATGATATTAAAAAAAATCAACTCAAATAAACACATCTAAATGAATGTAAAGTTATGCAAATGAGATTTTTAGATATCAATATAGCCTTTATCACTCCAATAAACTTCCTTGGAAACTTCAATTCTTCACTCAGTAGCAAAAAAATTAAAAGATTAAAAAGGCAGTAATGAAAAATACAATCAAAGACACTACTATGATAAAGGTTAAGGCGTGACAGATCTCTCATGAGCTGTACAGTTCTCATCCCATCATCTCAAGAACTATATAATAATAAAAGTGAGAAGAACATGGCAGTCTAAGGTGATTAAAGGCATGAAATGGCTTCTCTAGAATGTCTTAGGATCCTCTGGGGGGAAAGGAGGAAACTTGAGTGGGCTTATAAAGATATTAGAATGGGAAGTATCAAGAAAGTAAGGTGTGCCGCTTTGTGGCACAAGACACTTGGCTGGATGTACCTTTCACCTAACATATTGTACTCCTATTATAAGTTATGGAAGGTGTTATCCTCTTCCTAGTGACCAAGAGATGAAAAGAAGTATCCAGTCACTGTAATCACGTAAGTCAGATTATTATGAGCACTTCTCAAAATATTTCTCTTTGCCTGTTACACTGTGTTCAAGGCAGGGAGAAACAGACAAGTTGCCAAAAGCTGGAAAGGACAACGCACCACAGGTTTCTTTTGTCTTCTCTTGAGTGTTCATTGAAGTTGCACGTTCATTCAAGAGCTATTCAGAATCATTAGTCACACTTTTTTAAGTGCTTAGCAGGACCAAATAATCGATTCTGCCAGTCATTCAGTTATGTTTATATGAATGTTCTCTGCTACTTTCATAGCCATATTAAAACAAGCACTTTTGTACAGAAACATGTTCTGCTTCCCCTACATCTGCGGATGCTGTCCGAGACTGTCTGCCATGTCTGAGATATGGAAAAAAAATATCTTAGGGAAAGATTTTTATTAATTTATAGAACTTTTCTGCTTGTTTGTTGAAATGCTTTTCAAATATTTTTTGGACGTGGCAGGAGCTGGGGTGGAGGTGTCAGACTGTTCCTTGAGAACTTTGAAATTTTTTGTAATGATAGTTTCTTGTTGCTGAGATGATCTGAGGAAATTAATGATTTAGATGTCAAATCAATGATTTAGTCAGTCTCTTGCATTCTGTAAAGAACTGTGAGTCATGTGTCCGGGATTTTGTGGGTAACTCTATACAAGGCGTTTGTTTTCCATACTAGAAATTGTCCCTTATGATGCTAGTCCCCTCAGCAATTAAATGATCATTGAAAAAAATGATTTTTTTCTTTGTTGTTCATTCTGATTTTGGGTTCAAGCCAGGAAGCTGTTAAGATCTTCCTGGGAATATGGAATGCTTTTCTCTATCAAATAACATTGTTTTATCTTAGAGGATAATTGGACCCAAAAGGTGCTTAATATTAGATTGAGAGACCAGTAAGTCAAAAGTAAACATGATACAGAATGTCACACTTAGGATTACGGAGTAACACAAACTCTGTACTAAAATACATATGGACTAGGTTATAATTCTATTAAAAGGTTTGTACCATACAAACAATATGCCGTATTATATCTTTAAGAAATGATTTACTGCATTTCCATGGGTTAGCGTTTATTTCCAGACTGTTGTGATGATAACATGCATATTTTATGTCAAGAATGGTAATTGACCTTGATAAATTATGATGGGAAGGGGATATGTTGTATTCCCATGAATATGTGTGTCATTCTCTATATTTTTTCAATAAATAGTTCTTGAGCAGCAAATTTTTCTCAAGAAGAACATGGAGATAGTAGCATTTAAGTCAACATAGGACTTCCAGGGATCCCAGTGTTTAATATGAAGTGGAATTTTATGTGGAGGTTATATTTGCTATTGCAGGGGAAACAGTAGCGCATCAATCCAAGACTTTCTCTGTGTTTGGCAAACCCTACTGACTCTATCCTAAACAAAGGTGCAATAAATGAAGTTTTTTTTGTGTGAAGCTGGATGGTGACATATTTTCCTACAAAATGAGGGCAAATTTTCATGCTCTGCTGTGTTTTCTATGCAAATGATAGTTAATCTACTTTAGTTTTAGATCATTTGGATTATGCTATCAACATACTCTCTTGCTCTGTCATCAGTATTGCCCTTACCTGCTAATTTCTGTAAGGCTGAACAGGTACCCCAGTACAAGTCCAAGTCCATTCTGGTAAATCTGTTGTAATAAAGATGTTCAAGTGTAAAACCACTCTTTTTTTTTCTTTTTCTTTTTCTTTTTCTTTCTCTTTCTCTTTCTCTTTCTCTTTTTCTTTTTCTTTTTCTTTCTCTTTCTCTTTCTCTTTCTCTTTCTCTTTTTCTTTTTCTTTTTCTTTTTCTTTCTCTTTCTCTTTTTCTTTTTCTTTTTCTTTCTCTTTCTCTTTTTCTTTTTCTTTTTCTTTCTCTTTCTCTTTCTCTTTCTCTTTTTCTTTTTCTTTTTCTTTTTCTTTTTCTTTTTCTTTTTCTTTCTCTTTTTCTTTCTCTTTCTCTTTTTCTTTCTCTTTCTCTTTCTCTTTCTCTTTCTCTTTCTCTTTCTCTTTCTCTTTCTCTTTCTCTTTCTCTTTCTCTTTTTCTTTTTCTTTTTCTTTTACTTTTTTTTCCTAGAGGCTTATATAGAGGCATGCTCTTTGGTCAGTTTCATTTATTTCATTTCACACTGAATCATCCTGTACTTCCTTGTGTAATCAATAAAGGGTAACTTCCACTTTTAAGTAAGTTTCTTGGCCTAGCAGTACTGAAGTAGAGCTACGTTCATCCTGCTTTTAATCAGAAAGGTATCATATCATATGAACTTTGAACGCTCAGGAGTCACTGAAAGATAGAGCTCAATGAAATCATGTACTCTCAGGAAAACTGATTTCTTTCCAACACATGGGAACGTATAACTAAAGCATATTTATTCTCTATTTCAATTTCTGTCTCACAGTCCTAATATTACCCTCAGCTGGAAATTGATTGCTTGGAAGAACAGACTGTTCGTTACTGCAACATGATGCTATATACTCCAGACACTGTTGTCCTCTCTGTTTCTTAATATCACTGCCACTCTGTTTCTCTGTTTCTTAATATCACTCCAAGGTCAGCCTAGACAGTTCAGCAGTCCTCTCACAAGGCAGCTGTTACCTGATGATGCAGGACAGTGACCTCATCTGAGAGTAGCTGGCTTCTGGGGTTGTGATGTTTGGGGAATACAGCTGTGATGAGAAAGAGTGGCTCTGGTGAAATGGAGAGACATTATGCTGTGTTCCAAAATGAAAACATGTAGGGCTCTAAGGAGGTTCATACTCTCTACCTCTGCATGAAAGCTAAAGAAAGGTGGAGTGGCTAAGAAGCGCTTCATACTGATTGAGGATGATATTTCTAAAGCACATGGAGATACCAAATGATGTAGGAAGTCCAATCTGGGGATTCCAAAGGAATTTTGAAATCAATTGAGATTTTCAGAGTGTTGACTGTGATATGCAGGGACATTTTCAGAAAGGGAAGTTGGCTGTGACCCACTTGTCTGTGCACACTGTTCTCAGTTCTGGCTGCCAAAAGGGCAGGTTATCTGGATTTTAGGAGTTTTCATAAACAGTTCACATAAATACCATATAGGTGATCAGTACTTACAAGTTGTTCCCCCCCCATTGACTACTTCTACATAAAGTCAGAAGTCATCTTGATCATTCCTTAGTGATTTGATGCCAAAGGTTCTAGCTACATTGCCTAGCAATAATTAATGTTTGGTATCAACGAAAAAGAAAAAAGCAAATGTTTTCCCTTACACAAGAAGTATCTTTCTGCCCCCAAGTAAAATGTGACCAGATTTTCACAGTCTGCTCTGTTCTCTTGAAGAACTGACCCATAAGAAACCAAAGACAATATTTCAAGAGAGCTGTCAAGCAAAAATAAAGATTTAAGTGTAATCTAAGTTTCAGACTAGTAGAATAAGTCTAAACGTAACTTTGTTGTCAATACAAAAAAACCCCTCATAATGACAGAAATGCTAGAATATTGTTTCCTTCTGCTAAACTTATTTTGCACCATGAGTGAAACTACCTTCAAGAAGTTGTTGCGTTCTGGTTTCCAACCAGGAAATGTGGCTATTTATTGACAGTGAAACTTGTTTTCTTCATCTTTACGGGAACAAGGAAATTATCTGTGCATGTTAGAATCTAAACTAAACTAGGCAATCTACTAATCTGACAAAAGCCTTTGCAGTATTGTTGCTGAAGTTCGTTTTTTTTCCTTTATTTTGCCTTCTCCGTTTTTGCTGATTCAGTGAAAGTAGTCTTCTGATCACCAGCCAGGAACTATTTTCTGTTAGAACAATTCATGAAGATGAAAAAGCAGAAATGTTTGAGGACATAAGCTCTTTTCAAGTACTGAGCTCAGCTGTCTTTTGAGATCTAAATGCATACAATGCAAGGACTTTTTTGTGTGTTACTCTGTTCTGTGATGATGTTTCTCTCTGATTCATCTCTCATCCACAAACTATCTTTAAAAACTCAGTGCTGAGCAGTACCACCTGTCCAGGGCATCTAGCCAGCTAGACTCCTTGAGCCCTCCCGTTGTGTCCATGAATAGAAACAAAAGCTAACCTGATGTGATGGGAGGGTTTGTTGTCTGGTTACAGTGAACCTATTCCTCTCAAAGGAATTTTCACAAGCAAACTTCTAACTAGTGAATTGGTGGGGGAAATGTATCTAGAATGACTTTTCTTACAGGACTTTACAACGTTATTCTTAAATTCTTAAAAGAAAAAGAAACCAGTGTTATCTTTTTCAGTGCTAAAATAACATTAAGAAACTGTGAAAGATACAACAGAATAATTGTGGAGCAATACAAGATATTCCAACTGTAATACACTTTTTATTTTTTATTTATTATGTATCATACCTTATTTTTTATGTTTTATTTTAAATAGGGTTATATCTATCTGGTCCTACAAAAAATACAATGAGATTTTTTCTTGGTTATCTTTACATCTTTATTTATTAATTATTATAATTAGAATTATATTTTGTTTTATTGAAGGGGAGAGGGGCTAGAGATGACGGTTAAGTTTGACTGGGCATTTGGTTCACATATGTCTCAAAAAAGCTCCCGCTCCCATCTTCCTTTCTGTTTCCTGACACACGTTGCTTTTACAAAGGACAAATTGTACTTTCTCTCAACTAACTGCTGACTTTTCAGCTGAGAATCACTATGGCAAAGAGTATAGAAATGAAAGATCTGCTGTTTATCTTGTCACACTATTCAGTCATGAGTAGTACCAGGGAGAATATCTTGCTTACTTCAAAGAAACAACCTTAACATATGAATACTTATAAATAAGTTTCCAGTGCAAATTGTCACTTTAATAAAATCATCCGTGAAAAAGAATAAAAGAAAAATAGGGAGTTACCTGCTGTCAGGGGAAAGTCTTCTGATATAGTTCTCGGTCAACTTCCTGATGCTGGCAATGTTTGTGATAAGAACACTGAAATAGAACACAAGTGTAACTTAGATGCTGTTGAGTTCTAGCAGTTATTCCAGCACTAAGCTCACTATTTGATTGCCTTAGTCAACAGAAGTGGCGTTCTTCATCCATTTTCAACAATGTCCAGCAGCACCAAAAGATCTCACAAGATAGTATGAGACAGGAAAGCAAGAGCAGGGCTGGACAAAAATTATTGTAAGGCATAATTCCTGTCACACATAAATTGATCCCTTAGTAAGAGGGATAACACTGTGCTGTACTTGAATGCAACCTGCATCTGAAAATACCAAAACAGGTTCTTCATTGCTTTAGACTTTATTTTGCATCCATCACTTTTAACAAATTAACTCTCTCTGTGAAATAATGTGCAGGGCTTTCATTCAGCTTTCTTTGGTAACATAAACTGTTCTTGTTGTCCAAGGGGAATGTTCTGACCTGACTTTTTTTTTTCCCTGTGAAAAAAAAAGCAGCTGGGAGATTCTGAGTTTTATAACCATACTTCTAGGCAAACATCTTCTTTAGTACGTATAGAGATGTTTATCTAAGAAATTCTGTGCTGGGTTGGAGGGCAGAGGATGTTTGCACAGAAAAATGTATCTTAGTTGTGATGTCAGAAGGTGTTGGGGGTACCAAAACAAAGAAAGGCTTCCAGCCTGAAAGCTGAATGAAATAATTACGTTTCTTTGATGTATGAAGAAAGTGGGTTGTTCTCACCTACTAGCAGTGTTTCCACTCTGAAAATATGTAATGCTACAGAAGGAGAATAAAAAGGGCAAATATCTGCAGCATAGGTGAATGGAAAGATAAAGATATAATTACCTGTGTTATTTCTGTTATTTGCAGCAACACATTTGTTCATCCCTCCTCAGAAACTATCCAGGCAATAAGCACCAGGATGGACTGTTCCGTGGATTAAGAATTGGTTGGCTGGATGCAGCCAAAGTGTTGTGATTAATGGTTCTGTGTCAGAGTGGAGGCTGGTCACAAGCAGTGTCCCTCAGGGGTCGGTCTTGGGACCAGTGCTTTTCAACATCACCATCAATGACACAGACGATGGCTTCGAGTGCACCCTCAGCAAGTTTGCGGGTGACACCAAGCTGAGCAGTGCAGTCGAATACACTGGAGGGAACGGAAGCTATTCAGAGGGCCTGGACAGGCTGGAGAAGTAGGCCCATGTGAACCTAATGAGGTTCAACAGGGCCAAGTACAAGGTGTTGCACTTGAGCCGGGCAATCCCAGGTGTTTATACAGACTGGGAGAAGAACTCTTGAAAGCAGCCCTGTGGAGAAGGACTTGGGGGTCCTGGTAGATGAGAAGCTGGACATGAGCCAGCAGTGAATGCTTGCAGCCCGGAAGGCCAACTATATTTTGGGCTGCATTAAAAAAAGGGTGGCCAGGAGGGAGAGGGAGGTGATTTTGCCCCTCTAGTCGGCTCTTGTGAGGCCTCATCTGGAGTACTGCGTCCAGGCCTGGGGCCCCCAGCACAAGAAAGATGCAGAGCTCTTGGAACGAGTCCAGAGGATGGCCATTAAGATGATCAGAGGGCTGGAGCACCTCTCCTATGAAGAAAGGTTGAGGGAACTGGGCTTGTTTAGCTTGGAGAAGAGAAGATTCTGGGGAGACCTCATTGTGGCCTTCCAATACTTGAAGGGAGCATATAAACAGGAGGGGCAAAGGCTGTTTATGAGGGTGGATAGTGATAGGACAAGGGGGAATGGTTTTAAACTGAGACAGGGGAGGTTTACATTAGATATTAGGAGGAGGTTTTTCACGCAGAGTATGGCGAAGCACTGGAACAGGTTGCCCAAGGAGGTTGTGGATGCCCCATCCCTGGAGGCATTCAAGGCCAGGCCGGATGTCTAGTGGTTGGCGACCCTGCCAGTGAAGGGGGTTGAAACTAGACATTCATTATGGTCCTTTTCAACCCAGGCCATTCTATGATTCTATGATTCTATGATCACAAAGCAGTATAAGTTACATGGCTATCGGTCTTCAAGTATGGACTTTTCTTCTGGAAAAAGAGAAACAGAGGGAAACTGATGCAATATTTCAATATGTTGTCTTTCCTAGCTCCATTGTGCATTGTGCTGAGAAGATTTCCCCCCACCCCCCTACTGGGAAGCTGCACAGTCTTTATTTCCACATGCCATGTTTTATCTTACATTCTGAGGAGCATTGCACTGGATCTGTACAATGCAAATACAATACGTGAAACACAAAGTACAAGACAGTACTCAGTACAAAAGCAAATGAATTGAAACTCCAAATAGCATACCGGGGAATACTTCATTATAATGTGAGTAAACATTGCATGGTGAGCTAAAGTTTCAGGCCAGTAAATGGTCCCTGGCAGGACTTGTAACTCCTATACTTTTTCACATAATTTCCATTTGTGCCAATAGGAATGAGTGTATCCAAGTTTTGGCATATTATGTTTCACATTTTCAAGTATAATTACTTTTACTCTTTTCATATCATAAGATGTTCAGGGAGGCTGAACTTGATGAGTCCCATACTAGTGACTCAGTGCCATAAAAAATGAGAAGATAATCTCCACGCCACTCTACTTGGTCCTAACTCCTCTGCTGTAAATAACGTGATTTGAGACACTTCAAGAAATTTACTTTCCCAATTTCATTCCATCAGTATTTTTCAGCTTCACTTACAGTTCAAGAGATCTGGAGGTCCTGGGAGGATTTTCCACAAAATCCTCCCTTAGCGAATACTCTTTCCTAATTAAAGTCTGTATTCACAGATTGTTTACAAAGAAAATAGTGTGTACAGCCTGGAACAGGAGAAGTTAATGGCGAAATTTCAAGAAGAGCTGCTGAAAAACATGCCACAAGTAGGTGGGGAACAAAAGAAAAATTGCCTAATCTTAATTCACTTTGCATCTTCTTAGTCTTTCTTGAAAGAGAATTGATTTAAGACATTTCATTAATTCATGTAAAGAGATAGGGAGAATTAGAGTGTACAAACAGTTGTAATGGGGAAAGAAGTTTTTATTTTTCCATGTCCCTTTAAAAATGAGGTATTAAGTATCTTTGAACACAAATCTACATATGAGAAAGTGCAAAGAATTTTTAGTATTGGCGTAATCAAGTTTTAGAAAAGAGGAAGAAATGGCTACCAGTTTTTTGAATTCTGCCTTCTGAAGTTTTCTCTGTTGCAAAACAGCTGTAAGGCCATAATACCTAAGTTAGTAAAAATTAGACAAGAAGTAAATAATATAGAAGGCAGAACAGTTGATTTTGCAGACCCAAAGCCTGGACTCCCTTTGAAGGTTAGAGAACACAACAGAGGACAGAAAACAGAGGTATATGCTGCTATCAACCTCTAGTTTACCATGTATTTTGCCAACAAAAAGGAGAAATGATATTTGGATTAAGATTTTTTTACTCTGAAGTACATTAATTCATAACACAATGTGATTTGTGGGAAAGGATCAGAGCTCGCAGTAGTTATGATTGCTGTAACTCTGATTAGGATAATAGGCATGACACGTGGGGTCATGAAGGGAGTTTCTAAGGAAAAAGGGAATAAAACTTCAAAAGTAAATGGAGCCGGAAGTCCACTAGTTCTGTCTGCCTGAAGACCTGATCCTGAAATCCTCAGATACAGTCTTCCTCAGTCCGTGGGCCAAATCCAGACAGTGTGGAAGGTTTCTCTGAGTGCAGAGTTCAGTATTAATAGCCTCAGCAGCAGCTAGAATACCATAGACAAGGTATGCTTTCTTGCTGATAGCGTGTCCTTTTTATCAGTAGAAGTCCATATCTGTACCTTCTACAACTTAGAAGGGATTTCCTTAACTAGGATGGGCTGTATTTTTCTTACATGTGCTGACATTTTGAAACAATCTTCCTCCTCTGGCAATGAGATGCCAGAGCCACGGAGGGTGTTGTGTGCAGCACTAATGCCTTTCTGAAAGGTGACATGGGGAGATATTTAAAGAATGGTTCTCAGGGATTTAACTGAATGTTTCCCACTGATGTTAGTTTACCCCCTGCAAGTCTGACAGGGCATATTAGGCCACACTGGGGAAAATAACATTCATGCTCAGTCAGTCACATAAGATCTCTGCCATTGTGCCACTCACTCCTGAAATGAGACAGTTGGTATTAGCCATTGCAGTCCCAGTTTTGTCAACTTGAAGCTTGTTAAGCTGGTTTTATATTCATTGAAGTAGTGTTTGTGGTAATAAGCAACTAAGCTGAAGGTCTGTGATCCTGTAGCTGGGGCTCATGGAGCAGCTAAAACACTTCCCTTTAGCTTACTGCTGAGAGAGAGGCATTTTTTCCTGGATTTTATTCGCTGAAAAGAAAATCCAGTTTAATCAGTTTAGTGAGCTGCCCTGCTGTGCTCGTGTAGAGCACGATGGTGTGGTCTGGGTCCAACAGAATGTCCTTTGCAGACAGCCTGGACAACTTTATTTAGTCCATCTCCCTTACAGTCAAAGAAAGGGTAGTGGGTCTCGCATTTGTTCCTCCTGCTTGGCTGACTCATCCTCCCATACTTCTTTTTGTAGCCTTTGAATGTTTGCTCTTTTCCACCTGCAGATACTAAAGAGTTAAACTGTTTGAATCAAATGCAGTCTCTATTTGGAGCAATGGGGGAAAAGTAAATATTCTGTTTCTTTACTTTACTTGATATATGTCACAGAGGTTGCAGAAAAATACAGCAAGTGACAGCATCTTTCATGTTATTCTGTCATTTTTTTCTGATATAAGAAAATTTCGAGCACTTATGAGTTAGGAACACTGAGTCATTACCAACAGAAACAAACAATTCCAAATGTCTGAATAAAAAGAAAAAAAAATCCACAATGTGGTTGCTACTGTCAAACAGCAGAAAATAACCTGCTGATAATATGTCTGTATGGTCTGACTTCCTGAGAGGCAATATAGACAATCTTCTTTAAATCAATATGGGCTACAGTTTTCTTTTTACTTTATTATTGAAAGAAAAAAAAAAAAGCATATAATTGTCATCTCAGAATAGATTATCTATACATGCAAAAAAATCACTGTTGAAGATTAAATGCAAAAGAATGGTCAAAACATATCTTACAAAAAGGATAGCACTCAAAACTTACATATTTCCAGATATCCATGTTCTGTTGCGTCTCTATAGCTTATTATGCTGTGGTTAAGTACTAGAAAACATCTTTTATGTATGGTTTAATAAGTAAATGAACAGTCAATAATGATAGAGCTAACTTAGTTTCATTTTTTGGATAACTGGTAAGAATTAATTTTATATCAGGAATTGCCATATCTGAAATATAAACAAATTGTCTTCCTTGGAGAAATAACTTGAAGTCAATCATTTATATAAATGCATCTTTCTTCAGTGTTCCCTGAAATAGCTGTGATCGGGTCAGGATTCCTTGTTTCCTTGAGTGGACTCCATTTGCAGTTTTTCAATATTTATTGCCTGAAGGCATTAATCATAAGCTATTTCATCTGAGTAGCTGATATGCAAGTTTATATTGTGTTACTTAGTTGCAACTGATCAGAAACCCACACGATGGCATTTCTATTTGTGAACTGAATGACCACACTTACTCTGCCAGGGTGAATATATGCATGGGTGAATTGAATATCCTATTCTTACTTGAAATTCACTTCCACATTTGTGGCAGAAAAAAATGGGTTGCTGATAAGGTGAACATGATGGGATGTAAAAAATGGAGTGAAACTCCTTGCTATGATCTGGAACTGGCACTACAAAAAGAATTTTGAGAAGAATAATAAATATAAATCTTTTTACACTTGAGGGGTGAGAACTGAAGAATATGCTTTACAGGGTGTTTTTCTTGAACTGTTTATTTTTTCTCATGAGTTTGACCAGATTTCTACAGTTTAATTCTTTGCTCTTGTCTTTAAAGATTTTTTGAATCAATCTTGACTAAATCTGTCAATAGGTTCTCATATTGCCCTTTATGAAGTCTTTCTCATACAGAGCAGGAAGTGCAGATCGGTGAAGAAAAGCACAATGAACTGGCAAAAATGTTGGTCTTCTTTACAGATCTGAATGTTATATATACTAGAGATCTTTTCTTTAACTACCTTGGTAAATTCTTTTGTAAGTTTCAACTAGAGCTCTTAATAAATTATCTTTGATGCATTTTCAAAACCATCTTTCAGTGATTCGCAAATCAATAAGCCGTATCTAACAAATCTGATCTGCTAATGAATCAAGATTTCCTCAGACTACTGTTTAAAACCATGGAACTTTTATATTGAGACCAGGAGTAATTATTTAGATGTTGGTTCATTAACAGGTCATATTCTTTAAAATGGCACTATTAATTTCAATGGCTATGTTGATATTCCTCCTATCAATTCTGAATTGGCTTCAAGTTCACAAGCCAATGCTGTTTCTTTCAAAATTGAAGTAAAAAAGAAAACTGTAGCCCATATTGATTTAGCAAGTTGATTTACCAAAACTACTGTGAAAAAAAAATGTGTACTGTTAGTGTGTAATAACTCGTATTTTAATATCATTTCTTTTCACACCAAAAATCCTGAACAAACCAAAAAACCCCACACCTCATCACCACTACCATCACCACCAACAAAAACAATAGAAATATAACAGATAGGAAGATTCATACTAAGTTCTCAGATGAAAATTATCCTTTTGGTCTAAATGGTATGCTTGATGTACACTCCATGATGTTCATCCGAAAATGAAGCAAAAAAATTACAGTTACATCAAAAGTTCTTTTCTCCAAAAATTGAACTAGAAATCTTTGAGAAATACACTTTTACATGAGAACTAGAATGCATCTTTTGTGCTGTTCTCAGTACCTGGATGCTTTAGTTTTGATTGAAACTAAGCAGTGCAGAGCAACTGGTCCATTCTCTCTTTTTTGTTTCTGTCTTTCTGCAGCCTTTCTTGTTTCTGCACAAAAATGGCCAAGCCCATAAGCTCAAGACAGACCAAAGTCACAACTTAAGCAATCTAGATTTTTTAGATTGTTTCACAGAAGTATGACAGATCAGTCAGGAAGAAAGTCTTTAAAATCACAGAAGAGTGGTGTTAAGTGAAATAAAAATCTGGTGTATGCACCTAGCTGGGAAATGTAGGAGCATGAAGTATAAATTGTGATGTAAGTGAAAGATACATGTTTTCAGTTATTCTCTGAAGGCA
This sequence comes from Pavo muticus, assembly GCA_016647715.1. Taxonomy (NCBI): domain Eukaryota; kingdom Metazoa; phylum Chordata; class Aves; order Galliformes; family Phasianidae; genus Pavo; species Pavo muticus. The sequence goes on along the minus strand of JACDJE010000039.1, from coordinate 5,472,761 downwards.
AATCAGTCCAGTGATCCATATTTTGTGAGTCAATGTGTGATTTTTCTTTTACTTTTACGTATTGGCTCAGTACTGTCAGTGCTTACTGCTGTGGCTCTGGTAATCTCCACCGGCTGCTAGACTTGGATTCTGCATATCTAAATATCTGGGAATTGAGTGCCTTGGGGTTTTCTTTGGTCTGAGTATGATGGATCTTTCTTGCCTGACTGAAAACTTCCCAATAAATAAGAATGTTAATATTCCTAGTAAGGTGTTTCCTCAGCCCACTGTTGTAAATATTTTTATTTCTTAAATACCCCTACATATCAACAGAGACTTATACACTCTTTACCCTCCTGTTGTAGCTCTCCTAGAATGTATGACAGTGAAAGATGACTTAAACTCCGTTAAGAAATCTGGTTGCTCAGTTCCTGACTACAGATGCTCTTTGAAATCACATTTCTCTTTCCCTTTCTGCTTCTTCTGCAGCAATCACCCTCAGCTTTATCCTGCAGCTTAGGAGTAAATCTACTTATTTGCCATTGAACTTAATAGCATTTTATACAAAAACTAGGAATAAATAGTGCTGGATCAAGCTTTATCTATCACACTGATTCTTAAAACACTTGGCATGTACTTTGAAAGTATAAGGTTAAAGGATGTTAGTCACAAAACAACTGATGTGTGGTTAGAAACACTGGAGGAGATGTCATTCATACAGTGGAATTTGGAAGTAGTGATCAATAATTTATATTAGTGATCACTCTGCCCTTATCTAATAACCCATTTTGTACTTTCCACCATCTAATTTCATTTGGCATTAGTGATCACTGCTTTTCCACTTAAAGTGATCTGATTAGACCTTGAAATATTTCCATTTTTCAAGATATAGCACATCTTCTGCAACTCTATGTAATATATATTCAGGTGGAATTTGATTAGACTGGGCAATTTACTTGTGATTCATGCCTAGTTTAAGATACTGAAGCAGGCAGGAAGGCGCCAATACAATTTTAAGCCAACCAGGGCACCAGTTATAGAGACTTTCTGTGTCCTTGATACATAATGAACACTTTAGTTACTTTCAAAATCACATTAGATTGCTGATTGTAAAAACAAAACTCAAAAAAACATGCCAGCAGCCTTTGTGCATATATATATTTTTCCTTTTGTCAGAATTCTAGTATGAAGGATAAATCTGAGCAGATTACCCTACCAGTAAAGACTACCCATCTTGCTTCTTATATCTTCTCATGGTTAACATTTGAGCCATTCCTAAAGCTGTGGTTCAAGCCATGAGAACTGAAGAGTAAATGTTAGAATCAGAAATAGTCAGCAAAAATTATAAGGGGAGAGACTAGCAAGGAGTTATCCTTGGGTACAGGTGGGACAACAGGCTTTGGTAGGTGCCAACATGGGTTGTCTTTTCTGTTTTATCATAAAATTTGAAATACTTTGATTAGCATCAGCTAATAAGTTCATGCCTTGCACACTTACATGATGTTGAGTTTGGGGTGGTTTTATTTTGGAAATATCAGCCCACCTGTTTCACTTTTAGGCTTCTGCTCAGAAGAGTAAGATGGATAGTGTAAATAATATGCTGGTCTTTAACATAGTGATCTTAACACTTCAAATTGGGTCGGAGTGTCACATGAATGAACATGTCACTGCCCTCATCTCAGCTGTTTATTTTTTTCCTTGTCTTTCTCCATATTTGTTGGGTTGAAATAGGATTTGCTATACTAAGATAGAAAATAAATTCAGTTATTGGAACTACTGAATGCAAACTTTCTCATAGTAGCCTTACCAGTCTTCTGTAGCACTTCAGCATACTCTTTCTTTGGAGTAAGAATTAATATCCAACTTAATTAATTTTGGAGGCACTCTGGAGTGAACTGGAACACGAACTAACACTCAGTAATGTTTTTTTTTGGAACAGGTGAAAAGTAATTTGATGAGTCTCATGAAAGTATGCAGTTTAGTACCTTCATGTAACTATCCAAATCTAGATTTTTTTGCTATGCACAGTTAGAATGTTTAATATTACTTTCAGTCATGTTAGGAGAACTCAGAAAGTAGGTAATGCCTTGATGAAAGTAATATACCACCTTCTTATTCTATTGGTTTGGACTCTGCTAAAGTACCATTGTGTAGTGTGTCATCGATGATCGTAGTATACAGACAGAAATGGGTAGCCAGAGTTATCTACCACAGATTACCTATGGCTGCCTACCATGGTATGTTGCTTTTGAAATATCCTCAGAATTGTTTGTCTTGACTGTCATTATGTTTCTGGACATAACTACTTTCAAAAATCTTTCACTTTGCCCTGGATTTGATTAAAACTTTAGCCTTTACTCTGAGTTTAATTAACTCAATTTGCATAAAACCCAATAACCATTATGGAGCAGAGTTTAGGTGTCATTAAATGATGCTCTTACTTTTGCCTCAGCCATTTAAGGCCTTTAGTTATTGCAGAAATATTTACAAGAGTAATATATAAAGTACAAATTCTGCTGTGATGAAAACGATGATGTAAAAGATAAAGATTAAGCCTATGCTTTATTTAAAAAGGATAACAGATATTCTAAAAAACAGAACTTCCTGCACTAGTGATGTAACTGTTAAAAAAACCCACAAAAATATATGTTTGAGACTGTTTTTTACCATTGGTTTTCTCTTGGGATTTGAAACTGATTGAAAATACTTCAGATTCTTATGAGAAATAGATTCTAAATTTTCTGAAATCAGGTCAGTGATCTAAAGAGTTATCCTTATATCTTCAGTGTTTCATGTAGAAAACAAACAAGCAAATCAAGAAAAACTTTAAAGAACAGTTAAGAACGGTTATCAACCAAAGAAGTGTGAATTAACTAGATGGATAGACCCCTTTGCACTATGGTTAGACTGCCTGTTATTGCCCTAATAAAGACCTGGGGAAAAAAAGTTGCTAATCTGTGCTACAGACGCACCCAAAAACTTTGCAATTTAAACAGCCAGGAATAGATCTGTAAAAAGGAAGAGGTGAGGGTAGATAAGCTGGTTTGCCTGAGGGCAAAAGACAGGTCCCATAAAGAACACTAGGCTTTCCATTCTACTTCCCATCCACAGTTCATAGTCTTAGGTCTTTCATCCCTCATGCTCCTTTAAAGTAAAAGAAGATTGAGTGGTGACTTGATTATAGCATAGATATGAGTAACTTCAGAGTGAGGAAACACTACCTACTGAAGATAAAGGCATTGCAAAGTATAATAGAGGGGAGATGAAGTTAGACAATAGCAAATAAGAAAAAAAGCTTCTTTCCACAGAGGGGATGATTATGCAGTGGGGAAAGAACATATCAGAAGAATTTCCAGCATTTTCAGATTCACAGCATTTTTGGATGAAAATAAAAACAAATTTTCAAAAGAAAATATTTTTCTGGAAACATACGTGTGTGGTTTTGATGAAAGCAGAATATTTCATCTGTGAAAATGTGTTTTATTTACAGTTGTTTAGATTTTCTTCTACCAGATATTGTATTCGTATCAAGGAATTACATACAGTATTGCAAGTGTTTTAAGCATTTTTTTATTAGTTTAGACAGTGGTCTCCTGGAGTTATGGAATTATGTCAGTAACCCAGTTTCAGAAGAAAATGTTGGAAAAAAACATGAGCTCCTAGCTATTTTCACTGCAGAGGAATAATGAAAATTGGCTCTATATCTCAAAGTCTCAGAAACCAGAGAAACAGTAAGAAGGACAAATTAATGTTTAAAACTTTATGGCAATTTGGTCTTCATTAATGATTTGTTGAGTGCCTGGAATACAGTGGAACCTGTTTGTCATGTAAAGGAAAGAAGATGAGATATCTGAAAATATATTAACTGATTTTTTTGGCATTTTGATTTTTTTATTTATTTAAGGAAATGATCAAATATTCTATTTGAAATAGTCAAGAGACTATTTGCCTGTTGTTAGGAAGCATCAGAATTATTTTAAACTTCTGAAAAAATACCACTTCTTTTCCATGACTTTCCACTGCTGTTCAAAACTTTTGTTCTGTTCTCAGAAAACAGCAGCTCTGATCCTTCTGATGAAGTTTTTTCCTCCTGAACTATAAAATTGGCTAGATCTTACATGCCTCTAATGGAGAATTTGCTCAATTGGATGGACATAATTCTTGCTTTCTTTTTTTTTAAACATTTATCTTTCACAGGACTCTAAAGATAGTCCTAGAAAAGGCCTAAATTGCTCTAGTTGACTTCTGTTATACTAAAAAAAAAACCAAATTGGTTTCAAATTTGATCGCTCTGGTGGCTCAGATAAACAGAAATAATTCTAGTGCACTGTCCTGAATGAAAGTGTGAACCTGATTCCAAGCTGTTAATAGGCTGCAGCTGTGTTATTTATTTGTGCTTCTGGGGTAGGATGAGAAACTATAGTTGGAGAGAGGGAAAACACCTTACCAAGCCACTTGCATTATTCTTCTGTTACAAACTTATCTCAGTATCCATACAAAATGTGAAAGACTGTGAGTGAAAAGCAGAAGCAGAGAGATGACTGCCTGCAGTGCAGGCAAAGAGGGTGAGGAGGGATAAGGTCATACCTTATTTAGAGCTTTTCATGCCCACAGTTCCCCAGGCTTCGTTAAGAGGATATGTTTTCCTAACATTACCAGACTTGTCTAATAAATTAACAGTCCCTTTCTTATATAATGTACTGCTTGTCAATTCATACTGAATTTCAGTGAAAGGCAGCCTGTTGTGCATGGAAACTGGGAAGCATTTTCTTGCACCTGAAATGTCTGGATTTCTGCTGACATGACATTTTTTGGACTGCAGACTCTTCCAGTTGCGTAGTTCTTCCTGCCCAACACCTGTTCCAGGAGACATTTTTTTTGCTCTCACAGAAAAGGACAGCTTTTGCAAACTACTAGTGGTTTCCAGGGCATCCCTAGCATGTAGTGGCTGCTGGAGGGAATATTAGAATGGAAATGTAGGATATGGCAGGTGAAGTGTTCTGAAAATTTGCAGCTGTATTTCTGTCTCTATCAAAAAAGGTCATAAAGCAGTCCTCTATCTTCCTTTGATGGACTTAACTGTCCTCTTGAATCAATATTGTAGAAATGAATTTCAGACTCAACCTACAACAATTCCAGTTTCTCAATCAAAATACACCAATCTCTGCACTCATAGAAAAGCTGCATTTAGTTTATCGTCTAGTAAATTACTTGTCAACGTTCTGTAGAATAAAAGATAGAGTAGGAAAACCTATCTCATGTATGTATTCATTGCCTAGGACCGTAAGTTCTTACGCCATGCCTGGCATTCAAAGGTATTAATAACACATCAATAAGAAGGTATAATTATCAGAGATGAGTTGAAATGAATGAAAGAGACATTTAACAATTGTGTTCTCTAGCTGAAAGAGAGGATAGAAGAAAAACAGAAAGAATGGAAGATAATAAACTTTAAAATGGCTCACACAACAGCTTCTAGACAACCAAGAAAGCACAGCCTTTCTACTCATACTTGATGACCAAATCTCTCTCTCTCTTTTTAAAGTCATTGCAGAGCTCTCATACAGCCTTTTTGTTGCTCAAGTTTTTTTTCCTTTCTAGTCAGGAATGACAAGTCAGGCTTTAATTTTCAAGCCAAATCAATGAGAAATCCCTGTCTTGGGGAACAATAGTATGACTGCTGAGTAGGGTGAAGGATTGTGGTCACTGCATACATATGCTTCTATAAGGCTCCTCCAGCTTTTCTCAGTTTCTGGCCAGATGGGTCTAGCAGCATAGACAAAGCACTGAGCTATGTTCAGTACTTTTTCTAACTAAATGGCTGTGAAGAATTGAATCTTTCAAAGATGAAAGATATATAGTTGTTGGGTTTGTAAGGACTTTTGCTAAGATTGTTGGCATTTGTTGATTTTTGAACACTTCTGAAGTTTTAGCAATGATGCTTAACACTGAAGAGATTCCTACAGAGGAAAGAATCTTCTAGATAAGATTAAGACTTTAATATCCCAATGGCTTTCAGACATTAAAAAAAAAAAAAAGAAAAAAAGAGGAGAAAAAATGATGAGGGATGGTGTGAGCGCAAGTGGGTAGCACTGCCACACATTTCCTTCCACAAGCAGCTGAGGTTGCTTTCCAGATGCAAAGGTGTAGATTGTAGCCGGTTTTCTCGTTATACTATTTGACTATTTCCTATAATATCCGTTCAGAAGCTTCTTCCTGATGCAAGAAACCAATTCTCGTCTTCTTGCTTACTGTGTCACATGTCAGGTGTTGCATTCAAAAATATGCATAAGATGTTCATAGTCAATACTCCAGTCTTACCAACAACTTCAGGTGCTTTCTCTCACCTTTCTCTCATCATTTTCAGAGGAGATCTATCAAGTTTTGTTCCTCTAAATATTCTCATTTATTCCTCCAGCTGGGGTTTCATGACCATATTCTCACTTTCTTGGGACTAATTGAGGTGACGTTTAACACTGCACTGTCTAGCGCAGTGTTGGGCAGTTACGACATATACATCTTTTGACTGACTGATACTTTACAATCACATTCGATATCCCACAGGTACACTGCAATTATACTGTACTTTGTCTTCATATCTTACAGGTGTTTGATATATAATTGTACACTGTAACCTGAGCTTTAAAAATGCATTAATTACTCAACACTGTGATTATGCACAGCTAATTCATTACTAGTATAGTAAACTTAGGCTACAGCATTTTTTTAGTGTGATCTTAGTAAGTGCAGAGTCAAGCATACTATGGATTTCAAAAGCAAATGTTAAAAATATCAAACTGTGATAAATGTTAAAATATTTTTGTGTTGCGTTCCTATATTATTAATGGCAACTGCCATATAATTTGCAGTGCAACTGTCATATAATTACACTGTACCATGAAGTGCATATTGTTTCTGAGTAAATTCTGCAATGATTTTTTATGTTAGCTGTGCTACTGATGATTTTCTGGTAAAATTATCTCCTTTCTCATACATTCACAACAATTCTTTCACTAGAAAATAGAAAGAAGAGAAAAAATGAGAAAAAAAAGCTTTTTCTTTCTGAGCATTCTCAAGGAAAATCTTCTATTTTCCTTCTGAATATATTCATTATAAAATTATTCATCCCTCATAATGGGATGTATCTCCGTACTTTCATTTTCATTTACCCTTTTTTCTCTCTTCATTTACTCTAAGCTTTTCTCTCCCATCCCTCTTCTCCTTACATTCTTCTACCTCTTTCATTTTCTATTTCTCTCCCGGCTTAATCTGTGTTCCCTCTGTTCCCTTTCTCTGTCTTTTCTTAATAAAAAGTGGAAAAACAAAAAGATAGTTGATCCAGCAAACTTCTGGGAAGAACTTCTGTTTACTTTTTAATGTCTTTGGGAAATGTTCCCTTCATTTTGTGTGTTTTGCTACAAGTAACATAAGGGTCCAGGCTTATACATAAGAAAAGATAGGATGTACATACATACGGTATCTGTGGTTGCAGTCTCCTTATAAATCTGAATAAGGGAGCTCTTTTGAAGTATGAAAGAGTCACAGATCTGGTATCTTATAATGCTCTCATGGACTTAAGTTATCTTCTCATTTAATGACTACAGCAGGGTACTGTCAAGTCTTCAGGCCTAGTCTGTAAGGATAGGATTCATTTAATCACTTTAATTCATTTAATTAAACTAATTAATTAATAAATTAATTAGTTTTGTAGGTAAGCTTAGGAAGCGTGGGATAGACAAGTGAACAGTGAGGTGGACTGAGAACTGGTTGGCTGACAGAACTCGGAAGGTTCTGATCAGTGGAGCAGAGTCTCATTGGAGGCCTGTAGAAGGAGGTGTTCCCCAGGGTCTGGTACTGGGTCTGGTCTTGTTTAACATCTTATTTAATAAGCTAGATGAAGGGATAGAGTGCAGCCTCAGCAAGCTGGGAGGAGTGGCTGACACACCAGAAGGTTGTACTGCCGTGCAACGAGACTTGGACAAGCTGGAGAGTTGGGCAGAGAGGAAGCTGATAGGTTCCACAAGGGCAAGTACAGAATCCTACATCTGGAGAGGAACAACTGCATGCACCACTACAGGTTAGGAGCTGACCTACTGGAAATGAGCAATGAGAAGGACCTAGTTGTCCTGGTAGGCAGTAAGTTGATCATGTGGTCAAGAAGTTGAATAGTATCCTGGAGTGCATGAGAAAGACCATGATCAGCAGATCAGCAGAGCTTCTCCTCTCCCTCTACATTGCCCTGGCGAAGCTGCATCTGGAATACTGTGTCCAGTTCTGGGCCTCTCAGTTTAAGAAAGACTGGAAACTGATAGGGAGAGCCCAGTGGAGGGCCCCAGAGATGACTGGAAGTCTGGAGAATCTCCTTTGTGAGCAAAAGCTGAGAGCTGGGACTGCTCAGCTGGGAGAAGGGAATAAAGAGAGGGGATCTTATCAATACTTATCAATATCCAAAGGGCAAATGTTAAGTTGAAGGGTCCAGGCTCTTCTCAACATTGCCCCACAACAGAAAAAGAGGTAATGGGTACAAATTAGAACATAGGAAGCTTCATTTTAACATGAGGGACAAATTTTTTATTTTGAGGGTGACAGAGCACTGGAACAACTTGCACAAAGAGGTTGTGGAGTCTCCTTCTCTGGAGACATTCAAAACCTACTTGGACACTGGCCTGTGTAACCTACTGCAGGGAAGGTGCTTTAGCAGGGGGTTGGACTAGATGATCTCTAGCGGTCCCTTTGAACATCTATGATCCTGTTAACTTGGGATTTTAATTTGTTTGTAAGGACATGAGCCATAGACACAAGAGATTTTCACACAAGTGATCAAACCCTTGACAAGCTGGCTGAAGTTCAGTCTTAAAAAGGCCAGACTGTTTGTCTGCAATAGACAGAGAAGATAAGACTTCCTGAAAGGTAACTCAGTTGTTTCAAGGTGGGGTCATTTTTTCAGATATTGTAGAAATATTAAGTTAGGGGAGATAAATATCAAAATTATGAAATACATATGGATGTCTGAGTGACAGATACATGGCAAAAATCTCTAAATCACCTGCCTATACGCCGGTAATACGTATTATGCTAATGTAAGGCAAGGTAGGATGGGGCCCTGGGCAACCTGATCTAGTACTCAACCAAGCAGTTGGCAACTCTGCCTGCTGCAGGGCGGTTGGATCTTGAAGACCCTTGAGGTCCCTTCCAACACAAGCCATTCCATGATTTTATGTTTCTATGATTCTATGATTCTATGAAGAGAACCCACAGTGTGATGTAAGATCTATCTTACCGTGTCAGATGATAAATGTACTAAGCCTGCCTCTGGAAGTGGTCAGTAGCAAATCCTTATGGAAGAACATGTGAAAATAAAAAACTCAGTCTCCAAAATTACAGTAAATAGAAATGCCTTTTCTAAAAGTATTTGAATTTTCTGAAACTAAGAAGTTCTTTGAAACTAAAGATATGTTTACTTAATTGCATTCCATTAACTGTAATCTCTCAACTGAAGATGTAGTCCCTAAATAGCAGGGATATATGGCTTATACATATGGTGTTTACATGTATTTACATTTGTGTCTTACTTAGAAACAAATTGAAATGGAAATTAATGTTACTGCATCACTCTGTGGCTATTGGCTACAGGAGTACTGTAATTTGGCTTCTGTTCATTTATTTATTATTTATTTACTAATTCCAGAGACTTAAGCAGCCTTGGAAGATGATCATATGCTTGCAGGGCTATGAGCTGTGTGAGCTTGCTGCTCAAGTTACTGCTTTTTATCTCGAAGTGTTTCTTTCTAGGGTTTTATCCTCTCACCCAGTTCAAAACACTGGAATGTGATAAAATTAATAGTATCTATTGTTGCCAGAGTGAAATTTCCTTTTGATTCCGATGGCCACTGGATAAGGAAAATAAATGCAGTGCAAAAAAGAAACAAGGGGAACTGATGGTTTATTCAAGAGAACAAATTACAGATGAAGCAAAAGCAATTACTAGAATGGAGAGTCCTAACCTGTGCCCAACCTTGACTTAGGAGTGACAAAGATTATCTAAACTGATTGGAGTTTGTGTTGGATTAAGACACTTTGAAGTTGGCTGTGCTTTGCCAAAAGGAAAAAAAGCCAACATGGAAATGATTTATAGAAAGAAGAAAGATTATCACAACAAGAAGAAAATGAATGAATTAGTAATTATTCAGAGCTGCAAGGAAATTGTAGCACTCTTTAAAGAACCAAGTGCTAAAGAAATGGAGCAATAAGGAAAGCTGGTCTCAGAGAAATAGCAGTAGTTATTTGACAAATCTGCTGAGGAAATATGAAGCCAGCCTCCTAAATTAAGGTAGAAAGTGAATAATTTGAATGGGGCTATTAATACCATTAAAATTGATTGCCTTAAGATTTGTTGTTGTGCTGTTAGATTAAAAGATAGATCAATGTCAGTTTTGTATGGGAGACCCTCCCACACCAATCAATCAGTGCCTTTACAGCTGCTGCCCTCCATCCCTCCCAGCAGATTCTTATTTCTCTTCCACCATTTGAGATAGAGGATGATCATGTCCTTAAGTCATTTGTTTTCCCATGAGCACAACCTGCTCCACATGGGGGATGGCAAATCATCCTTCCTTCAAAGTCCTCCTAACACAGTGTTTGCACTGCACAACGTGGGTAGGTGAAAACTTACCTTACTGTGCCCAGAGCTGGAAGGAAAAGAGATATGTGAGAGCATTTATAAAGCACTGAGCTAATGAAAGCTGTTGAGAGTCCGAGATAACTAGCATAGGTTGGGGAATTCACTGACACTGGTTACCTAAGTCTTTGGATTTTCCTGTCTTCTGAGCATGGGATTGTATGTTACCACAGCAAGCTCCATTTTATGTGCAACATATGGCGTAAACACACAGATAGCAAGTGTCTTTTTACAGATCAGGAATGTCAGATATTAGTACTAGCAATTACAAAATCTGAATTTATACTGGTGATGGCCCAGCCTGATGGAAATTGACCTTGAAGCCTTAGAGTGTCCTTTTAAAACCTATCAGTTTTAAGAATATCCCAAGAATTTTCAGTAGCACAGTGCTTGATTTGTGCCTTGCTAAAAAAGCTCAATTGAAGCATACTTTTTATATACTGACAAGATTCAATCTCCGGGTTCATCCTTGTTTGCCTACTACCATTCAAAGATTATCTTGTATTTTACAGGGATAAGCCTCAAAAAGAGAAGAATGTCAAGCCATATATCATGGACACCCAAAAGTCAGATGAAATTGATGTGACTGTTTTGTCCTTCAGAAGTTTTACCTATGGAATTATGCATATGCCTACTGGATATTGCTACTGTTACCAGTGCTGTGAACACTTGGGGTAGAAGGAGTTTAAATTTTCTGCATTCTCTGATGCAGCTTGAAGCACCAGTGATCTTCCTCTGGGGAAGATCCAGTAAGTACCAGTTATGTCACTAATGCTTTCCTTCTGCTTGCTCACTAGGTGTCAGGAAGGGTGCACTTTGACACATTTCTTTCTAAGTGCCAAGGCCATTGAAGAGTTTGGTCTCAGATGGTCTCAGCAGTTTGAAACTATAATGTAACCTGCAACCCAAAATTTGTCTAAATCATACACAGACATACCCAATTGATAGGAACTTATTAAGTAGCACACTTTCTCTCCTTCAGCAAAATCTTTCATACATGCCTGCCTTAAGTTTGTGCTGCAAAATCTTTAATGGTGCCTAAACTTGATATAGCAAGGTTAAGCATTTCAATACTTACTGACAGCAACAACCTTTCCTGATAATAACATTAATATACTATTCACTCTGACAGACACTTGCAGAAGAGATGATTATCTGAGCCATGATCATAGAGGATGCTGAAGCCTGTGAACTGCATCAAGAAGGGCCTCAGCTGAGCACTGGGGCCTCCTGGAAAATGAAAAATGTAGATCAAATCCATTTGAATGTGGCATCTCTGACTTTTTTTGCTTTGTTGTTCCCAGTAGTAGTTTTTTCAAGGTGGTGATACTAACAAAATGGTATGGAATAATATAATTAAATGCATGCAGTAATAGTAAGAAATTGTGACTGTCTCCTAAAATATTCAACAGAAAATGCCATCAATTCTCATATGTTTTGTTTTTCAGAAGTCTCTTCATTTAATTGCATAATCCTCCACACTGATCAAGGAAGAAAACAGGGTCATTGCTCACTGAATTGCTTTATAATGCACTACAATTACACTGGAAGCAAAGCAAAGGATGAGTGGTTGATGTGTACAAATCGCAATGGTATATAAAGCTGCTGTAAGCTTTTATTAGTTAAGGATGTTTGGACGTAGAAATTGCCTTCTTCCTAATGTTAACATGAATTTGAAGTTTGGACTTAGGAAGTATCTATGCTACTATCTATATTCTAGAAGTGTTTTGAGAACTGTGCATGCAGATCTAATCAATATGGTGCTAAAACGCTGACAGAAGTCAAAATGGGCTCTCTAGTCTAGGTGTGAAACTTACCCAAAAACATCTTTAGTGTAGACAAGGTGTGAACTGAAAGGTACATCCAGTGCACAGTAACAGCCACCTTCAAGTTTTATACATTCACCTTTTTTTCTGCAATAGATACTTGCAAGAAAATTGACCTATTTACAAGATGAGAAGTTCTTTTGAAAATTCTCTGGGAAATTCCTGCAGCGAATGTGATAGAGCTACATATATTGTTCAAAAACAAGAGGAAGAATATGTGCCCCCTCAAGATACTAATAAAAAAGATACTTTCCCCATCTTACATTGTAATTATTCTGTCTATATTATATCTGTAATGGAAATTGTGACAACAAAGAAGAGATCTGCATTTTGGAAGGATTTTGTGACCAGCAGTAAGAATGGGAATATGCTGTGGCTATTTTCCTCTAATATTAACATCCACCTATAGTTACCCACAGACATGAAGTATTAGATAGGAATAAGCAAGAGTACTCCGTCCAGTTCTGGAGCCCCCAACACAAGAAGGACAAGGAGTTGTTCTAGCAGGTCCAAAGGAGGGCCACAAAGATGATCAGAAGGCTGGAACACCTCACCTACAAAGACAGGCTGAGAGAGCTGGGGCTCTTCAACCTGGAGAAGATAAGGCTCTGGAGGATATTATAGCGACTTTCCAGTACTTGAAGGGTGCCCAAAGGAATGCTGGGGGAGGAGACTTATTTATAAGGGCATGTAGCAACAGGACGATGTGAAATGGTTTTAAACTGGAAGAGGGTAGATTTAGACTAGATATTAGTGTGTGTGAGGGTGGTGAAAAGCTGGAACAGGTTGCCTAGCGAGGTTGTATGCCTCCTCCCTGGAAGCATTCAAGGCCAGGCTGGATGCAACTTTGAGCAGTCTGATCTACAAGGTGATGTCCCTTCCTATAGCAGGAGGGCTGGAACTAGATGGTCTTAAAGGTCCCTTCCACCCCAAACCATTCTATGACTCTTCAAGAAAAAATGAAAAGCATAAATGTATCTCTGCATGGCAGAATCACTAAATTAAACGAATCCTAATTATCACTTGTTCGATATTGGATGATAATGAAGAATGTGTATTTTCAAAGTATTATATTGAAAGAATAATCTTAGAGAAGTTAAACGCTAGATATAAATAAATTACCCTGTGTCAAGAAATGATTATGTTTATCTTAAAAGATGATTTTCTTGATAGATAGTGGTTAAAAATTTATAGTCTCCAAAAAGTTTATATGGTATAAAGCACTGAGAATTAATTCTTTTATGTATTCTGTTAGTGCTGTTCTCCTAGTACCTTGTGATATTATTTGGCTCATTGATTTATCTTTCATAGATTTATATGAACTCACATTCCCTAATAATGTACTATTTTAGGATTTTTTGAAGGGTAATACAATGATGAAAACTTTTGCCTTGATAGCCCTAGGTACTGAAGTTTTCTGTGGATGAACTACTGTTCAAGAAAACTTAATGTAAACTTTCCCATGCTAATCCACTAATGTGTTTCAAGTCTTAACTGGGAGAGAAAATTTCTGGGGTGATATTTCATCTTCTATATCCCTTACATACATAGGTTTGAAGCTGTCAGAAAGTACTGGTGCTGACCAGTCTTTTCATAAATAAAAAATGGATTTAAGCATCGCAAGTACTGTCCCTGAACAACCATTATTTTAATTAGTCTCAAAATATCTTTATGGAGTGGAAAAAAAAATAATTACAGGTTCAGTGGTGAATTAAAGTCCTGGGAAAACTTTTCTCATAATATCATATAGTTCTTCTTTGTGTTGTGTTCTACTGTTAACTTAGGAGTGAAAGTTTTGGTTGCCTAGTATTGTTCTCCTGAGTAGTTTAGCAAGTCTTTGGTCTGTAGACCACAAACTGGAACACAGGAAATTCTACCTGAAATTGAAAAAGGACTTCTTTACTGTGAAGGTGACAGATCACTGGGACAAGCCGCCCAGAGAAGCTGTAGAATCTCCTCTGGAGATATTCAAAATCTTCCCAGATACTTTGCTATGCAACATACTCTTAGGGAACCATCTTTAGCAGGAGGTTTTGGGTTAGGTGATCTTCAGAGTTTCCTTCTAACCTCCAAAATTCTGTGATTCTGTCAATATACTTTTAAGATCTTCCAAAAAGGTCTTCCTGAATTCCAAAAGGAATTGGTATTTAAGAAACTAATGAATAAAAGGTTCTGAGATGCTTCTTCCTGGAAAAATGTTAAAGCTTTTCTAACTTCATTTGTGAGCTGAAGATGGATCTATCTATTTTATAATTTGCAACATTATTCTATGCAGTTTTAAATTATCTCAGTGATTGAGAGTCTCTGAATATATTTTAACTAGAGAGACATAGACAGTTTGTTTATGCTGACCTTCAGATGTCCTTTCTTTTATGGTCCTTAGCCAATTTCTTAGGCGAACAATATAAACTTTATACAGTCTGCTACTATCAAATGCAGCAGTGAAGTGGTATTCCCCTTCCAACAGCTGATGCCTGTCATGATTCTTCAGTGCTGACAAGCAATTATTAGTCTTTGTTTCTTTTATACTATATATTGAAAAACAATCATTGCAAGGAATTGTAGAGGTAGGAACCATTATCTTTGCACTATAGTGGTAACAGAGCTTTTATGCCTACTGAAAACATATGTTAGGTTCCGTTCTCTTATCTACAAACACTTTCAATTTTACTTTGTTCTATTTTGGCAGTTGAATCACCAACTTTTACATTAAGAATGGATAGCTATTCTTTCATCAGTTGATTTTCATATTCTACTGGATTTTATTCAGAGCTGAAGGACTTCTTTTGCTTTGTGTCCTTCTGTATTAAATTTAATTTGGATATCAGTTTTGTCATCATTGACTTCTGAGATTTTGTTTTCCTTTTAAGCAGTTGTGACATGAAATAACATTACTGTACAAACTTAAGAAGGAAACAAACAACAAATCCCTCTTCCCACCTAAAAAAACCAAACCCCAAACAACCCAAACCCTCAAACTCCAGGCTGATCCAATTTCAGTTTCTAAACTGGAAGGCAGTTTTTTAAGCTTCACTGTGCTAAGTGGTCATCTCTGCATGACTCACTCATAAATCCTTGTTTCAAGCACTCTTAATAGCCTTCAAGATGCAGCCATGGGGAACAAAGATTTTTTTTCAGGTCTCTGAACTACCAGCTCGTTGCTGTTATGTTCTTCCACATGAAATAGGGCAGAGCAAGTTATTAAAAGTCTCTTCTCCTGCAGGTATTGTCCTTGGTTCCAGACAGACTGTTGGACAAAACTAAAACAAAACCCAAAAAATTACCAGTGCAGACAAGGAAACATAATTTTTTACCCATAGACTTCAGTTGTACTCTGATCCCTGGAGAGGTCCAGCACTGGTTCTTGCAATGGATTTTCATTTTCTGAAAAGATCTGATTGTGAAACCTCTTTGACCATCCCCATCAGTTAACTCTACTTACCTTCCCTCAAGTTTGCTCCACAGCCTTTCAGGAGTTATCTGCTAGTCTGTCTTGTTGAGTGTGATTGTCTGCAAAGTGTCTTTCATGCTGTCACTACGCTTGAAGAGCATTTAGTAAAGTTAGCCAAAAAGACCTTCAAATATTTTCTCATGATTAATTAGCGTGGGATCAACAAAATGAAATCTCACTTGTGAAGGAGAAACATGGGCATACACACAGGCTGAGTTATTTACAAAGACAGACCCAGGAACTGACTTCAGGATTAAGAAGACAAGCTTAATGAAGATAGAAAAGGAGAAAGTATGTGCACATTTCCTTATTCGGTAGCACCCCCTCAGTACTACAGCATTACAAGAGTTACAGCTCTGTCACTGTTCTTAATGTTCAATCCAATTTTTAATCAAATTCCTTAGGTGTTACTTAGGATGAGGTTTTCTTCATGCATTTGCTAAAGCTGCCAGTACTATTCAACTTACATAAGACTGAAAAATTGCTTTTCCACACCTCATTTTTGACATGGTATGTGGATGATATATATAAAAGTAGTTATGGCCACCCATTGTCACAGTATTAAAGGGTTTATTCTCTTTTATCTCAACTTCAGTTTCTTTTCCCCTGCTATAGAAGAAAGTTTTTATAATCCTATTAGCTTTTGTACTGGCATTTGACACCTTTGTCTTTGTCACCGTCAATGAATGAGGAGAGAGTCTGTCCAAAACCTAGCTCCGCTTCATCCCCAGAGCTGAAAGATAAGTTGTTTTCTTTTTCTTTTTGTTCTTTTTTTGTTCTTTTTTTTTTGTTCTGGTGGGTTTCTACTGTCGTGTTGTTTGACAGCAGAGGGATATGGAAACTCTAACTACATCTGCTGCATACAGACTGAGATGAGAGCCGCTCCAGGAAGAACGGGCTAACTTGCCACTTCTTTCTACGAACAAATTACTCGATCCCATTATTCAAATCCTTATTTGTTTGCACACTACCTGCTCCCCAATACTGCTCCCCAGCTACTTTACCTCCATATTAAATCTCATCCTATCTCAAATATAATTTTTCGTTTGTACATATGGGAAATATGCCACTTTTATTTCTTCTGGCCTGGGACAGACTGCTCTACTTCTGAAATGCCTGTTGCATTCTGGTCTACTTCAGTTGTAAGAGCTTTTTCCCTCTAGTTGCTTCTAAGAGCAGGACGGCAGGAGAAGGTTTGGTTGATTGGACCTTCTCTACCATAATTCCCTTGTGTAACTCTGAGGGGAGGCTACTGCTTGCCTAAGTTTTCTCCCAGGTGTCCTTTTTCTGTACCACAGAGAACAAGCGGGGAAGCTCAGACATAGGCGCTTCTCAGAGACATCAAAGTATGTGCTGATGATCTTCAGTGTGTGACAGTCAGACAAGTACCTAGAGAAAGCGACAGACCTACTTGTCATGAACTATACTTTCAAAATCCCTCTCAGACAGAAGATAAATTTCTAACCCTGTCCATTCCTTTTCAATCATTGCATGTCTACTTTATTTAGGTAGTAATATCTTATACTCCCGTTTACCTTGAGCTACACACCAGTAAGCCGACCCTCACAAAGGAGCCTTTAAATACTCTTGTTGTATCAGTATTAAATATAGGAATACTCTCTTTATATCAAGAAAGAAATATTTGCATAGTATTACATTGTTACTGCTGAACTTCTTTAATATCATATATATAGCATGGAAGCACCTGTTTTAATGCTCTGAGGCGATGAACTCTAAACACATCTGTGTCTTCTCTCTAAATTCTGAGAAAGACAAGAGTAGATGCTGGCCAAAAACCTGATCCCAGTAAATCTTCCAAATTGTATCTAGGCTCTGATGAAGCTGATCACCAGTTCTGCATTAAATGTATAATTGATATATGTAAATATTAGCATTTCACAAATGGATAGAAACTCGAACTTTCTTAAAATAACGAACATGTACCAAAAAGTAATATGACATTAAAAAAAAGCAAAATTATTCCTTTATAGTAAACTTCTTTTTTCTTTATGTGAAACCATAAATCCATTTCAGAAAAGAATGTAAAAACCTTTCAGCTCTGTATTTAAAAATTGAAACATTTCTCTCCTCTATATATCAACAGAAAATAAATTCTGTGTTGTGAGATGGAAGGTTGCCTTCCAGTTCCCAGATCGCTGTCTAGATTCAGGTTTCTTTTCACATTTCCATGCAAGAAAAATGTAGTCAAGATAGTCACAGGCCGTTCCAGCTTGCACCAACTCATATAATCTGCTTTCACAGATCACATGCTTTTGGCACAAATTTTTGGTTTTCTGCTTTAAACACCAGCTTTTACAGTATTTTTGTTGCTGTGCTGTGTGTACCCATACAATTAATGCAGTCACTATTTACTCAACACTTGTCACTACTTATCTACTGACTTATCCCCATATTACCAGAATATTTTTTAGCCGGCATCTTGTCTCCATTTTCAAACTGAACTTTATTCATATATTCATTTGATTCTTGTTCTAGAAACAAGAAAGTGAAGAGAACAGTGAGACTATTAAAAATACAGTGTGAGTTTAAGAAAAAAAAAAAAAAGAAATGGAAAATAAAATTATTTATTTCCTCTTGCTTGCTTGTTTGTTTTCATTATGCTTTAAACAAGCCAAAGTATCTAAGAAATCCTTGAGGGAAAAACAGCTGAGAAAGAGATATGCAGATGTAAAGAGGACATGTGTGTGCAGCTCTTACCAAAATCTACCAACATCAGAATTACCTTTGTACACATGAAAATTACCCTCTGAAATCCTTGTTAACCAAGTTTGAGCCTACAGCCTCTTTTTGTGGTCATTACAAAAGCCTTATGAGCAGAACTTAGGCTAGGAAAGGTTGACTTTCACTCAGACTCTGTTGTCGCAGGCAAGTGCTGCCATAATAAATACCTTGAAATATATAATAATAGTCCATGCCAAAGTTTTAAGAAGTCTTTTGTATTAGTCCTCATTTGCTTGTCAAGCAGAGAGGGTGGGGGTCTATTAGATTAAGATGCTTCCTGCTGGTTTCTCTGTTGTCAGCCAGATGCTTGCATGAAATATTTATGTTCTTCTCACCGCTTCTAATCATGCCTTTTCTCGAAGCCATTGGATGAAGTCTTATTCAAATATTCTCTCTTGATTTGTCATTGCAGAACAGGCTACAGTCCCCTCCTTCATTATCCCAAAATTGATTTAATGATCTCAGACTGTTATGAACGTTGTAGTTATAGATAAGTGCTGACAGAAGCGGCTTGGTACACATATGTAATTTTTAACCTTCAGCAGTGCAATTAGTGTATATTGGTGAGCACATCACTGGTCAATATAGAAGTACAAATAACATTTTGCTCTAAAATTTCATGACGAAGTACTGCAGTATGCTTTCAGCTGGTAGAATCAGCATGGTAAACCATTTATGTCTTTTAGGTGTATGATGCTTTCCTGGGGTTCAGCTATGTCATTCAGTCTGAAGTGGCCAGCAGTTTCTATGATACTACTACTAAAATAGCTATCCTTGCAGTGATACGGTTAAATGAACAAATTAGGAAGCATTTGACCGGTACTTTTTCCAGTGTTTCATTCACAAAATTCTTTTTTTAGAACAGACTAGTTCTTTTTTTTTCCTTTCTTTCTTCCACTGCAGCTGCTTGGTGGCAGTTCCATCAAAACAGAAAGGGGGAACTGAATATTCTCTGAGAACAGTGAAGTGAGTAGGTACACAGACCTACTCACTGAAAAAATGAGAAAGTTTTTAATATTTTTTGCAATATTAAACAACCTATATGCTGTGAATTATATCTATTTATTTCTGATAGATCGGTTATTTTTCTAACTTGAGTTAATTTTCAGTATTTTCCCTGCCATCCAAGTTTACTCTTTTTGAGGAGTGTACTTAATGTCATGGATGATCCCTAATTCCTCTGCTCAGTCTCATGATACGTTTGAAATTTTCATTCATAAAAATTTTATGTGAGAAGATTTTGTTCACTCGTTCCATTTGTGTTAAGTCAATAAATAAACCTGAAGAAAAATAATACAAATTTCAGTAGAAAATTAATGTATGAATGGACTGAATTATTCATGGTCTGTCCACCCTTTGAAGCAATGAGTTTAAGGAGGCCATGACTGTTCTCAAAAAGGCAATCAGCAAAAGAATAGACTTGTCAAACAATTATTTCAGTTTGAATTATTCTCTCTGTTCTAACAATTAATTAATAGATGAAGACAATTGTCCTTGTTGATGTCCAGTTACAGGAAATGATTATTTTTTCCCTATCATGTCTCCTCATTCAGTTTAATTCTGCAGAAAGATCTGTTTTGTGAGGACTTTGGAGCCATCAATATTTATTAATTCATGTCTGATGTTTTAAATGCTGACCACAGAAATAAAGCCATGAATTTGAGAAGGAGCTGCCTGCATGTTATGGCTGATCCTTACTGATTGTTAGGTTCCTGGCACCACTATTCTACTCTCTCTCTGCTGACTGATAACGTTTTTAAAAAAAAGAGAAAATAGCATTTAGAAATGGAACAGTCCAGATGTCTGACTGAGTTTTGGCTAATCCCTTTGTCACTGAACAAAACAATTAGGTGTATGAGCTATGAATAAAGACATTTTATTTGACACATTGCCATGTTTAGGATTTTTAGATCTCTGGAATTTGCTTTTCTTTTGTCAATAAATCCTTACTTCTGTCAGTTTCAGTTATCATCTACTGCAAATGAATTCCATATCATCCCAACAAATTTTTATCCAGAAGATCTGATCTGAAAAGTCATATTTCGAACTGGGGATCATTTACTTCTGAATTGTCACAGAAATGATACATACACATTCTAAATTGAGATAAAAAGTATTTAAAAGCTTGAAAAACATTAAGCCTTGGGCTACTTATCCTCTCTGCATCTAGTGGTAAAAGAAAAAGACTTCAAGGTATGGTTCTTTCAGCTTTTGATACAGAATGACAGGTAAAAAGGAAAGAAACAAGAAATGACTAGAAATATCTTGAACTAGACTCGTGATGTGTTTCAAAGAGATATGATGTTTAGCCTGTTATGACGAAAGTTTGCAGTTATCTTGCAACTGTTCAATTCACCAGTAAGTATGACCTCTCTAATACAGCATTCATTGTCATTCTGTAAAAGTGTTAGTATTGTTTAGCACTACCGAAGTACTTTTTTTCATGTTTCATTTGGATTTGGCAAACTGTTATGATTCCACCTTGCTTGTATCCTGGAATGAGCCATGTGTGGGTCATACTGGTTTTAACATATAGTATTTAACTGGTGATAACAAGCATTGTGTTGCAACATACTTTATCTTATGTGATTCAAAGTATCTTGTTTGACAATAACATTGCAAATATATGCAAAACAGAATTCGGTCTGTACTCCACACTCTTTTGTGAAAGCTTTAAAACACTGGTTGCGGTGAACTGTGTCAGCTGCAAAATATAAGGTCAGAGTCCATAAGTGAGTAGCAGCCAATCTCGAAATTACAGTTTCTTAATCTAATAAACTATTGCTATCATGAAAATCAAACTGAGATCTTTACAATAAATGCTTGCTTGGAGAATTCAAAACCTGTTCCATTTCAATTTACACTAGATTAAATCTGGAGTATTTTGCCACAGGATCTTTTCCTTTGAGGGCCCTCAGATTTCTTGCAGGGCTGAAAGGCTCCAATCAGCCTCTCCAGGGAGAATATCCCCCTCCTTTCCTCCTCTTTCCAGTCCAGGGGCTCTGTTTCATCTGGGCTATCAGCCTTCATCTTTTGATTTATGTGTGTGTGCCTGTCTTTTTCCTTGTTTGCATTTTCTTTAGTGTTGAGATCACGTTGCTTGCTTTAAGACCACCATCAGTCACTGGGGTCTCCTGCTGTTGTCATCCTGCCCTTTTCATCCTGCTCTGGTACTGTGGGACAGTCCCTATCAGCAGGGACATGGTTCAGTCTGCACAGGGGCTGCTCCCTGGCCTATTACCCCTTAGGGACCACCCATCCTCACTGATTATTGACAAACTTTTTTTTCCTATGCTTATTTCCTTGCTTGCTAGGAAAATCTCTTATTATTACTATTTTTCTCTTTGCAAAAGAAGATACATGGTTGTTATTATTTTTGAAAAAATGTTGCTCCTGCTTTTCAAATGAATGGCCTTCCTCCAGTTTCCATGTGAGCAGCATAAACTCTTTCAGGAAATAGCCTGGCTGGCCATTAGTTCTTGGCAAGCCACTTATACAGTTTATGAGATAGATGATGAAAGAGCAGTTATCTTTTCATTAACAGTCATGGATTTTAAATCCAGAAGAGGCAGTTGTGTCATCTACTGTGAACTCCATCCACTGATGACTAGGTTCTACGTTTATAGCTTGTGATTAAGAGCAAATACAGACAACACACAAAAATCTGGTCTAATTTATGAGTATAATCAAGTTCCTACAGGTTCCTTCATGTCTCTAGTTATATTGATTATGAGGTGGGCAGAAAAATGTAATTGAAAATCCATGTGTACGTCTACTTTCACTGCTTTTCACCAACACTGATTCACCTTTGGCAGTCTGACCTGTTACTTTTTTTACAACGCACAATGCAAAGATACCACATTCCTTTAGAATATGTTGTACCTAGGCAAGTAAAATTCTGATGGAATTGGACATGACATGATCTAGTGCCAGGCTGAGACTACTTTATGAGCTCTTTGATAAGCCTCCCCAAGCAATAAACATATCACTCCTGCAAGACTGTGATGTTTACTGGGTTTTTCAGGGAGCCAGAAGCAAGGGCCTTAACAAATCTTGGTATGCAGAAGTGATTACAGAATATAAAAAGAGAAATATTCATCCTTTGACTAGTGCCAGATATTTTCCTCCATCTGCCTCCATCACAGCTCTGCAAGGTAAGAATCCAGTGGCTGTTAAAAGAAGGGATCAGTGACCCTTTGCATTGTTCAATATGGACAGTTAAGGAATTTGGTGTTTATGATGTTCCAAAGTGGTGTCTTACAGAACAGCTCAGACTCCGTTATTACAAGAAAATCACAGTCCTTTATAAAGGAAAAAGTCTGACGATGTTAATGAGATACTTTCTCTGTTTAAAGCCTGAGAGCTGGTGTTAAATGCATAAACACAACAAACCTCAGACTTTCAGGCTAGACTAGTTGCATTACACTAAAAGGTGTTAGGACTAAAAGGGTCCAGGAACTGGAAGAAAACATTCGGTGCAGAGACACTGTCAGAAAAATATCCCTTTGGATTCCATGTTCATACATCTTGTGCTCTCTAAAGTTACTTCTGGAGACAGCACTGGGAGTTAGTGGAAAACGTGGACTGTTCAAGCCAGGATGATACAGATAGGAAGAGGCCAGAATATTACACTGATTTCTGGGCCAGGTACTGGGCCAGGTAATGTTCAGTTTAACAGTATAGATATAATCTCACAATAACCATTAATAAGTCAAGGTGCTTACAGAAGCTCAAGTATGTTTAGAGACAGTTGTGAACTTTCCCTATTTGGCAAAATGAGAATGCTGTTTAAATGTTTTTTTTTTTTTTTTTTTAATTGGTAGTATTTTGCTGTTTTCTCTCCTGTGATTTATGCAGGAAAAGAACTGAATAACTTGCTGTCTGTCTCTTAAACAGAATGGCAAGGAACCATCTGCAAACTGGAAAAAGTCTTGCTATGGTACTTAGTTGAAAGGACTCAGTCACTTTTCAGTTCCTAATATGCATATTCCACCTCATCTTCACACTCATAATGCTCATAACATAGCATCTTCAAATATTTTATAAAGGCATTATAACTTGTTTGATTTTTTGAGTCCAGACTCAAGCAAACAGGTTTTAGCATGGTTGCATGTTCTCACTGCACTGGAATAGTGGTAGCACATATTAATATTAATATTTAAAAATGATGTTCACTGTATAGTTACAGAAGTGATATTTTGTTTAACCATAGGACATATTTTTCCCTTCACAGTCTTTGAGTCACTGTCAGATCTGCTTCCAGTTTCCACATCATCTGTTTCTCCTAGTGAAGACTGTTAAGTTAGAAAAGTAGACAAATACTCTACAGGGTTTTTGGAAAATCTTAAGTCAAATGACAGAATTTATTTAGCCTACTGTTCCAATGCAATTGCCTTTAGGAGTTGTACCAGCAGTTAAACTACAGAAGCGAGATGATGGTGATGACTTATTATTATTAGTGATTAATTTTACAATCATACAACTAAGCTTTCTTCACTGTGAAGCGGAATTAGGAAATGTTAGCTTGTGTAAAGCTTTTCCTTTCTCTCACTGAGCATCAAACATGTGGCACCATTCTGTTTAACTGGAAGTAGAATGAAATGTCCAAAGCACAGTATCAAAGCTGCCCAAATGGTGTAATAATAAGTCCTGTGGTTGCTTTCATTCAGAAGTGTTATCAGGGAGACTAATGTTACTGTAGTGCTTCATCTTCAACAAAGCAGGCTGCTCAGATGAGGATTGTGCACTGCATGTAGGCACCTGTCATATCTGCAGATTTGACCAAGATATTGCAAAGGAGGGCAGGTATAATGTCATTATTACTGAAATCCTGAGCAGCAATATCTGGTGGGAGTCTTGGTCAGAATATCTCTTTATGTCAGTCAATGTAATGCCAGACTCCTAATTGAATACATGCAGATAAGATTCCTTGTCAGCTCGCTCTGATGCTTGCAGTGGTGGCTCCTTTCTGCTGGAAAAGGGTGTTCCCAGAAGCTCTGGACTCTTTTAAATCTGCAGATGGTTCTAGGGTGGCAGAAAGCTCATGCAGTGGCATCTGGTAGCCTAGTGCTACAGTGTAGTAAGAATGTTTTGCTTCAAATCAGCCTTTAAACACATTTCATAACAGAGTTTATTAACTCTGCTTGTATAGTAAAAGTAACTGCAGTTTGCCATGCACTAAGAAATCCATCGCTTTTTATATTCTTAGGATGATGCATATTCTCTAAATGTCTTAATATGTGCTCAGCCTAGTTTCACAGTAGCCAAATTCACCACATCTTATACAAATGCACAAAAGCACGGAAAATGAAAGCTTGCACCACTGGATAGTTCTAGTCCTCTGCTGACTGTGAACTACTTTAATTTAGCACTTACAGAACAGCAAATACACAGAAAGGGATGGTATTTGAGATATGGGGACATGACAAGTTCTCAATGGCCATGACCTGTAGTGCAATAACACCAAAGTTTACTATGCTGTTACCTGCTCCTATTTCCCTGAACAGAGTAAGAAGTGCTGAGTGTAAAATGGATCATACTATATTTGATAACCTTGTCCATCATCTGTTTAAGAGTTAATTGTCCACACTGTATTGCAAGATGCTTTCTCCACCATGTTTTAAAACAGTACTTGCATGAGGATCTTGGTACTTCTCTTGGGAAACTTCTGCAGACTAAGCAGGTGAAATCTACTGGGTGTAACACAATAAGAAGAGTGAAGACGTGCTCAAAGAAGCTGAAGCTCAGAGGCATGGGTAGGTAGGGATAATTTCCACTTCTGCTTGCCTGAGAGAGAGTATCTTGAAAGTAAACCATCTCCAGCTATATTTGGAAGCTATTTGCTGTTTATTTAATGAAAAAGCTACTCTTGTAAAATCTATTAGATACAGCTATTACTACTGTATTCACAGTAAGCATACATATAGTGTTGGCTGATCCAAAAGTGTCTGCACTTCAAACATCCTACTGATTAGGTATATTTCAAGACACTGAAGAACAAGAAATCAAGTGACTGATTAAACCATGAAACAATGTGGGAATGAGGCTGTCGCCTCTACTAATGTCTGCTTTCTACTACTTCAGACTATGTGGGAGCTATGCATATTATTAAAAATTACCATATGCACCTCACTTTCCCTAACTGTTGCTGTCTTGCCTGATAGGGAAACAAACATGAAAGAAAACAATGAAAGAGCCTGAGGAAATTGTCCAAAGTCTTTGTGGGAACTAATAAGGAAGCTCTGAATTGGAAATTGCCTCTGCCAGGTACTAATCTGGTGGGCAAGTTTACTGTTTCCATCCCCAAGCAGGACATCACAGCTTTTCAGACACTGACTGGAGGGAAGAAGGGTGGTTAACTGAGCTGTCAGCACAGGCAGGACATGAAGACTGATTGAGGGGCACACTAGCAAGTTGAAACAGAGCAAGCTGTCTCACCTATCCCCAGATAGCCTAGTGATAGAAGTAGCAGGGTAAAGCTGACTTTATTGAGGTTCAAAAGGAAAGACAAAAGCTGAGGTAAGTGCCTTTCATTTGTTTAAGCCCTTTTCTCTGCGTGTAAGTAATGTTTTGTTTTGGAGAAGCTGGATCAGGGTCACTTCAATTCATCTGCTGTCAAAGACTTGGAAGATAAGGTTTATTGATGATAAACACAGATATGTGTCTGTCCATCAGTTGAATGTGAGCAGTAAACAAGATATCTTCACCAGGATTTCTAGCCTTAGAGTGGTGGGACTGTATGGCTCTATCCATAGAAAGCTGAAGGTAACAAACCTCTTCTCAGGAAAGTAGGCTTGAGTGGTATGGAAAGCACTTCAGCACAGCTTATCTGTAGTTAGAACTAATCTTATAGTTCTTTCATTTTAATAATGCAGGATCATTCTCTCCTGGAGATACTTTCTTTCAATTTATGCCATCCAAAAAAGAGCAAATATTTACTTAAAAATTTGCAAAATTTTAGCATTTTTTTCACTTCCTGCCAACTGCTGGTGTGCAAAACAAGTGATCCAGAACTAGCATTTCTTGGTTCATTGCTTTCAAATGAATAATTGGTATATATGTTACTACATGTAGTTTTTCCTCATTAACTGAATTTCTTCTCACACAATTTTAATCATTCTTAAAGAAATGTAATTTGCAAAAGTTTTAATAATGATAATTTAGATTTAAGGATATCATTTTCCTTGCAATTTTCTTTGAAGCATGACCTGTGAACCTCTTGCAGCCAGTATCAATTACATGTTGCTTTCTAATAGAGCACTCCTGAAATCAGACTCTTGCTCTACAGGCAGAAGTGAGTGTGGGCCAGGGATGTGCCAAGTCACCTATTTTAACAGATCAAGGAAGATACTATCATTTGATATAAAAAGTAAGGCCATCTTTTTTTGTTGTTGTTGCTGTTCAACAAGCAGGAAGAGCAGAGAAGTGTGTTAAGCACTTATTAGCATCTACGAGCATTAGGAAAAACTAGCAGCAGAATAGTTTCAGGTTAGTAGGAGTCTGCAGGAAGGACACAAAATGGAAACTGTGGGAAAGAAAAGACAAACTCCTTCACCCCATTCTTTCTTTCATGTCTATAGTTCAAAGGAGCTTTTATTTTTCACTATGATAGTTGAAAGACTCCTTTATTTTTGATTATGACAGAACAAACATTTTTTCTTATTTTGTTAACTCTAGACTCTACTGATTGTTTCCCTGAATGTAGAATTGGACTTAAAAACAAACAAACAAACAAACAAAAAGAAACTTAAGAAATGCATTGTAAGTGAATGTTTAAACTGGAACTTGAAAGGATATAAGTTCATATTTAGTAATATTGAAGGTTCATCAGTGTATCTTTTGTTCCAGAATTTATATACTAGATAACAGATTTTTGTTTCCTTTGAAGGGAAAAATGAGGTGTAAAAAAGCCAGGAAATGTATTTCACCTTGAAATAAAATTTAGTGTTTATGATTAATGCTTAATCTGAAAAAAAAGTTAGTAGCTTCAGAAGAAAATAATCTATGGTATCTCTAGAATTACAGTCCTATGACCTTAAACAGAGAGGAAGGCATGCAGATCTTGAAATTCAAATATTGACATGGAATAGCAAAAAATCATGTACTTATGGGAGTAATAAATGTGTAAAACTCATTTCTGCAGATCTGTTTTGTGACATTTATTGTAGTTTTTGGTGTCAAATTGTGAGAGCTCTTAAAGAGGAGTTCCTTGATGTTGAAGCTATTTTAAGAGTTTTCTCCGATGTGTGCGTGACTGGATAATGCAATGCATCCATCAGAGCCAGTTAATCTATTGAAATATATATCAGGTTTGGCTGAATCATCAGCTACTAAATCCAAAAATCTCTGAACACTCAGGGTATTCAAACAAACAGCCATGCATGTGCACACATACATTTCTAGGGTGATCCCTTGGCCTTTAATAAATAAAAATTAAAAGTGCCTTCTATTACGCACCTGACTGTGCGTTGTAATAGGACTGTAGATTCTCTTCCAGACATTCTGCATGTGCTCAGTGTCTCCTCAGACAAAAGAACTTCTGGAAGTTTCTCTGGAAAGTTTATGAAACAGGTCAAAGTTCTGACCTGATGCTAAATTTTAAGCAAGGGCACTTGTTTGAATATTGTTTCCTAAAGACCATAGAGAAGTATTGCTCACCACTAGCTTCTGGATTCCCGAGTTTCACCTTTATAAGGGAATAAAAGACATTTTTGTAAACACAAGTATGATTTTGGTAAAAAGGTCTTGATCCTTCATATTCTGAAATTGTGGGAAATCTGCAACTAAATCCAGAATCTGTCATATAATTTTTTTATGTGCATAATAATATCTTATATATGTTAGAAAAGAAGAATACTAGGAAAGGTAAGACTCAGTTTACTTCAAAAATCTTGGCCCAGGTTCTACTCAAAGGAAGGCATAAGACCTGATGAATATCCGATGTATCTGTCTTCCCTTTCCCTATTCCCTTCCCTTTCCTTCCCTGTCACTCTGGAATGGACCATCTGGGAATTTACTAGCCTGTTCAAATAATGAATCAAGACATCCCCTTTTTCTTTCTTTAATCCCAGTCTTTCCTGAGAGTGTAGTTAGTATCCTGTAGTCGCATCCTATGCACTATAGGCTGCCCAGATAGGTCATCGTAGGTGTCTCTGTATGGCTTCCAAACTTGGAAGCTTACTGCAAGGGTTTGAAAACTGGCCATTAATTATTCAGTTTTTAGTTAATCTTATTTTCAAGTTCTGTAGGTACTGTTCTGCATCAGGACCAAAAGGTGTGTAGTTCTTTCTGGATCTCAGCAAGAATGGAATAACAACAAGTAGAAGGTGGTATAAAGCAGGAACAGAGAGGTAGATGGGAAGCAAATCTTTTGTTCCTTCAGATGATGGGAAATTCACTGTGGTGCATCACTGGGAGATGCATAGCCACGGCACGCTGTTCAGGATTCTTGTCTGTGGAGATGTTCAATTTGCCTCCACACTCCGGCTCCTTTTATTTACTGTAGAAAGACTATATATCTTCTCTTGACAGGTAAGAATGTTATCTTTCTTAATTCCCACCAGAATGTATCTAGCCGCAAGTACCTATGAACTGTATCCAGAAACAGGCACATCCAGGATATTCTGCTACATTTATGTATGTAAAGGGTTACACTGTGTTCACTCATGCTAACATACAAGTCTCTCAAGACTGGGGAGTACAGGGTCCACTATCAGAGATCAGGCTTGCTTAAGATCAATAACTCCTCAAAAGGTAATTTCTTCTTCAAGACTCTTAATATGAACTTATTTGTGTTCTGAAGAACTGAATTCCTCAGGTTAATTGAAACAAATACAGAAGAAATCCTTTAATCATTCTAAGTGCATTAAAAATATCATTAAGTGCTTTGCTGTTAATGTCTTTCTATAAAGTTCGCTGATTCAGTCGTGGCAATATAGTAATAAAATGCAACGATGATAATGAGAGTAAATTTATAAAAATAAATGCATAAAGCCTTGTGGTCATCACATAGACCAATGATCAAAACTCATTTCCGTAAAAATATCTAGTAGAGACTCTGTGTTTGTGAAGAAAATATCCTTTGCTACTTTCAT
The DNA here is from genome assembly GCA_016647715.1 of Pavo muticus. Classification (NCBI taxonomy): domain Eukaryota; kingdom Metazoa; phylum Chordata; class Aves; order Galliformes; family Phasianidae; genus Pavo; species Pavo muticus. The sequence goes on along the minus strand of JACDJE010000039.1, from coordinate 5,442,992 downwards.
TTCCGGTAGAACATCGTCCCATCATATAATTATTACCAGGGAAAATTCCGATTCCAAATAAAAAATGATTGATTAGAGAAAAAAAAATCTGTGTTTCTTCAAAGTTATCACATCTGTTTGTAATGTATTTGTGCGAGGGGGATTAGAATGAAGAGACATAAACATGAGGTAATTAAAATATCTATGAAGTTACCACATCTGTTTGTAATGTGTTTGTGTGAGGGAGAATAGAATGAAGAGACATATATGCGAGGTAAATAAAATATAAATTATCTTCAATGGAGTTACTTCCACTGGTGAGATCAGAAAGGGTGAATATTAACTTCTTACTTTTTTATCCTGTCTTTTTGAATTGTTTTGTCAATTGTATATCTTAGGCAATTTTTTATTTTATTTTATTTTTTATTTTTATTTATTTACTTATATATTTATTTGTGATAACACAAGGTACAGAAGGGGAGATACACTAGGGCAACTTGGTCCTTGAAGGAATGTAGTTTGCTGGAAGTTGCTGGGTGGTTATTTAGAAAAATACATATTTTCATAGGCTAGTGAAGGATATGTTTATTGCCAGGGACTTGTGGGAGAGGTGACTGCTTGTGCAGAGCAGAAAATTCTGTTTATGAGCAAAAATATTGCCAACATGTTTTGCATGTGGTTTAAAATCAACTGAATAAATACGTCACTTCTGCAATGACACATACAAGAGAGAAGCCAAGCCTCTTCCTCCTTCAGAAATGTAGGAAGAAAAGATTTTTTTTTTCTGAATTCTGATAACCTTATTTTTTTGAAAAATTGTTTGAACCTTAAGATATAATGTAATAGGTTCAGTGCATCTTGATGCAGTTGCTATGATGGATCTGTGCTCTGTCAATTTACAAGATCACTGATCTTGCGTAGGGTGTTTTGGAGGTACCTGCCTACATTCTCTTCCCCCTTTCACACACACACACACACACAAAAGTCCTGTGAAATAATGTGTCACATTCTGCATTTGTTACAAGATGTAGAAGTGAACTTTTAAAAAAAACCAGTGACATAAGAATATTGCACTGACTTACAGTAGTTCAGAATGAAGACTTAACGCCAAAGATACAGTTGTTAAACTCAATGTAAATGAAACAGAATTTATCTAGTATTTAAAGCAAGGTCTAGAACAAATATCTGGATAACATCTTTCTTATCTTTTTTTCCATAATATAATGTGTTTAAAAATATAAATATTATAATTTAGCCATTACAACATAGTGTGGCACTTAGAAATAAAGGTAGCATTTAACATTTTTATTTTCTATTGTAGTATAGGATGATCAACATTCTATAAACATAAAAATCATAAAGCAAGATACATACTTAATATTTGCCCCTTGTTATAATGTTCACTGGATTTCTAAAGTCAGAAAGAATAATTAATTTGACCTAGTGTATAACAGTGCCATTTAATGTCACCTGGTAATGACTACATGATTTTCAATAAGCTGTCTTCGAGCCAGTATACTAGTTGTAAACACTTTGAAGACATACTTATTTCATCACTGATCAAAATAACTTTTCTTCAGGTATTCCTGATTTGCAAAGCTTTGAAAAGGTAGAGAAAAATGAGTCATTTCTATTCAGAATACGAAGTATCTGAGTTTTCTTCCCCTGATGATTTCTTGTACATTGTAGCAGGTATCAGGAAAAAAAAATAAATTGCCTATTGAAAATAAAAAATAGTTAAACAAACCTGATAAAAGACCTTTGTTAATTAGACTGAAACTGTTTTTCTAAACTTCAGCCTGATGTACATTTATAAGAATTTTATTTATTTATAAGAATGACTTACAAGTCAACACTGGAGATAGCAATTTGGAACAGAAATACTGACCTAATCTTAACCGGAAAAATATACATATCTGCACAGAGATCTGCTTGTAAGGACATTTTGGAGTGAGCAGAGGAATTCTGGAATATTAAGGCAAAGGATTAACATTTTCATTTTATTAAAACTTATCAATACCACTTTTTGTTCTTTTCAGGGAGCTTCACCAACAATGCGTACATTCTCATGTTTCTATGGGTTGATCTGAAGTTTTAAAGGATGTGCAATTGATAGTTCCAAATCCATATCACATACTTCATAAATATCTACTGTTGAGAACCTTGGTGGGGAAAAACTAAAACTTTAGGAATTCACTGTATGGCCAGACTGAGACATTCATCAAAGCTTTAATTCCCACTGACTTTCTCCATTTTCACACCAATTAGTACGTGACATTCAGGGTTCATTAAAATAAAGGAAGTTTAAGCATTGTACATACAGCAGGACTTTCTTCTTCTTCTTCTTCTTTTTTTTTCAATTTTTTGCATTTAAAAAAATCATTTTCTTCGTGCGTATCTTAAGGTTGTCAGAGTGGTAGCATATATGGCCTTCTACAGTTTTCCATCTGTGATTCTGTGAGTAGGGTAGTATGGTTAGGTTGCGGTTGGACTTGATCTTGACGGTCCTTCCCAACCTGAACAATTCTATGATTCTATGATTCCTTAGCAGTTAATGTTATGACATATGACTGCAATATAATGTGATTTTTATAATAGGTACACATTCACAGACAACACTAATGATTTTGGAGCTTTCATGTAGATAGATGTGTCACCATAATCAAAGCAAATTTTATTGGCCCTGGCTCTCTAACTCTCTTTTTTGAGTACCATCGATGACTTAGAAAAATAACATACATAAAGTTATTACACAATTATAAACAAATTAAATATAGTTGGCATTGGTTTTAGCTCATCTTGTAGTCTTTTAGCTTTGAGCCCCTCTATCTTTTGTTCTGTTAATCTGATAAAATAGCAGTTATCTTTAACCTAATTTTGTCAGTATATGCATGATACATAGATTTAAGACTTGTAAAAGTCTAAAGTGAATTCTTCCTTCCAAATATTACAGTTAGAAAGATCTCAAAGTCTCAATAAGAAAGAGTATTTATACACTTACAGAAACATTTCATGCTTCACTCATATTTGCATGTAATATTTCTAAAAGTTAAGAATTAAAAGCTTTCCAATGATTTGCCTAGTTTTCTTAGGGTTGGTTGATTTTTTTTTTTTTTTAATACCAGACAAAAGCTTTAGAGATTTCCTGTTATCTCTCTTATTTGGAAGGCAAAAGAGCTTTCCAGAAACCTGTGAGTGGGAATTATTTTTTCCAGTTTAGACCTGACAGTGCTCAGTTGTAACTCTTGCCATTTGTTTTTGACAGCATAGAGCTTTAGAGTCACAGAATGGCTTGAGTTGGAAGGGACCTTAAAGCCCACCCAGTTCCAACTCTCTGCTGTGGGCAGGGCTGTCACCCACCAGCTCAGGCTGCCCAAGGCCCCATCCAACCTGGCCCTGAGCACCTCCAGGGGTGAGACAATCACAGCTTCTGAGGGCAGCCTGTGCCAGAACCTCACCATCCTTTCAGTTAAAAAATTCCACCTACTATCTAACCTAAATCTCCCCTATTATAAATTGATTTTCCTCCCATTTATAAGCTTCCTTCAAGTACTGGAAGGCCACAATGAGGTCTCCCTACAGCCTTCTCTTCTCTAGACTGAACAAGCCCAGCTCCCTCAGCTTGTCTTTGTAGAAGAGGTACTCCAGCCCTCTGATCATCTTCATGGCCTCCTCTGGACCCTCTCAAACAGCCCCACATCCTTCCTGTGCTGTGGGCCCAAGACCTGGATGCAGTATTCCAGATGGGGTTTCATGAGGGCAGAGCAGAGAGGGACAATCACCTCCCTCACCCTGCTGACCACTCCTCTTCTGATGCAGCCCAGAATAGTTTTGGCCTTCTGTGCTATAGCATAGAGCTACAGAGGGAAAATCAGGGAAACTCTTCAAATCTAGTAGAATCATCTTCCAAGGAAGTTAAATCCATTCAGAAATTGATACATAAAAAAAAACCTATCCATTCTGCTTACCCAAACAGTTGCAGTACACTGCCTGGATAGAAGCTCAGTATACGAAATGCGGCACAGTGGAGATTTTGGCCAACAAGATTTCTTGAGGTTGGAAAAAAAGAAATGTATCAGCTCTAAATTTTTGTTGTACAAGTAAATCTTGCCATTACGAAATACAAGGAATCTCTAAGACATAAACCACATAATTCTCAAGTTTCTAATTCCTTAGCTTGTAGATAGGCATATACAATTTTCTATTCAGAGTGTTTCCTGTGCTAATTCCTGGATTTTTACTGCAGAAAAATAACATTTATATTAACTGGTTTTTGAATCAGAAGTATTGATGTTCCTATGTAACAGGAGTTCTTGATTCCATTGTTCTGATCATGGAACTGTATAATTTGAGGCTACCAGTGTATGTGCTGTACCAACATCTCATTTGAAATGGTACTAGAATATGGGGAAGATGTGTTAGCCCTCATCCTCTGGAGCTATCAATATATGTCTGATCTGATGGACCTAAAAAACAACAAAGGCTATGAAAATGAACAATTAAAATGCAGTTGATGGGTAGTTGAAATCAGAAGCGTGTTGAATGGCAGCCTTGATTTTTTACTTCTTTCTTTTTGTTGATAATTTGCTTGGATTTCTCACCTGCATTAAGGAACAGCAGCAGCGTGCTGGGTATCACTGTAACTTTCTGCGAAATGTCAGTGTTACAAAGCAGTAACAAAGTATTTCCTAGGTTGCTTTACAAGGGCTACTGGGTTCATTCCAAAGATGATATGAAGCCAGTTACTGAATTCCTGTTTATTTTCACTCACTTTAGTGGAATTTGATTAGTTTGTAATTTCTAAACCTGTCAGTCTGTGGAAAGGAGGCACTGCTTGGTTGGTTATACAGCTGGTTTATTGTCGACATAAAACATGGACGTTTTTCATAGATGCTGAGAAGTAGTTGTTATCACTGGATCTGTTTATGGCAGTTTAAATGCAGATAAAAGAACCTAAATGCTATTAATGAAGTCGTACTCTTCAACTGAAAAATATCACCCTATTTTCCTTTTCATGAATTCAGTTTTTGTGTCCTCTGCTGAACTGCATCTGTTTGTGTAATATTCAGTATCCGTAATGAGTTGTTAATGAGCTGTCAATTATGAATGCAATTTATAGACAAGAGAGATTGAGGATTTGAGGTATTCTTTCAACAAATAGTTCTCTATCTCATTTCTCTTTTATGCAAAAATATACACTGTTTCTGTAATAGTATCTTAATACTAAAATCCTGCTCTGAGTCTCTCTGAATGTAGTTAAGCATATACTGAGTTTCATTTAATGCTATATTGACTATAACCTTAATACTGCAAGACTACAATATAAATAAAACTATCTATCTGCTGTACCAAAAACAAACTCAAAGAATCACACCTATTAAGCTGTGTTCTTCAACCACCGAATTTAGCGAGAAGTTTGCCATTAAAATCAATATGAACAGAATAAGAACCTAATTGCCTGAAGGCAACAGCCAGACCAAACAAACAAAGAAACAAAAAACAGAGAAGAGATTTTCATAGTTTTTTTATTTGTTTTCTTTTCTTGCTCAGCTTTTCTACAGTCAGGAGTAACTGAGGCACAGGTGCTGAAACAAACATCATGATTATATATAAACAATTGCAGAAATGAACCTGCATCTCTCAACTGCCAACACATATAATCATGTTTGAGCACAGCAGCAAGTCTTAGTATAAGAATGGGCACCAGGTGGAATGTGCACTCATCAGACAAATGAGGTCTAGTCACTCCATTACCATTAATTACAGTTTTAGTGGTTTGAAATTGAGGCAGCTCATGAAAAAGAATTTCTTATGAAAAAAACAAGTTCATAGACAGATTACCTTGAATGAACCCTGAGATTTTATGAGCTTCATTCCTTCTCTGAGTAGAGGAATTCCAGCATGAGCTTTTACCATCAACAGAGACTTAAATATTTATTAGAAACTGGATAGAGATATTTTGAGAGAAATCAGTTACTGGTGGTTAGCAGAGAGGATGGTGATGCTCTACCTTGGTTACTTAAGGCTTGAGGTTTAGACCTCCAAATATCCAAAGCAGGCAAAATTAAATTGGGTATATTGTAGTTTTTGTCCTATTTATTTTAATTTAATACGTCTATTTCAATAGCATCTGGAAATGTTACCTGTATGCAGTAATTTTCCAGAGATACAGAATTAGAGATTTTATTTTCACTTATTTGTGTGTTTTGCATTAGTTTTACATTTCACTCATTCTGAGGTTTTGAAAAAACTTTGCACTTTTTCTCCTGTCAGAATCAACATCTGGCAAGACCAAGGGCACAAAGGGTTTTAAATGTTTGCTCTGAGTTTGAGAAATGCAGCTGTGGTACCGTGCTTACAACCTTGCATTACTCTTCTGAAACCTGAAGAAAAGAAAAAAAAAAAAAAAAAGGAAAAGAGAGAAAAAAATAGAAAAAAAAGAAGTTGTTTAAAATTATATGACAGGTTATTATTTTGTTTAATGTGAAATGTTCATCTGACAAGCTTATTGAGTTTGATTTGTCTACAGAACACTTCTACAAATCTACAGTTTATGTGATTTCCCTTCCCCCACTCTCCCCCCTTCCCCCACATCACCAGCACTGACATCAACCATTGTGCCATCTGAGGAAAGAAAAAAAGGGCACCTGGAGTATTAAAATGATTTAGCCAGTTTGATTTATGTTAATGGTACAGAAGAGAATATTTTTTGGTCCTCAAAAACATAACAGGCAATTGATGTGCCATATTGCAGTATGGTTTTAGCTATCAACATGTCAAGATTTAGTCTTGCTGTTAACATTTTACGATTTAGAAGGCTATAAGAATACGTGCAGTGTAGCAACAACTCAGGCATCATTCCCCCAGCTATGTTTATTGGGCTTTCACTTTTCCCTTTCATAGGAAAAAAAAAAAAAAGGAAAGGAAAGGAAAGGAAAAGAGGAAAGAAAGTAAGACAGACATTTCCTGTCTCTCATTTTCCTCAGTTTGTCAAGTTGTGAGAATAAAGAGAAAGGAAATGGACTTTTGTTGTTGTCTTTTTTTGCTTTGTTTCCAGACTTTGGTCTTCAGGGCAAAATTCAAACATATATTTTGTTGATTTCTCCCTAAACTAAAGATAACCTGTGCGTAAACTGTAGCTTCATTGCTTCTATCCTTCCCGTGCATCCCTGTAACTCAAAGCTGCATGTTTAACGTACTGTGGAGATGGTGATCTATAGAAGCCAATTGAAAATCTGGAAGTACTTTGTGAATTGTACATGGTTATATAAGAATTTATTCTCTTTCTAGACCTTCATTTACTTCTCCTTTTGCTGCGGAAAATCAATAAGACATACTTCTTGTTGCCTATGTGGAAAACAAAATTTTTGTTCTAAGAGAATGTCACAGTGGCTAGAGCTGCTAAAATAAGGTTTAAATTCTTCTGGGAACTTCAGTGGACATTTTACTTCCCATAGCTTTTTGGTCACTGTTTGTTGGATAAAGATTTTTGCTGGCCTTTTAGAACAGGTCATTGCAAAATAAATGAGGCACATAAAAACCCTGACATTTGCCTTCTGAAATTCCCATGTTTAAATTTCCAAATAAAATAAGAAACATGAAAGACAAGGTAGGGTAGTAACAAATATTAAAGCTTTTTGAAAACATTTTGAACTTCTTATATACCCATTTCAAAATTTGAAAGTCACCACTAATGGGCTGAAATTCTCAATGCAGCTCTAATTAACAATTTTTTTATTATTATTATTTTTCAGGTTGCTCCAGGTGATGAAGAAATGCCTTTTGTTCAGGACATGAGGCCAAAAACTGTATCTTCCCAAGGCTGATGAAAAGATAACTAGGAAATTTGTAGACACAGTTGAGGAGACTATGTATTCCCACTGTGCGTGGCTCTTACTGAAGGTGTTGGGCTCTTCATTTCAGCAGAAGAAAGTCAAGAAAGTCTTATGTATAAACCAGTGTGTCATCTGTTTCACAGCGGACTTTGCTGAATTTAAAACATTCATCTACTGATGGAAAAAACAGTTCTTTGGTTTATACTTTCTGATGTATAATATCAAGAGCTAGTCTTCTGTTGTAGTCAGGTTAATTCTTTCATTACTTCTATCCTAAAGCTTCCATAAGGAGGCATCCTGTCTCACTCAGTGGGTTTCAAGGGAGGTGAATCTTTTTCTATCTCCTGACCTCCCCTAGTCAGCAAGGGGTCGCTACAGCGATGGAGTCATCCCAGACTTGGAGGAATAGTACACGTTAATTTATTGAAAGCTTTCCTAACAACTAACAACAACTGCTGGGAGGTAAAACTGGCTAATTGGTTAATTACGATTAATAAGCTTTACAGCTAAAAACAATTTTAGGTAACGGCTACTACTAAGAGTAAAAGAATAAAAGAAGATAAAGAGAAAAGATAGAAAATAGGGAAAGAGAGACAGACAGATAGCAAAGCAAAGTGGTTCACCACTCCTAGATCCAGCGATGTCTTGGTGTCAGATGCTGATCTTAGTAGTGAAGGGTCGTCGGAGGTTGTGTTGTTCTGTTGATGACGACTAAAAACAACAGTACGAACTGTTACAGTCCAAAGGGGTCGAGCCAGCTCTTTTTGGAGTGACAGCTTATGGCTTTGGGATCTCAGCTCCTTTGTTCCCGTCTTCCAGGCCTTGCAAATTTAAGTCAGTAGATAAGAGGAAGCAGGGAGACGCCAGGCTGTGTCCTGTCTTCACAGGAAACAATGCTATCATCTCCTAGTCTCCCCTATCAAGCTGGAGTTATTTGCTTACAAGACAAGTCTTCAGCCAATTGACACTATTGAGCACTCCCTTTCTAAGGGAAACAACTCCCAAGAGATGCTTTCAAATGTAAAACTGCCTGCGAAGTGATGCTGATAGTCTCATGTTGATTTGTGACAGTCCTTAACAGTCTCAGACAAGAGGTAAAAATTTTAAAACACAACATCTTAAATTTGGAAGACCATGGTTTTCCTCATAGCTTCCACAATGATTTTCTTATGTTTGATATGTACTTATCTACTATTATATAATTGTAGCTGCCTTGAACTAGCTTTGATTTTAAAGGTCAGAAGATTTTTTCTTCAAACAATGATGATAGTTATGTCATATTTTTTTTATGTGATGGTCAAGGAGTGAGAAGAGTTTCCACATGATCTGGGTAGGCTCAACTCATACTTCCCATCTTCCAGAAGAGTAAACACCTTTACAATTATGGTCTTTACTTTTGAATCTAAACTGAGCTGCTTTGGTGAAATGCTACAAAAATAGGAAACTCAATGAAAATCTGTTACTAATTCCAGGCCCTAATAGAAAGCAGTTGTTCTCCCAAGTCTTAATTTTCCAAATATTTTATCTCCTTAGAATATTGCAAAGATGAATTATTTACTCTTCTACCCAACTGTGGTGACAGCAATATCACAAAGATTCTATTGAGTAATAAATACTATCCCTATGAGTGAAGAGAAACTGGAATAAAAAAAGTCAGAAATATGCAATAAATAGGAGGAAAACAAGAAGTATTGATTAACTGTTCATGAAGAGAGAACCAACCATCTTGTGTAATATACTGAAAAAATATTAGGTAATTACCTAATTAAAGATTGTATCAGCAATACATAAACAACAGAATTGAATTAATAATTCACAGGCAAAATTCTGATGTCAAAGAAGATAAGTATGAGAAAGGCTGTAAAATCTGTGAGGACTTTGTTATTGATATTGATTTTGTATGGAATACATTCAGTTCCCAAAGTGAGATTTAGAATCTAGGGTAGAAAAAAAAAAAATTCCAGCATTTTTTTAAGTTATTATTTAAGATATTAACTTGTCATCATTAATGTAGTTTGAATATAGTAGTATATTTTAAATGCAGAAAGATGTTTGATCTTATTGTATTTGAAAAACAATTTGTATGGCAAAAGGTAAAGTAGACCACACAGGAATTTTTAATAGGACGTCTGATGCCAGCAAACCTCTTTTATGATTTATAAACAAAGCATTCATATTTCAAAAAACAACAGCAGCAAAACCCCCCAAACAATAAAAAACTGGAGCTTTGTAGTTACTTAACATTCATATTACCTGTAAATAAAATTGGTTTACCTTGACTCAAGTCTGTGTTTAAAATGGGAAATTGAATGGTAGTAAAATAATCAGTTACATACAGAGCAACAAGCTTGCCCTTCTCCACACCTTTTACTGAGCTAATGTTCAGATTTGAAAGGTATGATTTTTGTTTGATTGATAGTTTTTGCAGTATATGCTGCCATGAGGCAAGATTTTCAGAATGGCTTTTATTTATTAAAAAAAGAAGCAACTTAAACATGTCACTCAAACCAGAGTTAGTAAAAAGTTTGAAAGGACCCAGATGACATAACTGAAATTATGGTCAGGTTGTTCATAAAATTAGTGTGATCTTAATTTTGACTAGAAGTCTGATCTCTTTTTAGTGCCATGTTATGGTACCTTCTATGTCTAAAGAATGGAAAAAGGAAGGTACTTTAGTTTAAAGAAGATCTTATTAACAAAATACGTTATTCTATATGGATATTAGATTATGTGTTTTGACTTAATGCGTGAGATTTCGTACCCTTGGGCATTCTTTAAGGAACAAGAACAACTAATATCTTCATTTGCAAGCCAGAGTGCTGACAGCCACAGAAGCAAACCAGTCCAGTGAAAGCTGTTTTATGAAACCAGAATCCAGGCTATTAAGCAAGTTCCCTCCTTGGGGGGCTGGTATTTAGCCATACTATCAGTATTGAAAGTGCTGCTCTAGGAAAAGAAGGGCAGAATATATTATAAATGTATTTGTGCCTTTGGTTCCTCAGTATTTCTACCAAGATCCATAGAGCTCTAGTACACAGATGACACATGTTAGGGTGCAAACTCCTGGTGTACCATGTAAAACAGAATTTGAACTGAAGCAATTAAAAAGATATGAAATTGTTTATACGGATGTATGAGTAATGCAGGGTAAAACAGTCTACCTCAGTCTACTTCCATACCACTCCTGCTTATTAGACCAATGATTGCTCAGGTTAATATGTGCATGGAATATATATATACACATAACTTCTGTTTTCTTTAATCCAGTATGCTTGTTTTGAATGTGTATTATCCTTCAGTGGAAGAAAAGAAAATAAGAAAAAAAGCATTGAAAAGTCAACATTCATACAAGGGAGAATTTCCTGATAGTTGTTATTATACACTCAGTGGCCCCCGAAACCTTCCTCCTTTGGCCCTGGTTAGGAAAAAGTACTTAAAATATATTCCTTTCTACTCTGCTGTATAGGAATATGCTCTAATGAAATCTTAGTGGTGTTATGCCAATGTAAAACAGATGTCGTGAGTGGTGCACCAGCACTAATGAATTTAAGGCCTTGATTTTCAGTTCAACTTGCACTTTCCATTTATATTGCATGTATAATATTACACCACATAACTTAAACCTAAGGTTGCAAGCACCATTGTTTTATCAGTGCTCCTAGTTTTCTGACGTCTTGATGTCTGATAGTTGTTGCACTGCCTCTTGTATTAAGATTGCATGCTAGCATTTAAGGAAAGGACTTCCACACATGATGTGTCATCTCTTGGGGGCAGACTAGTTTCTGGACTGTGTAATGGGTGAGTGGTTAGTTGCATGGCAGGAGAGGAACAAGATCATGAGTGGGGAGGATGTCCTGTTCCTTGTGCTGTCCCTGTCCAGGATACTCATTCCCTGACTACAACACCATGGTGTAACTCCTCTCTTACTGTAGCCTCCTACATGTCAGGCATATCTACCAGTGTAACACCTGGGTTATCAAAGTGAAAGATGATAACAATTCTGTGCTGCTGCTACCAACACAATTATCTCCATAATGGGGGAAATACAAAATAAGAGCTTTCTGATAAGTTGCTACTGGATATCTGACCAGTATGCATCTGGTTATTTGCCTATTCTAGGTGATATCTGGGAGAAAAGTAAGCGCATGACTCCCTGTACTGGATGTTAAAAAGCCTGAAATCTTAGTGTATGAGAATCCACACAAAAATATAATTGCCTTCAGATAATATTAAAAACCACATCCAATCAAAGCAAAAATCAAAACCTAAAATAAAATTTGGGAAAAACAAAGAAATTGATTAGTTGTATAATATAGCAGACAAAAGGTAATCTAATCCTATCTCGTATCTTGTACATATTTATCTGCAGTTGCCTCATAAACCTTTTCTGAAATAGCCTGAGTCAATTCACCCGTGCAAGAGTCTATTGACAATCCCATTCAGTTTCAAAGAGTTGAGATAACATTTTTAGATGTTAAGAGAGGTTTGTTATCTGAATAGAAATGGATGATTTAGCAAAGCATGTACATCATTTTTATTGCAGTCTCTTTTTCAAGAGCATCGTAATGGGTCAGAAGTAGCATATACTTTTGCTGTCAAATTAAGGACTTCATTCTTTCAAAGAGTGTTAGAACATAACATGCTAGATCTAAGATTCTGTCACATATTCCAGAATCTCTCTTCCTTCCAAAGTGGCTAACAAACCTGCTATTCACTTACCTGTACAGCACATCTTTTTTTTTTTTTTTTTTAAATATAGCTTTTAAAAGAGAGCAAGGCAAACTGTAGACTATTTTACAAGGAGCCTTTATTTCTCTGCTGGAAGCTTACCGAAGACAGACAAAAAATTGATGTTTATTGTTGACAACTTGTTCAACAATCTTAATGTACATAGAATCATAGAAGCACAGAATGGCCTGTGTTGAAAAGGACCACAATGATCATCCAGTTTCAACCCCCCTGCTATGTGCAGGGTCGCCAACCACTAGACCAAGCTGCCCAGAGCCACATCCAGCCTGGCCTTGAATGCCTCCAAGGATGGGGCATAAATACCTGGGATTGCCCCTACCCAAGTACAGCACGCTGCACTCGGTCTTATTGAACCTCATTAGGTTCACATGGGCCCACTTCTCCAGCCTGTTCAGGTCCCTCTGGATGGCTTCCGTTCCCTCCAGTGTATCAACTGCACCACTCAGTTTGGTGTCATCTGCAAACTTGCTAAGGGTGCACTTGATGCCGTCGTCTGTGTCATTGATGAAGATGTTGAAGAGCACCAGTTCCAAGACCAACCCCTGTGTGGGACACCACTTGTGACCGGCCTCCACCCTGACACAGAACAATTACTCACAACCCTTTGGCTGCATCCAGCCACCCAGTTCCTAATCCATCAAACAGTCCATCCTTCAAATCCACACCTCTCCAATTTAGAGAGAAGGATGTGGTGAGGGACCATGTCAAAGGCTTTACAGAAGTCCAGGTAGATGACATCCATTGCCCTTCTCCCATCCACTAAAGCCGTCACTCCATCATAGAAGGCCACCAGATTGGTCAGGCAAGATATGCTCTTGGTGAAGCCACGCTGGCTGTCTTGAATCACCTCTTTATCTCATATGTGCCTTAACATAGCTTCTAGAAGGGTCTGTTCCATGATCTTCCCAGGCACAGAGGCGAGGCTCACCGGCCTGTAGTTCCCCGGGTCTTCCTTTCTCCCTTTCTTAAAAATGGGAGTCATGTTTCCCTTTTTCCAGTCACTGGGGACTTCACCAGACAGCCATGATTTTTCAAATATGATGGAGAGTGGCTTGGCAACCACATCACCCATCTCTTTCAGAACCCTAGGATGGATATCGTCCGGCCCCATGGAGTTATAAACATTCAATTTCATGAGAAGGACTCGGACTTGTTCTACTGTTACAGTGGGACAGAAACCAATCCCCACACCCTCACCTAGAGACTCAAGGTCCTGGCAGACATGGGAAGCCTGACTACCCATGAAGACTGAGGCAAAGCACTCATTTAGTACCTCAGCTTTTTCCATGTCTGAGGAAGCCAGCTCCCCATTACCTTTCATCGGAAGGGGAACATACTCCTTGGCCTATCTCCTCCTGTCTATGTACCTGTAGAACCCCTTCTTGTTATCTTTCACATCCCTCACCAAGTTCAACTCCATCTGTGCCTTGGCTTTCCTAATCCTATCTCTACACACACAGACAACAGTCCCGTATTCCTCCCAGGCTACACAACCTTGCTTCAACTTTCTGTACATTTCCCTCTTTTCCCTCGGTTTAAGCTGCAGGTCCTTGCACAGCCACGACAGTCGCCTGCCTTCCCTGCTTAACGTCTTCTGCTGGGGGATGGAAAGCCATTGCACTCTCAGAAGGGTGTCCTTAAGGAGCTGCCAGCTCTGTTCTGTGCCCATGCCATTAAGGACAGTTTCCCAGGGGATCCCACACAGCAGTTCCTTGAGCAGCCAGAATTTTGCTCTCCTAAAGCACAGGGTCCTAGCTCTGCTTTTTGCCAGGCCCACATTCTTCGAGATCACAAACTCCGCCAAGGCATGGTCACTACAGCCCAGGCTGCCTCCAATCTTAACCTCTCTAATGGTCTCCTCTGCAATAGTGAGCACCAGGTCCAGTAAGGCTTCACCTCAGGTTGGTCCATCTATTACATGGACCTGGAAGTTGTCCTCTACAGACTCCAGGAATTTCCTGGATTGTCTGCCACCCGCCATGCCACAATACCAGCATATCCGGGTGGTTGAAATCCCCCATCAGGACAAGAGCCCACGAGTATGACACCTCCTGCAGCTGAAGCAAGAGGGCCTCGTCAACAGGCTCTCCCTGATCAGGTAGCCTGTAGCAGACCCCTACTACTAGATGCCCTTTACTGGACCAATCCTTGATTTTTACCCACAAGCTCTTGACCTGATGGTGACTGTTCCTCAGACACAACTATTTGCAATCTATCCACTTCCTAACACAGAGGGCAATTCCACCACCCTCCTACCCTGTCTATCCCTTCTGAAAAGCCTGTAGTCCTTAGTCAGGGTATTCCAATAATAGGATTCATTCCACCTTGTTTCCATGATAGCAATTAGGTCATACTTTCCCAATTGCGCCACGGTTTCTAGCTCCTCCTGTTTATTTCCCATGCTGTGCACATTGGTATAGAAGCACTTCAGCTTAGCTATTGGCCTCGTTGCCTTCTCGGAGGAGCCCTCCCTAGTACCTCCAGGACAATTCTGGTGTTCTCCCTTACCACCTCCCAAGGTGACAGCATTCCCATGCACTTCTCTGTCACCCAGTACACCCCCTTCCCCCATAATATCTAGTTTAAATCCCTGCTAACTAGCCCAGCCAGCTTGTTCCCAAGAATATTTGTGGCCCTTCTAGTCAGTCGGCTCCTGTCTGCCATCAACATTCCCACTTTCTCAAGGCTGCGTCCCAAACCATAGTACCCAAAGCCCTGAGCGTGACACCATTTGCCAAGCCAAGCCATTCATTCAGCGTGTCCGCCTTCCTCCTTTTGTGCAGATCCCAGTCACCAACTGAGAGGACAGAGGAGAACACAGCTTGCACTCCCGATCCCTTCAGATGCCTTCCCAAAGCCATGAAGTCCCTTTTGATTACCCAAGAACTTCTTTTGCCTACTTCTTCATTTCCAATGTGGAAAACTAGTAATGGATGATACATTACAAGTTACTTCATGTATAATATCTCCTGTTCACAAACAGAATTTTTCTTTTCTATTCTTTCTTCTTTCTTCTTTTTTATTTTTTATTTTTATTTTTTATTTATTCTTTGTGAAGTTCAGTGTACATGTGAAAGGATGTAACTTACATATAACTTACATTTTGTCCAAATTATTTTGCAACTAATACATATGGCAGATTAGGTGTGTGATGACGGACTTCATAGTAGGATTTAATAATATGATTGATTCCTTATTTTGAAAATAAAATGCTTAGAAACATGCTGGAAAAATCTCTCATAGGTTGATCTTGCTACTCAGAAGTCTATTTTCTTAGGGTGAAACCACTGTGATTGGGAATCTGTGTAAACACCTTGAGGAAAGATAACTATGGTGGCTCACACATCCAAAGCAATATCATTATCTCCAAGTATGAGATTTTAATAATAACAATCAATCATCAAATTTTGCTACAGTAGAAAAGAGAGTACTTTGTGATGACTTCAGTAATGAAAAAAGTTTTGTAATAGCAGTGCCTGAGCTGCTGGAAGCCTGTAATAGATCTTCAGACTGTATAAGTTGGTGTTGTTCCCATAGTGCTCTGCCACTGTAAACAAGCTGAGGTAGTGTTATTTTAACTTTTCTCTTGCTTGACATTTTCTTATTCTAATTGTGTAACCTCTGTGTAGGATTGTATTCTGACATTAAAAACCTTACCACCACACCCCTCCCTTTGGTTACTGCTTTTTAAAGCAAGAGAAACAAAATTAATTGCCTCTGATCTGCCACAATGGTAATTACACAGTCCCAACTGAGACCTGACCAAGGATGAACTGCTGCTGCTGCTTTTTGGCTGGAGACACTAAACAGGGATAATAGAGAAGGATGTCTGTTATAGTGCACTGATTGTTTCCCACAGCAGAGAATGATGTAAGTCTATTGCTTTACAATTACAGTGTAGCATTTGCAGGTTGCAATAGTATCTAGCAAAGGGATGAAATGTACCTAATTTCCATTACTGTGTATCTCAAATTGGTAAGTGTTTCAGAGAAAATGCTTGGCCTGCTGTCTCTTCACTCCTTTAGTCCTCATTAAAACGTCATGCTGGTATTTAGGCCTCAACAAAATTATTAAAAACACAGCTTATATACTACATGGTCTTGGAAAAGAAAATGAAGCGGTAATGGTAAAAATGGCTGAGATTAGGGAATGCTAGAATCCACTATCACTACATTTAGAAGTCGCAGCCTGTTCTAGGTTTGTTTATTTGTTTGTTCGTTTGTTTTAAATTCTAAATGGTAAACTGATTGAAAACATTAACAACCTTTCTAAATAAAATGTGCATACATTCTACCTTCAATTATTTCTACAGAGAGCACTAGAGAAAAAAACTTAGACAGTTGGTAAAATGTGTGTGCATGTTTTATGCTTCTGTATCTCAAAAAGACCTGAAAGAATCTAGCTGATCTTTAGATCTAAAAACTGAAATACACAACCAACCTACCAACCAAACAACAACAAAAACCTTAGCATTAGATTTTGACAGAAATGAAATGTACATATTTAAACAGTATTGTTACATGTCAAGTTAAGTGTCATGTTGAGTTAGGTCCCTAAATTCATGCTGTAGACTTATGAATAGACTAATCAACAATTTAATAATCATATATGTTATTTAACTTCCTGATTTCTGTACACTCAAGAGTGCAGTTCTTCGTATTGAGAAAGGGCAATCAAGGAAGAATATTTTTAAAGCTGATTTTCTCACATGGTCTATAGACTTAAACAATCCCAACCCATAAGATTTATTATTTAATTACAAGTTTGTGCAACAAGAATATAAAAAGCATTGTTTTGACTATGACCAAAGCCGGAATAGTTGCTGCTTCTAGCTGTTAGTGTTAGTTTTACAGAGAAGCTTTATGGAAAGAATATATAAGATGCAGATGACAATCATTAAACTTCTCGGTAGTCTTCTGAGAAAGCACAATAAGATACAGATATATGAACACTTTTGTCTTTGGATTACGACTTTACGTGATGTAATTGAATGTGCTTTCAAATACACGACTGCAGTGAAATTGCCAGATCACAGCCTGAACCAATGGTTGAGCACCAAGTGAGAAGGCGTGGATAACCCAGGGAGCTCAGGTGCAAGCAATGCACCTGAGTGACTGAAAGGGGTGAAGCTGTTACGTGTTGTTGGAAGGGGGTGAATCAGTTTCCTTCCTTCCTCCCCTTCCTTCCCTTCCTTTCATGCTATCCTTAGAGCCACACCTGCTTGTCTGTCAAGTACCTCTGGAGATGGGGACTTTTTCACTTCTCTGACCAGTCCATTCCAATGTTTGAAGTGTATTCAGCTGCTTGTGCTCTCCTGTTGTTATGCCAGCATAACATCAACCTCTGAAATGGTCTCTCAGGCCACCTGTTTGTTGCTGGAAATAAAGCATGCTACATATATATATATAAAGCAATTTCAGAGGATCCCTGTGTAGAAGTCCCTAAACAATACATGCAATTCAGTAAAGCTGGGAAAAAAATACCTCCTTATTATAGGTGCAGTTCAGACAGCATACTGGGAACAAATAATTTTTCAAGTAGATGTGTCATGATTTGCCAGGGATTCATAGGGCAAGATAAACTCATATCATAGATGAGAACAAGGTTTTCTGAGCAGTCTAATTACTCAGCTGGCCAGTATTGCTGAGCAGATATCAATCAGGAGAGAGTGGTAGCAATGAACTCTGCACAGATATGTGAAGCTGAAGTCATACAACTTCTCCCCATGAGTAGAAGCACTGAAATAGGGAGAAATACATTGGATGATGCTTTAAATCTTTGAGACCGTAAGCTGATATCAAATGGTTTTTTTTGCTTATGTCCTGCCATAGGAATAAATGAGGAAAAGTCTGAAAGCCCTTCTCTCTGCTGTCAATCGCTGAGGTAAAGAGGTACAGTCAGATAAGACTCATGCTGTTCTGTGGGATTTTGCACACGTAGGCTGGCTGGTCACTTCTGTTGGTCTTTCTGAAGTTGAACATTTCAGCCTTGCTGCTGACTTCCTCAGCTCTGTTAAATTGGAAGGAGAGAGAAGATGAAGTATAAATCACGGATGCTCTGCTTATCTTGGATGTAAATGCCATAAACATGTGGTGTGAAAATCACATTCTAGCTACAGAAAATGATAAGATTATCTTTAAAAAAAAATGATAGAATCTGGTAAGATCCTGTTTTTCCAACAAATAAATAAAAATCCTGCTAATAGAAAAACATATATTACAGATACAATAACGGAAATATAATTGTTAGTATTATGTTTTTATTATGAAATTATTTTAACTACCATAACCCTGTCTGAAAGACCTGCTGTTGTCTATGATTAAGATGCTCAAATTTAGATTTTTGACATTATTTATCACTTCATTCTCTTCATTAATAGAAGAATTTGCATGATAATGGGATCCTTGCTTTTAAGAGTTCATGAGTTTCTGCCACTTAAATCCCACTTGAAGCCATAATCTTCTGTTTATAATTTCATTATTGTTTGGAGTAGAGGTGATTAAAATCTCACAAACATAGCATTATGTTGACTTCAAGCAGCGAACAAGCAGCGAACAGCCACCTACTACTCTCCCTTCTCCCACAAGGTCTTCTTTATTTTTAAACGGCATATTCAGGAGGGAATCTTTCCTATGTGGCTCACTCGATACTTCTGACAGGAAATTATCTTCATTAAGAAGGAAGAAGAGTTTGGTATCACCATATCTTAACAGGATGTCACTTCAAGAAGAGGAATTTTAGGGACATAAAGGGAAACTGAAAAGAGTGAAAGGTTTTTCTTTGTTAATGAAAACAACAGTGTATCATCTATGGACACAAAGATACCTGAACTCAAATAACTTATAAGAGGTGGAACATACTGTCTGGAGCTTTACATGCAAAAAAATGTGAAAATGTATGCCTGTTTTGCTTTTCTAACTAATTTATTATAGAACGTGGCACAGGTGAAGGATTTCTAGATATTGATGCATAAACTAAGGGTATTTTTTTTCTTTCATTTACAAAGTTGCAGCTTATGAAGAGAAAAAAAAAACAAAACCAGAAATCTCTAGTTCAGTTGGACAGATTTGCAAGGATCTTTGAAAATGTGAAGGAAATGGTAAGAAGGGAAATGTCTGCTTTACAATCTGTTTGTGTATTTGGAACTCTGTTTTATCTTGACTAATAAGATAATCATTTGACAGCAATCCACTTATTCTTATCTTGCCAGCAACTTAAAAACTGAATTATTCATCCTCAGTGTGAAATTTTGTGTTTACCATTCCAAATTCAACTGCATAGTTAGCATCCAAACTCCACAAAAATATATCCAATGCAATAAAAACAACATTTATTCAAATCACCTTCATAAAACTGGCATTAACAAAAATTACAAGCATTCTATGAACTCAAAAGCTTTCTTGAAATTCTGTCACATAGATGTACGAGAGTTATATACAACAGAAACATTCCTCTGGTTCCTTTCAGAACCTTTTTGATTTGAGGAGGGATCAGTGAACTCTTAAGCTTTGTGAAGTTTCTATGTGAGATTACTTCAGCCACATGAAACAGCAAATAAATGTTAGCTTTGACCATATCATACAGGTGTATGAGCAACCACAATTACTGATTACCAGACCTAAGCTAAATTCTGTAGTATAGATGTTATTGTACCACAGATTTTATTTTTCTGGAATAGTTTAATGATGAGCAAAACAAAATTTGTCAGTGACAATATCATGCTAATTAAATAAATAATAAAAATATTTTATTTCTGTAATAAAAGTGGTGCTTTGTAAATACAACATATTTATAATCTGTTTAGTACTGTTTATAACTGAATCAAAATGAGAGAGTGGACATCTTAAAATGAAGTACAAGAACTGCATGTAAAAGCTAATAAACCTTGCTAAGAAGTCTTTCATGCCTCTTGGTAACGTTGAGGTATAAAAGGCTTTCCTTAAAGAAATAATTTCCTTCTTCATGCTTCTCCTATTGCTCATATGTATGTGTATATAGATCATATATCATTTAAATATTAGCATGTCTTGAATGAAAATCAATGTTAAATATACGCAAATAAGTCAAGTTAGAGTAAATTCTAGTCACCACTTTTCAAAACTCTCTTCTCTAACATGTTTGAATGTCTACTGCTCTACACTTTTTCCAGTTTTTAATTAAATGATATTTCTTTGTTAATGCAAGCTTTCTCAAATCGGTTGTGTCTGTGTGGAGAGTGAAGGTGAACAGTCTCAGCTCGGGAGGAATATAATTTGGAAAGGTACAAGCAGCTGAGAAGGGATTCTCGTGACACAGCGTTTGAACACTAAAGTGGCGGCTATCTTTCCCACTGCAATAAAAGGGAAGCTGGTAACAATGGTGTGCTATAAAAAGCAAAGGAACATTTTTCTTTGTCAAACAACCACACCTCTCTGGCAGTGCTGCTGCTGTTGCTGCAGTACACTGGCTGAGATCCACTCTTCCTTTGAACTCTACTGTTACAGAATTTCAATTAAATCTGAAAACTACACAAAGGTTGTGGGCACAAGGAATACCAAAAGAAATAACACATCTATTTTGTTGGTTGTTTTTTGTTTTTCTTGGTCTGATTAGGAAATAATGATTTAAGCTTGATGGTGAGAGCTCAGGTATCTGCTGTATAGGAAAATTTTACCTCATTAAAGATAGGGAAGTATTATAGAAAATTCTCCAAGATCAGAGCTGCCATTCAAAAGAAAAAGTCATCCTGGGGATCAAAATTCCTCCAGATACTGTTCCACTCCATTAAAAAAAAAAAAAGTGTCTGAAGCCTGGAGGAAGAATACAATTTAAGGGAGTTTTTACCTTATGTAATGAACCCAACAAGGCCTTGTGTATGCTGCAACAAACTACAGTACCTGCAGGGTGCTCATCTACCATGGAAGTCTTCTGTTATCTCATTCTTTACATGAATGAAAGTTGAATAAAATTTCTTCTTTCTCAGAAACCATTACACTGATTTGATTGGGTCTGGAAGAAGCAGAATATTTTCTTTTCCACACAATTATTTTCAACTGATTGAGAATGTATGGCTTCACTCATACGTACTCTGGAGTTTCAATGACTATGTGAAGGACAGTACTTCCAGTAACATTTAGAAACATTCTGAGTGGAGAGAAAATGAAAAGAAAAACTAAAAACAAAAACGAAACCACAACCAAACAAAGGACTTAACTGTTTAAAAATACATCCATTTTCTCTTTTTTTTTTTTTCCTTTTCTTCTGGAAATCAATGCTGCAAGTTATTGTTGTTAATTGTAATGAGATCATAAGTTTAGAAAACATTCCCTCATAGGAAACAAATATCTTGTAATAGAGTATGAGAATTGTGGAATGACTGTTGGTAATAAAAATAAAATCTGACAAAGAATACAGAATAGCCACAGCGGGGATAACAGATATATTTCCTTGGAAATGTTAGCTGCATTAACATCATATAAAATTGTGTTCTAAGATATCTGAGTTCTATGTGAAGGATTATATGTAAATTTTAACTAAACTGGAGCCATTATATTATCATAGGTGTAGTGTGTTAGATAAAAGGCTGTTTCACATCCACTGAATAGATGTGTATGCATAGCTGTACGTCTATAAATATATTCATATGTTTAGAGAAAACTTGAACTGGTGGAAAACTGAAAGGACAGGAAGAAAGCATAATTTGACTAAAAAGCTACTTGTTCCGTTTTTGTGTTTCTTTATTCAATATATTTACATTTTAATCAGAAGTTGGACTCAATCCTTATGCATCCCTTCCAACTCAGGATATTCTCTGATTCTATGATTCTATATTTATTTCCCTTCTCTCTTCTTTTGTATAAAGCCTGCTTTCTAATTCAGTTGGATAACTCATTTTAATGTTATTTTAACAGATCTTGTCTTACTTTCAC
Source organism: Pavo muticus (assembly GCA_016647715.1). Lineage (NCBI taxonomy): Eukaryota > Metazoa > Chordata > Aves > Galliformes > Phasianidae > Pavo > Pavo muticus. The sequence goes on along the minus strand of JACDJE010000039.1, from coordinate 5,420,521 downwards.
AGAGTAGTAACAGCAAAGGTTGCACTGTAAAAGAAAATTGCCTCACTACTGCACTGAGTTTTCTAATTACTACATCTGGTACCACCATTGGATATTTGGAGAAGGAGAAAAGAGAGAGGAAACATAGACCATTGTTAATCAGCTCTTACTAGTAGTTAAGGTCCTCAACTTGTCATTGATTTTTCAGTTTTACATACCTTGATTTCAGAAAACAAATGACAGGAAAAGAATCTCAGCTGCATAGCCTGGCTTGCAGGCAAACCACTTCTATAAATATATGACCATTTTATGAAACTGCACTGAAGAGAATATAGGACTACGAACTTGTGAACATGTCGAGTGTTTCCCAAAAGAGTTCTATGGTTTTATGATCTATGAGTTGAATCAACTCAAAGGAAACTTGATTTCAATAAGAACAGCATCTCAGAACTCATCTGTGGGTTTGGATTTGCAACACATTCCTGTAGATTTGTTGAATTATTTATTTGCAGTGATGAGATGAGAACAGGATCCTTCAAGTTAAGCAGACTGTACAGTTTGCACGTCTGATCCAGAAAGACAGATCTCTATCATTCTAATATAAGTCTTTTACAAATTTGCCCACTGTTATTGTAAAATTGGCCTTTTTCAGGAGTGAAATTTCAAATTGCTGGAACATTTTCGTGTAGAGTCGTGAAGTGAGAAGAAAAAATTGAGAAGCATTTCTGCCTGTATGAGGAAACACATGAATACTGATCCAAAAGATGTCAAGCCAGCTTGCTGACCATCACTTCTAGGACAGCTGGAAGGTCATGGGAAATATTCCACTTCACCATTCCAGAATCCTTGCCATTCCAGTTTACCTCTTTTCACCATTTTTATTATACAGAAGACCAGCATGTTGTTAAGTCTTTGACAAAGATTTGAACAAAATTAAATATATAACTACATTATTGCAGGAGTCATAGAATCATAGAATCGTGGAATGGTTTGTCTTAGAAGGGAGCCTTAAGATCATCTAGTTACAACCCCTCTGCTATAAACAGGGACACCTCCTGCTAGACCAGGTTGCTACATGCCCTCATAAAAAGTCCCTCTCCATCTTTCCTGGGAAGGAAGGCTTGGTGGGTGATGCAAAGAGATGAAAATTTGTCAATGCACAAGGACTACTGACATTTTTAAACACTAAATTGCCTGACCCAAACTAGTGGCCCTCTATGATGTCATATCTGCATCAGTGGACAAAGGAAGAGTCACTGGTGTAATTCATCTGAACTTCAACAAAGCCTTTGAAATGGTCACTCATTATATTCTTCTGTCTAAATTGGAAAGATGTGGATTTGACTGGTGGACCGTTCAATGAATGAGGAAGTGGTTGCAAAATCATACCCAGAGAGTGGTGGTTAATGGCTTGATGTCTGAATGGAGATTAGTGATAAGTAGAGTCTCTCAGGGATCAGTACTGGAACCAGTTTTCCTTAACATCTTCGTTTAATGACATCAGTATTGGGATTGAGTGTACTCTCAGCAAGTCTGCAGATTACACCAAGATGAGGTCAACATACCTGAGGGAAAGGATGATGTTCAGAGAGACCTAGACAGGCTTGAGCAGTGAGCCCAGGAGAATCTTATGAGGTTCAGCAAGTCCAGGTACTGGGTCTGTTCAGCCTGGGGAAAAGAAGACAGAGGGGATCCGATAAATGTTTATAAATATCTATAGGGAAGTGGGAGGAAAATGGATGAGGCCAGGCTCATCTCGGTGGGCAAGGTGGCCTAAAACTTGAACATAGGAATTTCCATATAAACATTCAGGAGAACATTTTTACAGAAAGACTGATGGAGCACTGGAGCTGATTTCCCGGGGAGGATGTGGAGTCTCCTTCTTTGGAGATATTCAAGATCTGCCTGGTCATCTACCTGAGCAACCCCTTGTAGAGTGCCTGCTTTAGCAGGGGATTGGATACGATGACCTCTTGAGGTCCCTTCCAACCCCTGCAATTCTGCAATTTTGTGATTCTGTGATTCTATGATTCTGTGTTCTGTCTTTCACCTGGGTCAACACAACCCCTACTATCAATACAAGCTGGGAGATGAAAGGATAGAACACAGCCCTACTGGAAAGGAATTGGAGGTACTGCTGGACGGCAAGCTGGACATGAGCCAGCAATGTGCCCTCACAGCCCAGAAAGTCAACCTTATCCTGGTCTGCATTAAAAGAAGTGTGGCCAGCAGGTTGAGGGAAGTGGTCCTGCCCCTCTACTCTGTGCTGCTGTTGTATTAAGCGACAGCGAGGCTATTCGGGATGTCACGGGATAGTGCCCCCCCGAGCTCAGTAATTGGACAATGCACCTTTAGGGGGTGTAGACGAAGTAGAACAAGAATGTACTTAAACGGATGCCACGTGTGATTAAACGCCATTTTGCCATTTTTCTGCACATTATATTGGTGTCTTATGCAGTTCTTGGCCCTGATCAGGTAATTGATCAGTCTCGCAAAGGGTTAATACAACCTGAACAGATCATTAATGACAACAGCTGCTGAGGCCTCACCTGGAGTACTGCATTCCAGATGTGGAATCTTCTGTACAGGAGAGACATAGACCTGCTGGAGTGCATCCAGAGGAGGACCACAAAAATGATCCACAGAATGAAGCACCTCTCTTGTGAAGACAGGATGAGAGAGCTGAGGCTGTTCAGCCTGGAGAAGAGAAGGCTCCGAGGTGACCTGATAGCTGCATTTCAGTATCCAAATGGGACCTACAGGAGAGAAGGAGACAGACTCTTCGGCAGGGTCTGTGGTGATAGAAAAAGGGGAAATGATTTCAAACTAAAAGAGAGGATATAAGGGAAAAGTTTTTTACACTGAGGATGGTGAGGTGCTGGAACATATTTCCCAGAGAAATGGTGGATGCCCTGTCCCTGGAGACACTGAAGATCAGGTTGGAGGAGTTCTGAGCAATGTGATCTATCTTTAGATGTCTTTTTTCATTGCAAGAATGACCTTTAAGTGTTCCTTCCTACTCAAATGATACTATTAACTTGAGCACACCCCTTCTTTCTATCACAATTACCCTCAGAATATGAAAGTAGTAGAATGTTTACTGCATACTTGCTTTCCTTACCCTTGCCTCTCCCCAGGTTTTGCAGATTGTATCTGCAGTTGCATTTTTCGTCTCTTCCTCCTTAGACTGTGGCAAAGTGAAGACAAAGTATGACATTAAAAACAATTTGACTCTGTAAGGAAAAAATAAGCCAGACTATTGCTAGGAAAACATTATTTAAAATCCTATGAAAATATAAATACAGTTTATTTTGGTTTTCTTAATCCTTTTAAAAGAGAAGAATTAAGCCCAAGAAGCTGTTTAACTGCATGTAGAAATCATGGTGAATTTATCTTCATTGGGTGACCTCATCAAATTATTCTCCACTGCTGTGATTTTTTTGAAGACAGCTCAATAGCATTTGACTCCCAGTTCCCATTAGAATTTAATGAGAACTGGGCCTCTAAGTCCCCAGATTCCTTTGAAAATAACCCAGCCCATGATAAAATAATACAGTTCTGTGCATCCTTAATTTTTGACAGCATGTTCATGTCTGGAATATTGATTGCAACTGCTACTGCCAAGCACACAGATCCCATCAGTCTTGCTTGCTTTTCCATTATGTCATAAATAGATAGCACAGCTCAATAGATTATACGAATAGATGGAGCTGGACTACTTACATGGGCTTGCAGAAAAAAAAAAAGACTAATAATAACCAAGTATCTAACTTGATTGGACAAACTATTTGAATGATTTTTAAAAGCTCTGAAATGAGTAACTTCAAATTCAAAGAGTGAATAAGGATGAAAAGAAGGCCAGATCCAACAGTAGTAATTAGATTCAAGTAAAAAATAAACTCAATTGGAAAGTTTTAAAGTCTTTGTATTATACAAGAAACCTGGCAAGTGTGTGGTACCAAAACTGGGAGTTCAATTAAATGTTTGGAAAGGCAAAAAAAACCATGCAAGCAGAATCATTTAGCATCCTGCTAAGCTAAAAACACATTCAAACTAAAATGAGAACCGAGGTGGTTGAATAAGCAATAGGAAAAAAGGAACAGAGTTGTCAAAATAAAATATATGTGAGACTGGCTTGAGTGAAATTTTAATCCTTGATTTCATTTGTCATGTTTGTATATTTGTTCCCAGCAGTAAAATCACAACATCATTTGACAAAAAGGTAAGGAAAGGAAAGGCAAAGAAAAAGTGCTGGTGATTCAGCCTCCAGGCTCTCCATAACACCTTCTAGGAAGCAGAATGTAAAGTTGTTTTTGCATGTCCTACCGTGGCTCGTCATGTTATTAGAAGTCTATATTTCCTCATCTTTCTGGGGAAAAAAAGTGGGACAACTCAGGAAGATCACTTTTGGGCTTCATTCTTTCCTGGAATAAAAAAAAGAAGAAAAAAAAGCCAAAGCAAACAATAAAAAAAGCAACCTGTACTCAGCAGCTATGGTTTACATCATTGCACCAAGATTAGGTTAGATATTCATTTTAAGAGCAGGCCATTACTTCTGCAGTACCTTTGCAGGAGTGTGACTGAGGAACTAGCCTCACAGGTCTTATTCATACGCAGCAACTCACCTGTCTCGATAGATGGGATTACCTTGGATTCTCAACAGGAAATCCAAGTTTATAATTATTTTGTTTCGTTTTATTATTTTATTTTATTTTTTTATTTTATTGAATGAATTTAAATGAAAATATCTAGAAACCTATCAGGAACTCCATTTTATCCCCTGTTTGTGGGACCTGCTGTAAAACTGCAAAACCAAAATTATGGTTCATATTATTTTAACATTTCCAGTCTAAGGACGAGGAAGGGTAAAACTGAGACACAGAGGACTTGGTGTCCGAGGAGCCAGTGGTATGCCTAAGGGCAGTTTAAAGCAAACTTGAATGCTTACACAGTCTCAAACCACCCTTCTTGTCTGAACACACCAAGGGAGACAAAATTTGTCATCCTAGCAAGTAGGAGGGTAAGTACATCTGCATACCTGCTGCCAAAGGGTATTTGTATGTTTGAAAATTATTGTGGCAAAGGAATGTCAAGCAATGACTTAAAGACTGATGAAGTGCTTTCTGGACATCATTGATGAAGTTCTCCCTAAAGCAGGTGGCCTAGCATCAAACAAAATATAAATACACCTGCTGGAATAATAGAATGTTTAGTTGACATCATAGGGTAGACAAATGTTAAACTGACCTCAAGTCCAAACGAGAGATGAAAGGCAGGTGGGGGCTTAAGATGCGGGCTGGTGAATGTACTTGATAATGTAGTTGGGAACCTTAAATCTGATGGATAGAGAAACAAGAATCTTTGGATGTATGTCTGTATAAGGGTGACAAGGATGAAACTATGGAAATCTGAAATACTATCTCTTGGTACATTTGCATTTCAGGAATCTGAGCACTTAAATAGAGGAAGGCAGTGGTGGTGAAATGGAAGATAAGTTTTATTCATGAATTAGTTGTAATCATCTGTAATATTGTGTTAGATTGAGAGCATTCGTTTCGGAACATGATCAGGAAGATTAGTTAATTTTCCACTTGTGTCATATAACGTATGAATACAACAAATTTTGCAACATATTGAATATATACAGAATTATTTTATTTTATTTTAACTTACAGCAAAGGTGATTTACTTCTTTACACAAGAAAGATTCCTATGACCATTCGTAGTCATAGAACTTAGCAGTCTAAGTTCCAAAGTTGAAACTTTAATTGGAACTATAGGAAATCTCCTCTGATAGCTCTGATAATAGATAGCTCCTCTCATACATCTAACCAGTAGTAATTTCACGTCTATAGATTTTTGATGTGGCCTTTTAATGTACTTTTGGATCTTTCTGCGTGATGATGATTCTGGTCTTGCAAGCTGCTGTGTGTAGGCAGCCCCTGACACCAGAGACCACTGCTGCTGGAGATAGAAAGTCTGTGTGCAGACGGAAAGGTCAAACTGCACAGAATACCTTGCAGGTTCAGAAGCCTGCCTGAAATACTCTCAGCTTAGAACAAACCTGAATTACTTTGTGAGTATGAGACATTTAAAATGGAGCCTGCAAAAAGTGGTGAAGGTTTTGTTTAGAGCTGTCTAACATCGGTTAGCCTAAGGCTTAATTAGCTATTATATACAAAGAAACCCTTTTTAATAAATAATTAAATAATTAAAATTCTGGCCTGTGATGGTAGCAAAATCAGTTTTGCAGTTGAAAGTCTATTTCTGTGCTTTCTTTATTATTAAACACATCATTTTAAGAAGGCAATTTTTATCTGAGTAAACATGAATCTAAGAACACCAAAACCCACTTTGTTTCCCAATAGAAGAATTTTTTTGTGTGTGTTTTGATCCTGGAAATTTCACAGCTATCTTTTAACTTTCTTAAGAAATAACATTACTTCTGTTTCTCCAGTTATTTACTTGTCAAAACTCCAGAGCATATTAGTGTGCTGCATAATTCGAACAAAGGTTAATATTGTAAATAAAAATCTTTACCTCCAAATCTGCAGAGGAACTGTATTTAAAGAAATGAAACAAAGTAGAACTTAAATGCTCAGATACAAGATAAAGAAAATGTTTAGAAACTTTAGGCGCCCACATTCAAACAGTCCCAGCTGAAGTATGATTACTTTAGTTTGCGTTTATCTGATACTACTCAAACAGGATTGGTTGTCATAGAGGTATTGTAAAGTGACAAATATAATACCATTTCTAAAAAGGATGACCATCAACCCAGTACTGCATACAGTATGGATGAAACAAAGCCGGTTTTGCCTAGCTTCAAATTCCCCACAGCCTTCTGGATTTTACATATTTGCCACAGGCACCCATAGAACTGAGTTATTTGAAATGAGAAAATGTCTGAATGTGTTTTCAGGAGCAGCCTGAAAAATGTGGACAACACATCCTCTGAGAGCAAAACTAGTACAGATACACTGAATAAAAAGGACAGAGATGGAGAAAAAGATGTAGATGAAAACGCATAATAGGGCATAAAAACAGTGTCAATATCCCTATCTATTTAATTATTGTTGGAAATATGTTTAGTTACAAATTATGCAGTAATAGTTAATTAATAATCTAATTCTAGATTCTCATGTCATTATTAATCTTTAAAAATATTTGATACAATGGTCATTAATGAGTTCTGTATTTTTCTAGTAGCTTTGCTAACCCCTTATTATTACTGCTCATTTATTGACCTTTTCGCCATGTGGTTTGATCAACTTTGAATTATTAGCATTTAAATTTTCTAACAGATTACTGAATTCTCATAATACAATGCTTTTTGTAGCAAAATCATTAATGTGATAAGATGCAGATCAAAAGGAGTGTTCACCAAAGTGAATACTAATAATACAACATGGAATTAATATGAAAAAATGAAACACTGTGAACAATAGACTTCCATTAATGTATTAGTGAGCATATTAATGACAAAATTGCTGAAAGATACGATGAAAAGTCTCAACTAAGAAAAAAAATACAGAACATTTATCAGAATATAAATGAATTCCTAAATGAAACAATTTAAGGGTTGATTTGGTATTTTTTCCTGGAAATGTGTGTCGAATTTTTTCTTTGATCAAAAGCACATGTTTACACAAATATACAGATAAATGCCCTTGATAATAAACAGCATTAGAAATGCTACATTCAGGTGATAGTGCAGACTACTTTCCTTTGGTCTAGTGAGTCATTCAAGGAGTAAGACTATCTTATCCACACAGACCCAGTGTATTGAAATTTATGACAGTCATTCACAGTTTAGGGGCTGCTAGATCACATACGTTCTTTCAAAAAGAGCTAATTAGGTATGCTGCTGCTGAGGCATCTGCTGGTCAGGGCAATCTTGATGCAGGTCATGTAGGAAGACTTGTGGACATGAAGCACAGCATTTTTCCATTACTAGCTTGATTCCAAAACCAATTTACTATTAGCTATGATGTAGGAAGTGATGTAGGAAGAGTCTTTTCATTAGTGTTTTATTAAGAAGTCCAGGGTCTCTAAATTTGGCAGTGCCCATGGGCCACAGTTACATTGTGCTAATAAGAAAAGAATTCAAACCAACATCTCTATGGTAGATCTTTTTGAGTGTAGTTGTAAATCATAACAAAAACAGTGTATTTCTGTTAAAGTATGGATAGTTACATCAGAAGTCACATACAGACCATCATGAGGATAATGCTCATTCCTATTGCTGTATTCTGAAAGTTAAAGATCATTAGCTCTGAATAAGAGACAGAAGTATGCACAATAAATTTATACTATTCCTTTTAAACTCATATCTGCCTTTTTGATAGTAGAGAACAGCAGAAAAAATAATTAACTGCCTAAAAAATATTTTGTTTGTATGTGGCATTTTGGAGAGAAAGGTAGGTAAAACTGATTTATTCTAATAATGTGACAATATTTTATGTACCAGAAACTGCATAGTTAATAACTGCACTTGAGCTACAGTGAAGATTTTCAACACTGTCAAATGAAAATTTATATAAGTTCTGATTTGGTTTAATAAAATCGAAATATTTGATAACGGTTTATTCTTATTGTTGGAGAGTTTTATGTTCCATAGTTACATTGACTTAAATTGGCAATGTGAATTTTAATGATTCACCTAGAAAGTTATATAGGCCAGTGTTTAGAACAAGATCAACAGGAATTAAGTCAGCAAGAGAAACAAGAAAAGTAAAAGTGACTGACTGCAAATCAGTAGCTTCGCCCAAGATCAATCAACTGCTACTAGGTGCTTATGAAGTGGACAGGCTTGGAGCTGAGAAGGACTGGTAAAGGACTTGAAAATTTTTAAATGCAAGCAACTCCTATAAGAGCCACCTGGAAGTGCGGCACAATAACCAGTGTTGAGGTTTTTTTGTTTGTTTGTTTGCTTTGTTTTGTTTTTTGCATTTCAACAGGTACTTAGAAGAGAACAAAAAGCACTCTAGAGATGTCTCAAGAAAGAGGAAGGCCTGATATCTTCCTCTTTGTAATAGACATACTTTGTTATGGAGCTCAACTTCATTCAGATCTTTGAAGGTAGGGACTTGCAGCATGCAATGTTGAAAATAACACATTTTCATCATGAACTGAAGGAACTGGGGCTGTTTAGTCTGGGGAAAAGGAGACTGAGGGGAGACCTTATTGCTCTCTTCCAATATCTGAAAGGTGCTTACAGCAAGAGTGGGGCTGGTCTCTTCTCACTGGTGACAGGTGACAGGACGAGGGGAAATGGCCTCAAGTTGCACCAGGGTAAGTTTAGGTTGGATATCAGGAAAAACTTCTTTACAGAAAGGGTTGTTAAGCACTGGAACAGGGAGGTGGTTGAGTCATCATCCCTGGATGTGTTTAAAAACCATTTGGATGTGGTGCTCAGGGACATGATTTAGCGGAGGGTTGTTAGAGTTAGGGTAGTATGGTTAGGTTGTTGTTAGACTTGATGATCTTCAAGGCCTTTTCCAACCTGAGCAATTATATGATCCGACGATTCTATGATTACCATTTGAAAAATAATGTTCTCAGTTAAAAACCAGTGTTGATGTGGAAACTGTATAATACTTGAGTTTTTTTAATAAAATAGGCCAACACTATGAACAAGAAACACTTGAAATACTTGCAAAAAAAAAAGTCTTTAATGACTAGGAAGTTATTTACAGAAATTGTACAGGAATGCAACTGGAATGATTTCATTGCAAAGAAAATATTGCTCATAAAAACAATGAGAAGAGAGTTTTGAGTAAATAGAACAGTATGCTTCTGGACAACATGTTTATAAATATTTAAAACTTTAAATCAGTTTCTGAAGAAAAGAACAAACGATACCTGGTTTCCTATGGATTTGTGCCCTAATTCTTTTACAAAATTTCTCTTCTATTCCCAGTGCCAGTCTCCCTTGAGCAAGCTGCTATATTTGCAACGGGTAGGCTGTGCTGTATGTGTGCCCCTTGGCTAACTCTCCCTGCTGCTATGTGGTGTGGGACTGTCTGCTTCACCTTTGGGGAAGGTAATAATTCCAGAATTTCCCCCAGCTAATTTCTGACTTTTTCTCAAAATTCTCATGATAACTTATCTATTAGATTCCAATCTGCATTTCAGATTTTGTGGATTACAAATTTATTAAAAGATGTTTGACAGAATAATCAAGCAAACTTTATTTCCTTAGAATGCCAGTCTGAAAAAAAAAAAAAGAAAGAAATTGTAACTAGAGAGAATTAAAGCAGACAATGATCAATTTCTAACACAATAATGAGTAAAAGAACATTAAAATGTATAATCGCCTAGGGCTGTAGTACTAGTCTTGTACAAATAAGCCAATGGTGCCACCAGTGTAAAATTGTGGAAACGTAAGCATGTTACCAGTCCAAGGTAAAACTCCAGTTGCATTCCTGTACAATTTCTGTAAGTAACTTCCTAGTCATTAAAGACTTCTTTTTTTTTTGCAAATATGTCATGGAGTGACATTTGTGAGCAAAGGTAACATGAGATAGGCATGATTAGATACAGTGCAGATAAGTATTAGAAAAAATAATAAAGCCACCAATCTGAAGGAATTTTGAGCTCTTCATTGCTTTACTGAAGTAGATCATTTTTCAGATGCTGTGTGCTTGGGTCTGCTTTTTAAGTGTAACACAAAAAATGGGTGGCCCAGATTCTGATTTTTTTTTTTTTTCACACTATTGTCATGGATAGATAAGTTTCCAGAAGTCATGGAGATATTTGGATTTGCAGTGTAAAAAAAAGTCTGAGCTGGGGTCTTCTTGCACCAGTATCTGCTTGATGGTTTTTGCAGTGTTGTAGGCTGCCATTTTCCTGTGCTGTCTTTTTAATCCAGGAAGATTACAGAAATCTATTCAGTACAAAACATTAAAAGCCTACCAGCAATGTAATTGTTTAAACAGTGGGAAAAAAAATAAATATATAATCACAAGAGAAACTCAGAGCCCTTACTTGTATCTGAGCATTTCGGTCAACTTGAAACATTTTTCTGTGGTCCTATGTTCTTAAAAAAATCAAATGAACAAACCCCAAAACCCAACAAAACAAACAATCAAAAAAACAAACCTAAACAACCCCCCAGAAAAATCCCAAACCAAAACCTAACCTCCAAAAAACTTTTAAACTCCCAGTATTGTAATACTTTGGTGTGGTTGATTATTTCTGTTGTGTAGCTTTTTGAATTATGGACGTAGAATTGTCTAGAAGCATGCAAACAACTGTGGAATGTGAAACAATTTTCTCCCTTGTTCCATTTCACTAGTAGTAATTCTAGGTGTGGTGGATATTGTTAATATGCTTTATTTTATTTTTTGTTTTTGTTTTTAATTGAAATAATCTTGGAACTCCTTTCATTGCATGTATTTAATAACTTGTGCTTGTTCTTGTTCTGTAACTGCTACTAAGTTACTTTGGAGTTCCATTTTGCTAGAAGTGGAGATTCTGGGGATTTTCTTAACTCCAATGAACATGCACTGTGCTCTAATCATGCACATATCTGATCGCACATTTCAAACTTTAAGGATAAATCTAAAAAGTACTCTGGTTCTAAGATAAACTCTCAAATTGCAATGATTTGTTGCTATGTTGCTACTAATCCAGTGCTGCCTGTTAGGATGTACCAGCTAAAGGCTTTTTCTAGAGCGCTCATGGTCTCTTGTTTTTGTTTTTGTTTGTTGTTGTTGTTTCTCATTCTTAGTATTTGAACTACTTTAGTGGGAAGTACGTAGCTGAGAGATTCACAGAAAGAACACATAGCTGGGGTGGGTGACCTGTGAAGTCAGACATGAAAGGTTCCTGTTTGGATATTTTTCAGTGCTGTTTCAGTTGTATATGAGGCATTGCTAACTGTGACATTGCACTGCAGTCATTTTGTTTCCTCATAGTAGCTAGACAGATTTATCAATTTCTTTTTACCTTGTTCTTTATGGTTTTTTTTTTTGTGTGTGTGTGTGTGTGTGTGGTTTTTTTATTTTTTTTATTTTTTGTTTGTTGTTCAAAAAGGGAAGAGGAAAGAAAATCCAATATTGGAATTTGAAAGACAAATTCAATCCCCTTTTACAACCAGTGTTCTGGGAGGAGGTTCGCACTACAGAAACGTCTGAGATTGGGGTACAATAATGAGTTATCTGGCAAGTGAAGAGCATTTGCTACTAGCAACCCACTCCCCCCTGACATTTTTATCCTTCTTTCCTTTTTTTTTTCTTTTTTTTTTTTTCTTGTTTTTGTATCAAGTAAAAGCCGTTCAACAGAGTGGAACTGAGGGTCAAAGTTTAAATACAGTTTGCTGCGCCACCTGGTTTTGATCTAGAATTGGAGCGTGTGACTGGCAACACTCACTGTCACAGCAGGGAAACCTGGTAACGGGGGACAGAGCAATGTTTCTCTCTTTATTTCTAAAATCATGAAGGGTGTGAGATTGACAGCCTTGGAAAAGCAAGTCCCCTGTTTTATTCACAAAGAGGAAGGAAGGCAGGACAATCATAATACAGTCTTCTTCCACAGTGCTTTGCCCATTTGTTTCGGGCCAGCTTTAGCTGAACTGTCTGGAGGGGGTGAGGAGATCACTTTTTCTTTCTACTGATTCAGTCTTTGTAACACTGCTATGACTCCTCACCAGGGTGCCAATTGTGGTTGCCTTCTTTTCTTGGGTAGTTGCCACCTGTCCATTAGAAACTGGCCAGGCACCAAGAATTCACTTCGCATTGGCTGCAGTTTAGAAGTCAAAGCCTCAAATTAACATTTTAGACACCGGATCTAGATTTGAAGCAGCAATTTGGATTTGATTGGCAATGTATTTCTTCCTCAATTACTTATTTATGCAGTTATTCTGTATTTAAGCTAGATGTATTTGAATAGTCCATGTCTGTCATAAACTTTTTCTAAAAATGTTTATTTATTTATTTATTTTTAAGTACTAAAGTTCTGCACTGGATTAGAACATATTTTGTTACAGGTTGTATGCCTGTCTTTCTCAGCTGACAGAAGACACTTGCCTCTGGTCTTCTGGCTGGCTTAAGGGTATCCTGAACCATAATGTTCTGCAATCACAGCCTGATCTAAGGAAACTAAATGTCCTGAAAAGCCATTCTATTCATTCATACATTCACTTATTTATTTATTTACTAAAGGGATAAAATATTTGCTACAGTGTTTCAGAATCTAGCTTGTGATTTAGAGACCTGTCAAAATTGCACAGCTGTATCCACAAGGTCTGTGGTCATAGTGGCGATTTGTCTGCAAGACTGCAGCTCTTAAAGAACTGTAATATATGAGAGCTAGTAAAGTATGGTGCTGTGGACATCCAGAGCAAGATAAAGATGTGCCTGATCTATCACTCTTCTGTCACTAAGAATAGGTATCATAACAATATATAAATCCATAAATCAGGAGATGAAACACAAAGAAAGAAAACAAACTCAAACTAGACAAATAAGACTTATATGGACAAATATAGATGTACTCCTCCCACCTTTAGGCAGTAAAAGGAAAATAACATGAACTAGATTAAAAATAATGATGCTAGGAATAATATCTTTTCTAATTATGGCAAATGGAGATCACAGAATCACAAAAATGTAGGGGTTGGAAGGGGCCTCTAGTCACCATCTAGTCCAAGCCACCTGCTAAAACAGGTTCCCTACAGAAAGTTGTACAGGAAAGAGTCCAGGTGGGCTTTGAATATCTCCAGAGAAGGAAATTCTACAATCTCTCTGGGCATCTTTTTCCAGTGCTCTGTCATCCTCAGAGTAAATAAGTTAATTCTCCTATTTGTATAGAACTTGTTGTGCTCCAGTTAGTGTCCATTGCCCCTTGTCCTGTTGCTGGATCACTGAAAAGAGCCTGGCCCCATCCACTTGACGTCTGCCCTTTAGGTATTTGTAGGCACTGATAAGATCCCGCATCAGTCTTCTTTTGTCCTGCCTAAACAGTCCCACGTCTCTCAGCCTTTTCTCATAAGGGAGATGCTCCAGGCCCCTCATCATCTTTGTGGTCCTCCACTGGAATCTCTCCACCAGACCACTGCCTTTCTTGAACTGAGAAGCCCAGAAATGGGCCCAGTACTCCAGATGTGGCCTCACCAAGGCAGAAGAGAGGGGGAAGATCACCTCCCTTGATCTGCTGGCCATGTTCTTTTGAATGCACCCCAGGATATCATTGGCCTTTCTGGCCACAAAGGCATGCTGCTGGCTCGTGGTCAACCCCTTGTCCACCAGGACACCCAGGTCATTCTCCATAGAGCTCCTCTCCAGCAGGTCAGTCCCTAACCTGTACTGATGCATGCAGTTATTCCTCCCCAGCTGTAGGACTCTACATTTGCCCTTGTCTCACTGAATGGCGGCACAGTCTACTGGTGTGTCATCCCCTCCTCCCAGTTTTGTACCTTGCTGAAGGTGCACTCTATTCCTTCATCCAGGTCACTGACAAATATGTTAAATGAGATAAGGATGCATTTTTTCTTTAACCTTTATCAAAAACTCATTTAATTTGCTTTTCAGTCCTGAATGAGGTGCTGTTTCCTGCTGAAAGTATCTAAAATTCAACTTTGAAATTATATGTTTATTGGGCTTGGTAAGCACTGTAAAATGATGTTGGATTTTGTCAAGATAGCTCAAATTTTTCTTACCTCTTAAGGTATAAGAAATTTCTATTATATGTTTAGGTACCTGTGTTATACCAGTATTCTCTGGAGTGCTGTAAAACAGACAATGATAGACCACTGAAAGTGTGAGTGGAAATTTATTTTTCTTTTCTGATGAATGGATGCCCAAAGTTGTTCCTCCATTTCTTAGCTTTAAAGGTTATAAACCTGCAATCTGTTGTTGGTTTTTTTTTTTTTTTTTCAGTTATAATATAATCTTTGTGTAATATTTCAAGATTTTTAAAAATATTTTAATTATCAGAACAAAGTTATCTTAAGCAAGAAATAATATCTTGTTTGCTACTTTAAAAGTGCCCACCCAGTCAGCCCACCAGTCAAGGCCTCAGCACTGATATTGATTCCATGTTTGATATCTCTTAGGAAAAGAAATGATCCCATAGCATTCATCCCAAGGGAAAGATGTATCCACAGTAATCACTCTTATGACTGAACAAAGTGTTTTATTTTTCTTTCATTCAAACTATGTATTAGTCATGCTTTTTATTGGAAATCTGATCCCTGTAATTTAAGGAAGAATATTCTCACTGCAGTGATAGCAACCGGTTAGCTAGAAAGACACAATGTTTAAGACAGTCATTTCAATGAGATGCTGTATCAGCTTTCCAAACTATGTACTTCCTTAGTTCACTCATCATACATGATCAAAAGTAATGTTTTGTCAGTTTTTAGACACTTTGCCATTAGAGTTACATCTTTTATTTCATCCAACTAAGGCTCTGCTGAAGGACAGATTCTACAAATAAACATCAGTTGGAATGTTTTTTAAGAACAATTGTTTACTGACTGAAATACAAAAACTGCTGCTCATGGTTGGAGATCAAATTACATGCTTGAGAGAATGCAAAATACGTGAGTCATGACTCATAAGAAACATCAAACTGTATCTCTTGATGTGAAGAGTTGCATAATGTTTTGTCTTTATTAGAGAGGCAGTAGCCGACACTTTTCTTAACAATAGTTCTGCTAAGTACATGAATCTCATAGCCATCTACGTAATCCCTCTAGATCTGTGAAGAAGATTATTGGTGTTAAAGATAGATTTATTACTGTATTCCTGGAAGGTTGTGATTTTTATTTTTGTTTTGTTTTTTTTGTTGATTGTTTTTTTTTTTTCTTTTTTCTTTTTTTTTTTTACTTCTCATTTTGTGTCAATGGATAGCAGACATGGAACATCCATGCAAACTGGGAGGAAAATTTGGTGGATTCCTTTCCCTACATAATATGAAACCAGGCTGGAAAAGGCAAGGAAAGAAAAGAAAAGAGAAAAAAAAGAAAGAGAGAGAGAAAGAGAGAGAGAAAGAGAAAGAAGGAGAGAGAAAGAAGGAGAGAGAAAGAGAAAGAGAGAAAGAGAGAGAGAGAGAGAGAAAGAGAGAGAAAGAAAGAGAGAGAGAGAAAGGAAAAGGAAAAGGAAAAGGAAAAGGAAAAGGAAAAGGAAAAGGAAAAGGAAAAGGAAAGAGAAGCGAAGGGAAGGGAAGGGAAGGGAAAGGAAAGGAAGGCGGCCGCGTCTCCTCCTCCGCCTCCTCCTCGGCCCCGGCCCCGCTCATGGCGACGCTGGGCACATCCGGGCTTCTCCTCCTCCTCCGGCGGCCGCCGCTGCCCTGAGCGCCCAACCCGACTCCATTAGCGCGTCCCCTCCCCCCCCGTCTCCCTTCCCGGACCCAGAGGCAGGGGGAGCCCCGGGCAAGGCAGCGCCGGGCCGGAGCCGCGGCCGGGGACATGTCCAACCAAGGGGCTCGGAGGAACGGGCCCGTCAAGCTGCGGCTGACAGGTGAGGCTGAGCGCGGCNAAAAGAAAAGAAAAGAAAAGAAAAGAAAAGAAAAGAAAAGAAAAGAAAAGAAAAGAAAAGAAAAGAAAAGAAAAGAAAAGAAAAGAAAAGAAAAGGTTTATCAGGCAGATTAAATGTCAGCTGAGCTCAGAATTCTGTCTCTTAGCATCTAACAGGGAAGACTTAACAAGGTGAAACACACAGGGGTCTTTGCCCCCTGATTACTTCTGCTATACTGTGGTTTGTGACTCGGGAACTTGAGGTCCAGTATCTTTGTCCTTTACAGTCTTTAGTGATGAATGCCACAACATTATCCATTTACCACCAATACTTCAGTACAGCCCTAAAAGAGATGAGGTGGGGTCTGCCACAGGGGTGTATACGTACGGATATTGACTCACGTATGTGCCTCTCAGAGAGGCCCAGAATGTGGGCATGGATCAAGGACTGGAGTTTCAGTTGAGGCTGTTAAGGGAAATGGATTGAGGATTTGTTCAAAGTATTCTTTCCATATAACTAATTACTTAGTATTCCCACGTTACTTATTACTTAGTATTTTTCTTTATAGTTAAATATGTGTGGTTAATAGTACTGTCTGGGTCACCACAGTTTCTGTGACCTAACAAACAATAAGTACATTTGACTATGAAGTACACATAATTATATTAAAAGGCCTGAGAAAAAAACTTAACCAACTAAAATTTAAATTCTTGAAATGGAACTATTTGCTAAGACATAACTGGAATTGACAATAGTGACGTATTCAATGAAGTAGCATTTCCAGCATTATTAGCTTGGACTTTGTTAGGGGATTTTCTAATAATCTAAAGTATTTGTATCCCATGACTCCAAGAAGGTCACAAATCAAGAAATAATAAATCTATTTTTCAAGACTATGGAAGAAAATCTTGAAAACTTGATCTTAAATTTTTCGAAATTCATAACATTCATACAGTGATCTCTAGATATCTATTTTTAAGGCAATGGGCTATTTTCTATGGAGTGGGAAGAGGGAAATGGGGATTCAGTTGGAGAATTTTAGTCTTTGTGATTCATGAGTAACATGGTCTGATCTCATAGTTGACCTTGAACAGGCTTAACTAGAGACCTACTGAATTATGCTGTGATGCTGCAGTTCTGTGTTTCTGTAGAAGTGTGTACATCTGTCGAGAGGTAATATTTACTGAGCAAAAGCCCAAGACTCCATGCAATTTTGTTGTTATCAAGCCTAGAAGATATACTTGGACATTTGAAATACTCAGAAGAGACTATTTACTCCTGTCTGTAATTTTTTTTTTTTTGCATTTGTGAACAAACAAGGTTCAAGGTCTGAGATCAATTTTCTAGCTCATTTACTATGGCCACAGAAAAATACCAAGAGACTGGCATCAGTGTGATCAAATATAAACATGTACAGTACCTTTGTCCACTCTCATGTCAGTCATTTAAGATTACCTCAAAAACCATATACTATGGGATATTAATGGTATAATCTTGTTTGGATGTCACATTTAGTATAAGGTGATTTACTTGCTAAAAGTTTATTTCTTCCTTCTGACAAAAAAAATAATTAAAAAATGGTTAAAGTAACAAGCTCAGAAATTGAATCACATCCCTGCTGACCCGAATCCGTTATTGTTCCTTCTCCCCAAAAACATGGGTAAAAGAGAAAATGAAAAGAGAGCTGATCATTCCATTTTCATGCTGAGTGTCAAGTGAAAGACTTGTTGCTGTGTTGCAAAAGAACTGCTAAAGACTATGAATGTTCCGGGCATGAGGAGAAAGCAGAATCTCTATGTCCACAGCCCTATGCCAGTGTATTTCTCACACAACTCCATTTTCGTCTTTTAAAACTGCCACAGCATGCAGGCCTCTGACATGCAGTAAGGTATATGCAGATCTTCCCACTTGCCAGTGAGGGCTGCATCTCTTTCAGTGTCACCACATTTGCTGCAGAGAAATGTCTTCTTGCATGAAGTAAAAAAGGGAAGTGGAGACAGAAATTATGTATTCGAAGAGCAACATAGAAAAACTAAGAAGGAGGGGATTTAACTTTCCATGCATTAATCAGAAAGAAAATAGTCATATATTTTGTGCACACAACTAACATCTGTTAAAAGAAAATCCCCATGTTTTGTTATTTGTATTGTTTATAAATGTGTAAGGGATAATAAGAAGATATTTACTCCAGAAAATCCTCTCTGCTGTATGAATCCTTCTATCCCCACTCCAGAACTTGTTTCCTCTCCTGACACAGCCTTTTCCTACGTTCTGCTGCTCCAACCTGTATGGGCTATGATTCTTTTCTACTTCTGATATTATGAGATCATCGAGGGATTATTTTAAAGCAGTAGTCTTCTCAAACAGGAGTACCGTTTTGTGAGATATGAATAGCCATAGATTTGGATCAAATAAGTGAAGTGTATGTGACTGAATGAAAAACAAGAGAAATCTAATGTGATGCTATGTAAGTTACTCCGAAAGTAATGCTTCCTATTTATTTCTGTGGAAACTACAACAGATACGAAGAGCACAATAACACTATTTGATAGAACAAATTCTCAGCTGCAAATTCTCAGCTACAATACACAACTTTTGCTATATATTTCCCACTGTTTGCTATGTATTTTCATGACTGATGAACAAAAGACTGCATGCCATGCTCATGAAAATCTGCACCTGTGGAAATGCCCACATCCACTATTTCTTCTGTATAAGTGTTCAGCAAGTGTCAATGAATATCAATGTGCCATCTTTTTCTGCATGGAGGAATTCAGTTATGGACCTTTGCTTCATGTGTACTTTCATGTCAGCCTCTATTCTGTCAGATTGCCCCTCTGCTTCTCTGTCACATGGCAATAAAATGCAATGGGATATTGCTGGGAAGGTTCAACATCTACTGCCATTCCACCACCATCTGCCTCAGATATTGTGGACCAACATAATAAAATAGGGAGCATTACTTTTGGATCAGCCCTCACAGATAAACCAATCCACAGCATAGGAAAAAAGCAAGGAGATTTATAACTTCTATTAAAATTGTTGGACAAGGAACTGAAAAATCCATATGTCTATATTTCCCTTCCTTCTTTTAC
The DNA here is from genome assembly GCA_016647715.1 of Pavo muticus. Classification (NCBI taxonomy): domain Eukaryota; kingdom Metazoa; phylum Chordata; class Aves; order Galliformes; family Phasianidae; genus Pavo; species Pavo muticus. Next base: position 5,400,984 of record JACDJE010000039.1, on the reverse strand, counting down.
TGTCCTTTTCATATTTCTTGTTAATTAATTTTATGATCTGAATTAGAATGTCTGAGTTCAATTTGGGATGCTGAAATGTATTTAAATACAGGGTTAATGGGTATTATGACTTTATTTCAGATCACTGAATCTTCCTTGTGGTAGCTGGGATAACCTGGACTAGACGCAATTACAGGACTTGTGGAGTAACACAGCTGTGAAGATATCTGTGCTTCTTTCTACACTCCTGAGCAAGACATGAAGTTCAGAGAGATGCTAGATACGCATGAAACAGCATCTGACAAATTCAGCTGAACAGTGATCTGCAGATTTCCATTTCTGTGAAATCTTTTCTAGTTTTGTGACACTGCAAGGGACATAACTATATAATCATGCAACCTTCAGAGAGTAGCCATATGTGGTAGTTGAATATACTACAGGGTAAACACTATAGATTTTCTGTGAGATGAGTTCCCAAAATACACTTATCGAGAACTTTTTATCTTTTGGAGCATCACTGCTAAACCATTTGATATTTGACTTACAATATTAGCATAAAATCTCAAAGGTTTCTTTTACTGATCTGTTATGAAGAAGTCCCTGTAGGGTAGGCTATAATCTCTTGGAGGAGTGCTGATCACTAACATAACACAAACACATTTAACTTTGATATCTATAAAGTCAAAGTTTTGTGTCAATACAAATGCTTATAACGGCCAGTATGCAGTCAGCAATTCAGATATGCAAATGTGCATACCCTCTTATGTTATGTCTAAGCTCAAATACCAAGAACCTATTCCTGATTAGTTCCTTACAACATATAAGATATTTCTTGAAAAACATGGTTTGATTCTTATTTTTAATCTCATCTGTTTTTCTTTATAAGTCATGGTTAAACATTGGTTAGAATTGTTCTCAGTCTCTGTAAAAATGTTAATGACAGTGGTCTGTTTAAACAGAGTAGTGCTAAGTTCTGTAACACTTGCTGAAATAGTGGCAGACAAGTGGTCAGATTACTTATTCCTGGCTTCATTTATCTGTTTATTTATTTTGACCATGTGGCAATTACTTTCAAAACTAGTTTGTCCTCTTGCAGAAGAAGCTTAGTCATTCAAAAGTTCAACTCCTATCAAAATCTGACTGTAGCACTGAATTTTGTTCTCTCCTCTGTTTTCTTAGCTAGCTTTGAGATTTGTTCATGAGAGATTTTGCTAAATCAACCATCTCTCTAAAAGCATAGTGCTGAAGAAGGTGATGAGCCACTGTGGATAAACACAACATTCTTCCTGTCTCAGTAATTTCTCATGAGCTGAAGGCTGCCTTTATACGTACTGGCAGATGATCTGGAATGGAGACCATAGCCATGTGGGAGCAACAGGGTCTCAGAAAACTGGAGCAGACTCAAACATAGAAGAGTGCAGACCTGTGATAGGGTAGTACCACTTGAAAGAGAGATGGATTTCCTCCATCCAGCTCTTGCTGTGCACAGAGGAATGTTTTAATCTGTGTTTTATAGCCCATCGCATAGCTAGCTAGTTTATGTAGAGTTACACAGAATGTGCTGTTATCAACAGTCTCTTTTTTCTCCACAAACAATAGTAATTATGTTAGGCTGATTTTTTTTTTTTAGAAAGAAATTTTTATGAATAAAGAGCTCCTCTCTTGTCCCAGCTCACTGCCCTCATCCTTATCTTCAATGTGATTAAAATATATATTCTGAGCTTGTTTTTGCACATGTGAATGTGGCTCTATCTTTACTGCTGTTAAGGCCACAGGAAAAATTGTGCACCTCAGTCAGAGGATAAAAGTGACAAGGCAAGAAGAACAGTTCAATTTTTGTGATTATAAGTAACTTTGGGTATTGGTATATAAAATAATATGTAGGGACAATGTCAGAGAGGGACAATACCAGCAGAATACAAAGGAAACTGTTGAAATGTCTGAGACTGTTTCATATTTATTGGTATTGTGGAGGACTGTGCGCCGTCTGTACTAGGATGTGCATTAGAACCCCGTGACAGTGAACATCTTGTATGGCCCAAGGCAAGGACGGTCTGAACTTACCTAGACCACACATTAGTATTGGGCAACTTTTAAAGAAATTACAAATCCCAGGTTTTCATCAGATTCAGATAAAATGGACCTAGTTAAAGAAAAAACTCATTTAAGGAATCAGATAAAAGCATGGTGGTTTTTGAAATAAAGTTAAGATTTGTGTGACTATATCCTTTCTTCTTCCCCTTCCCAGTGCTCAACAACAGGGAGCAAATAAAAGTGCCTTTGGATCTTGCCAGTTTACAAGTACAACTTGCATGGGCAATCAAAAGCAAAAAAGAAGAAAAAAATGGAAGATAATATTATTTAAAACCTCCAATTATTCCCAAATGTGTGCTTTCGGCAGTGTGAGCAGTTGGAATTTCTAGCGATATAAATCAATACATTACTGAAAATCATACCCAAGCAATAAAATAAATAAAAAAAAAGAGCAACAACACAGAAAAATCCCACGAAAAATTTAAAATTATCCTTGCAAACTATTCAGTAACTGGTTATTTGAACTACAGGGCTTTTATGAATAAAATTGTAAAGTAAACCTACAGTGTAAATACCTAATCCAAAATGCCCTAGCTTTCCAGCTCTAGAGTCCAAAACAAATCATCTGCATGCTGTGTCTGAATTCAGAGGTGGACAGAGAGCTAGTTTACTCCTGGGTCAGAAGGTGAAGCTTTGAATTGGCTCAGAAAATGAGACCAGCTTGGCTATCCTTCCCTGTTTGCAGAGCTTTAGATTTTTCTTGGCACAGAAATCCTTTTGTTTCCTGGCATAACCTTGAAAATATTTTCAAATATTTTGAACTGTGCCTGTACATTTCTGAGGACCCATCTACTTGGGATGTGCTCAGACAGACCTCTGCTCTAAAGGGGTGGGATATGAGCCCGTGCTGCTGTGTATGAATGTTAATTTGTGCCCAAGAAGGAAGAGGTGTTGAGCGAAGAACCCCTTAGTTATGGTAACACATCTTCAGAAATATGAGCAGTTTATGCCTGACTGTCCTTGAATGTGGTCAAAAACTGCAATGGACTGTCTGCTTCCATGCTGACATGCTCCATGTAGGCTGTCCTATTTCTGTAACTTGGCAGGACATCTTTCTATGGCCATCTTCATTCAGCTCAGAGAGTATCATCTCCTGGAGTTCTTCAGCAATGTCATCAGTTTTCTTTAAACTTTTAGCATTTTCATGAAATACTAGCTGAGATTCTATTTCAGAATGTACTGGAATAAGCTTGGCAATAATCATGCTTATTTACATCCTGTTTAATTTAAATTTAATACCTGAGAAATACCAAATCTCTTATCATCCCCTGAAGCCAAACAAAACACCTCTGGATTCACCCTACAGACTCTAAACTATCTTTTTAAAAATTCAACATGATGTTTATCTTAGGTCAAATCTCCTGGAAGACTTTTACAGAAAATTTAAAGAAATTTTCTTATGAATCATCTTGTATTCAATAAATCTCTAAAAATATCCTCCTTAACCTATTTTCACCATTGACTTAATCTGGTATATCTGTAAGAAGAACCCTCTCCACCAGAATGAATAAAAGACTAATATTATGTCAGAATTAGAAGAAAAGAAGAAAGACCTATGATGGAGTCCATCAAATGTCCAAAAATGTTATGAGCCTGTGACCCTTTATACACAGGAGGGAATGAATGAAAGGGAACAAAAGAAATGTAAGAAATTTCTTCAAGACAGCATGTAGCTCCTCTGCTAGTAATAGGAAATGGCAAAAAGAATCACGTTGAAAAAAAATGAAAAGATTTGTATCCTTGAAGCCAATATGCAGTAAGAATAACAGTGCACAGCTACTCTGCCCTCTCCAACTTAGTATCAGGTGTAACTTAACAAAAAATCTCTCCCATTCAGACCTCAGAAAAATAAAAAAGAAAAGCCATAAGTATAATACATCCAAGTATGCTAGCCAACAAGATCTATTAAAATATACCCATTAAAATAGTTTTCCTTTGAGGTTTTCTGTTTCTTATTTTGCAATGTCTTGCATATTAACTTTCTGGAAGATAATACTTCCTTCACTTCATACTTATTCATTCTTTACAGAAGGATATTTTTCTAATGGAGTCATAAAATGCCTTATAAATAGCTAAAATCAAAGCCAAAACTTCATTAAAGACAGTCAGTTTAATAAATGTTCTCAGATTGTTCTGGTACAGGATTAGATAGGATATTAGGAAAAATTCATTAACAGAGAGCGTGCTCAAGCATGAGAAGATGTTTCCAAGGGATGTGATGGAGTCTGCATTCAGGAGATATTTCAGAGACTTGTGGACATGGCAGCAAGGGGCATGGTTTAGTGAAAGAACTCTGTAGGTTAGGTTGGACTTGCTGATCGTAAAGGACTCTTCCAACCAAAATCAAAGAATCATAGAATAGTAGGGGTTGGAAGGGACCTTCGGAGATTCATCTCCCTTGCTAAAGCAGGTTCCCTAAAATATGCTGTACAGGAAAGCATCCAGGTGGGTTTTGAATATCTCCAGGGAAAGAGACTCCAAATCCTCTTTGGGAAGCTTGTTACAGTTTCTTAAAGTAAAGAAGTTCTTTATGATGTTAAGATGAAACTTCATGTACTCCAGTTTGTGCCTGTTACCCCTCAGTCACCCCTTTCTTCCCCATATGTGTAGGATGTGACATCCTGTTGCTGGGCACCACTGAAAAGAGCCTGGCCCCATCCACTTGACGTCTGCCCTTTAGGTATTTGTAGGCACTGATAAGATCCCGCATCAGTCTTCTTTTGTCCTGCCTAAACAGTCCCACGTCTCTCAGTCTTTTCTCATAAGGGAGATGCTCCAGGCCCCTCATCATCTTTGTGGTCCTCCACTGGAATCTCTCCATCAGACCACTGCCTTTCTTGAACTGAGAAGCCCAGAAATGGGCCCAGTACTCCAGATGTGGCCTCACCAAGGCAGAAGAGAGGGGGAAGATCACCTCCCTTGATCTGCTGGCCATGTTCTTTTGAATGCACCCCAGGATATCATTGGCCTTTCTGGCCACAAAGGCATGCTGCTGGCTCGTGGTCAACCCCTTGTCCACCAGGACACCCAGGTCATTCTCCATAGAGCTCCTCTCCAGCAGGTCAGTCCCTAACCTGTACTGATGCATGCAGTTATTCCTCCCCAGTTGTAGGACTCTACATTTGCCCTTGTCTCACTGAATGGCAGCACAGTCTACTGGTGTGTCATCCCCTCCTCCCAGTTTTGTACCTTGCTGAAGGTGCACTCTATTCCTTCATCCAGGTCACTCATGATTATGTTAAACAAGATTGGATCAAGTTCTGACCATGTCACTACTGGAATGTCACTAGCTACAGGCCTCCAACTAGACTACGTGCTGCTGATCACAACCCTGTGAACTCTTACAGTTATCCAGTTTTCAATGCACCTCACTGTCCACTTGTCTATCCCACACTTCCTAAGTTTATCTAGGAGTGTATAAAGGGAGATGGTGTTAAAAGCCTTGCTGAAGTCAAGGTACACAACATCCACTGCTCTCTCCTCATTTATCCAGCCAGTCGTGACAGCGTACATGGGCTGCTTCAAAAGTAATACCTCCTATTTTATTATGTTGGCCCCCTACATCAGAGGAGATATTGGTGATATGGCAATAGAGACTGAACCTTCCCACCAGTATTCTGTTACATTTTGTTGCTGTGTGACAGATGGCAGCAAGGGCTAGTCTGACAAAATTGTCTGATGTATAAGTGCATGTGAAACAAAGGTGTGTCACTGAATTCCTCTATGTGAAAAAAAAATTGAACCCACTGACATTCATCGATTCTTGCTGAATATTTATGGAGACCAAACAGTGGGTGTGAACACAGTGTGGTGGTGGGTGTTGCATTTCAGCAGTGGCAACAATAATGTGTAAGATAAGCCATGTTCTGGACGGCCATGCAGATTTTTATGAGCTTGGCATGCAGGGTCTTGTTCATTGATGGTGAAATGCACAGTTGATCATGGTGACTATATTGAAAAATAGCTTATTTATCTGACAATTTGCTCTATCAAGTAATGCTATTGTTCTCTTTGTATCTGCTGTAGTTTCCATGGAAATATATGGAAGGCACTACCTTCAGAGCAACCTATCTAGAAGCTCTGAAAATAGGATGAAGAAAGACTACATTATTGACTGGAACAGGAGCAATTCACTCTCGGATTGTCATAGTCATAGAAGTGTCATGGTTTTGTGATTTTTGGTTTTCGGTATTCCACATCATAACATCATGTAGTGCACTGGGAGTTAAAGTGTTAATACTCTACTTCCAGGTACCTGTCCCTGTACGTCACGGAGGTCAGGACGGCCCTCCTGGTTTTTTTTGTTGTTGTTTGGCTTGCTTTGGCCATGGTGGTTGCGTCTGTGTTTTCCAGGTTTGCTCTGAAAACTCTCTCTCTCCTATTTTATTTGATTTATTAGTCTCAATTTCAATTAGATTGTATTATATCATAGTTAGTAAAATAAGTTTTCCTCCCTAGATTTTTGCCGCTGCTGTTTATTTTCCTTTCCCTTTCCCTTCTCATTTTTTTTGGGGGGGGGGTTCGGGAGGGGGCCCAAGGTCCTACTGCCCCTGTCACGGGCGTAGATTGGTCTGGATAACCCCATGACAATAAGTTAGAAAGGTATCTTAGAGTTCACAGCACAAAAAATTAGATCTCCAGTGGCAGCAAGTAAAATGGCAGGGTAAGAAAACAGTGATGTCTATTCTTTGCACACTGCATCTTTTCTTCACACAGTGACTCACTGAAGAGTGAGACTGCACGGGAAAACTGTGATATTAGTACCTGTATGGCAGCGTATTTGCTAATCATCACTGAATGCATAGGGAAAACAAGGGATCTTCACTTCCTTTCTCTTTTTCTGCTGTGGCTGGTGTTTCCAGGTTCCAAATCTATGACAGTAAGTAGAAATTGGCCAGTTCTCTGAAGACAACTTGAAAATAAAAGCCCACTTGAAATGAACACCTGAACTCCAGTCTCCTTTTCTGAAGAGTCTCTAGTAACTTCTGAGCTGTGTCTGAGAAACGATCAGTGGAGAGGATCATTGGCTTGCAAAAAAACCATGTCAGCGCTGGGGCTAACAATTTTGCCAACAGAATATCATTTGGCATCTAACAGCAAAAAAACCTTCCCTTGAATCACTAGCATAGATGTGCTTAGTGAAATTGAGGGCTATGAGATTAAGCAGTTCTGACACATAGGTCGTTGGCTTTTTCTATTCCTTTTTATAAGAGGTCTTTTTCGTCTGTTACAATTTGACCTTGTTACAAATGAGGACAGTGTGTAAAGTTATGATATTCATCAACAGAAATTGATGTTTATCTTTTGTGTAGCATTTATTTCATTGCTTCTTTAAAAAGCTAAGTAGAAAGTGGTGGAATGACTATATATATTTTTTTTAATTTAAACTTCTAGTATATAAATTTTATTACATAATTAAGTTTTTTACTTCTATAGGCAGGTCTAATTGGAAATGGTATCAACTTGCCTGTTAATTTACAGGCCAAATTAATACTAAATCCATCTATGTTATGCCTGGAGTTCATCAAATGAATGCCTTGATTTGGTATAGTCACACCTTAGTATTAGTATGTAGAAAGCTGAAAACATCATCACTCTTCTTATTTCACTCAGTGCTCTCTGTCTTATCAGCAAACAGCTGTTCTCATTTCTAATGATTTGTGCCCTCCTTTGTGTCAATAAATGTGGTACTGATTGTGTTCTCTGATACGAGCTTATCTGACCTGGTCACCCACTGCTTCTTTTCCCTCTTGAGTATGAAAGGTTGTTTCTGTAAGTTGGTGGTGATTTTATTTTTCTGTCATCTGACAGTTGCTTAGTGATTTATATGAAGTAATTTTGGTTGGATCATCCCCAGACCTAGAGAGCAAGTGACAACATAAAAAAATACTACTGTTGCTGGCATTAATTGATATAGTTAGTAGGAGTCTTCATGACCCAGGGACAGAACAGGTAGTTGAATTTGATCACATCCACTAATCTGTGCTGGAGAGTTCTTTGGTGGAGCACTGTAGGTACTGCAAGCTCTCTAAGGTCTGACTGGTCAAGCTCAGGCTTGTCTACTTTTTTTAGATTGGGTTGGGCTTTTCATTGAAAAATCCACATATTCTATGCTGTAATTGACTCTTAAAAAATAGAAAAAAGTCAAATATGTAGTGGCATAAATTTATAGGTAATGTAAATGATGTCCATCTCTGTTTTTCCTCTCACTTGGTTCCCATTAGCAGATATATCATTTTTTTTCTGAAGAACTGTTATAGTTCTGCTAGAACCTATTTAACCAATCTTTAAGCCTATGAATTGTATCTGGTTGTATAGCACCACACACATTTATTTCTCTATGCACACTGCAAATGTTGTTTCCTGCCTATTGATATCCTTGGCATTGGTTACTGTTCATATAATCCTCAAGTGGTGTAATTCAAGCTGTTCTTACTATTTGGCTCAAACTTTATTTTGAAAATCTGTAGTAATCTAAGTTAAATAAACATAATGCTAGAAAATATACTCTGGGGAATAAATCTGCATTGACAAGGAGATGGGTAAAATACAACTTCTCCATCTCTGCATATAACTTTCTGATTAAAGAAGGTAATAGCAAAAGATGGATGACTGCCTAATTGGATATTAGTAGGGGAAGAGTGACACATGTTATACTATACTGCTAGAGGATGAGTCTGAGGGTTGCAAAGTGAAGTATTTAGGACAAATGAGCCTGTCACATTAGATAAAGTAAAAGAGACAGTCAGGTTTCCAAGAGCTTCTCTGACTCGCAATTAAGAGAATGTCTCCACAGGAGTCTGTATTAAGCATATCAAAGATAACAGATGCAATATGTTGAGGGCATCTAGCCACCTGTATGGAGAAATCTGCCTTTCAAAGATTACCAGAAAGAAAAAGGGTCCTGTTATTACTTATTTTTTTTTCTCATGATGTACAGAATATATCTGAAAATGTTGTTGGATAATCATGGCTATTTTTAATATAAGGACTTAATTTTCCTGTGTGAATGTCTGTTTTTTAAACTGAGAAGAAAGACTTTTGTTTGTGTTAAGAAACAAAATGATGAGATCTAGATAAAGGAAAAGATGTCCATTATGGAGGAACTCAGTAACTGAGCGGGAAAGGATTTTTACTCTGGGGTTGCTTGCAATTTTGTCTCACTAGTTTTCACTTAAAAAATGAAATTGTGAGAAAAAGCTACACATTTGAAAACAAAATTTTCTCTCCTTTTTTTCCCATCTTCAGTGGGAAATGTGTTTGTTGACTTAACAAAACAATAATAATAATAATAATAATAATAGTAAAGACAACTATCTCCTTTTCTGACTGATGTAATCACTTTTTAAATTAGTCAACTACTTTTTATGCAAAGTTCCATTCACTTCAGTGAGTGTCCCACAATCTTTATTATATATGTACATACCAAACGTAAGGCTAACTAGAGGATAAGTTTAATGAATCCCTCCCAAATCCTTTACTGTCATTAAATAGCTACAGACTTTAAAGACTCAATTTTTGTAATTCATTCCTAGAACAAGTACTTAGCTGATTCAAAAGCTCTTGAGACTTTAGACAGACTATTTCAGGGTACTAACCTCTAGGCTTCTCAAGGTTATAATCTTAAGCACTTTTCAAATAGAGTCATCCAAATATTGACATTCTTCTCATTTGTTGTAAGACAGATCACCAAACACTGTGATCACCCTGGAAAGATCAGAGCTGATTCTCTTCACTCAAACTCTTATACCAGTGCAATCTGCAAACATTTTGAAATTCAGTGTATATGCAGACAGTCCAAACTGCACCTAAGCATTATTTACTTTGGAAATCTGTAGATGTTTTTTTCTGTTGAGTTATAACTTTCCTAAAAGCTCTGGTCCTTCTCCATTCATCTAGTCCTGCAGCTGATCCCAGTGGATCTCGTAGCTTCAGAAGATTTAAAGAATCTATGAGCCCATTTCTACCAAGGTTTGACGTGAAGGATCTGTTGAAAGATGGGTCAATTGAAACTGCTGTCTGCATTAGAGGAATAGAGTGTTGTACTATCTGTAGTATCACAAAGAGAAGAATCTGTCTGGAACTATTTGGGAAGAATGAAATGTTTCTTTAGTAGAGGATTAGAAGCTGGACTGTTATGAATTTGGAAAACTTTGACACCATTCCCCCAGTGTCCTATACAGTCAGTACAATTCTCTATCAGTACCTCCAGAAATAATATATTTGTACTTGTTAAAAACAACAACAACAACAACAAACAACAAAAATAGAAAGAGTAATTTGAGATTTGTCTTTCAAGGAAAATTTTTGTATGTAATGCATAAATACTAACTGGCCCAAAAAAACATGCATATGTAAAGTATTATCATATACTCATCTTGCTATTCTTTATTTAAAAAAAAATCTATTATATTACATTATTTTCAAACTCTAAAGTAAATAAAGAAAAACTATCAGCCCATGGCTTAGGCAGATGTACTCTTCAGTGGATAAAAAACTGGCTGATCCAAGAGAGGTAGTGGTGAATGGAGTTAAATCCAGCTGGTGTCCGATCACGAGTGGTGTTTCCCAGGTTGGTATTTAGATCCATCCTGTTTAATATCTTTATTGATGATTTGGATGAGGGAATTGAGTGCTCCCCCTGTAAGTCTGCAGATGACACTGAGTTGGGAGGAAGTGTTGATCTGCGTGAGGATAGGAAGTGTAATCTACAGAGATCTATATAGACTGGATAGATGGCCTAAGGACAATTGTATGAGCTTCAAGAAGACCAAGTGGCAGGTCCTGCACTTTGGTCACAACAACCCCATGCACTTTGGTCACAGCAACTCTACATGCGTGGGCAGAGCGGTTGGAAAGTTGTGCAGAGGAAAAGGATCTGAGTATATTAGTCAACAGTTGGCTGAACTTCAGCCTGCATTTTTCCCAGGTAGCCAGAAAGGCCAATCACCAAACCTGAAGGTTCTTAAGAAAGGATAGATGTAGCACAGAGGGTCACGTTTTAGTGAACATATATTATTCTAATGATTGTTATATATGTAAAATAAAAAAAATATTTTCCTCTAGTGGTATTGTGGCAACTTGTATTGATGCCTAATGTTTCGTCTGTGAAAGTGGCAACAAAACCTAGGATAGCTGAAAGTGATGCTTTTAATTTTAACTGCTGGGTCAACATAATTAGGATGTCTGATCTGCAAAGTATATTTCTGAGTATTGAAAATGAAGTGCTTCAATTTTGGTGTTCCCCTTGTATTGATTATATTTTTTTCCAGAAATGCGAATATGTTTTTTCCCCTGATACTTATGGCAATAAAAAACATTTCCCTTTCTTCCTTCAAATCTATTGGAAAATGAAACTTTTAAATGTGGGAAATATTCCTTACATTATGAGTATAAAGAAAAATATAGTTGTGATATACTAAGTTGTATATAATTAAGGTGAACAGAAAAAAATGTCTAAGTTAATAATAAGTGAAGAAAAAAGTGAAGTTACGGAATGGCATGAGAAATAATAATTGGTAGCCAGAAAGATATTTCTGTCTGAGAAAACTATTCCATTGACTACTCTGTGTGGATCATAAATGCACAAGCAAAACATCAGGCCCTGTGAAGTGTTCCCTGCTAGTCTGTCACATAACATCCTGACAAGAACGTGTAAAAAAGAAAGAGGGAGAGAACAACTTTTTCAATTGATCTGACTGGGTGTCTAAATGTTTCCTAAAGGGTGTATACTGAATTCATAGTGGCATTAGATGAGTTGATCTCTGGTGTATAAATCCACCTCTGAAAGATTTCCTGCACTGGTATCCGTTTACTAGTTGAATGATTTTTCATATCATACATTTTTTCCTATGCATGTATTCTATTATACTGTAGGGCATTATTTCTATGCAAGTTATTGCATTTTGTATATGTGCCTTGGGTCATGTTAGGGCACATTTTCTAAAACAGTTGATAAATAAATGAGACTGTTCAATCATCACTGGTGAAATACTGAGGTAGATGTTACATAAGGAGATTATTATGACTGGTGTGGTCAACAGTGATTTGCACACTTGAGTATTAAATATTCCTAATTGTAGCAGTCCATTTGATCTGCTAATTATTCAGCAAACTGAGAAGTCACATACTTGCTATCTGGAAAAATTACTAGTTAAATTGTATGTGAGTTAGTTTGTCAGAAGATTTTAACCAATTTTAACAGTTGGAACACAGTTTCTAGTGCTAGGAACTGGTATTTCTGATTTGCTCCTCTTTTCAAATACTGAGAAGAATACGTATTTATAAGCAAGATGAATTTGGTTTGGGAACCAAATATCTGAACTTAGCAAAGTATTCCTTCTTCCCTTGAGGTCATTTGTGCATGTTCCCTGATGTTGCTTTAAATGATAAATCACTATATCTTACATTCTGATTTTGAATCAACTTAATTATGAACAATTAGATAACTTTTATTATGTTCTTCTAACATTGCTTTTGGAAACGGTATTAAAATACATGTTACAAATGAGATCCTTGAATCACACAGAATCACAGAATCACAGAATGGCCCGGGTTGGAAGGGACCTCAAGGATCATGAATCTCCAACACCCCCACCAGATGCAGGGCCACCAACCTCCACATTTAATACTAGACCAGGCTGCCCAGGGCCCCATCCAACCTGGACTTGGCAGGCTGACATTTAATTATACACAAGGGCTGCTCCAAAAGTAATGCCACCTGTTTTATTATATTGGCTTGTAATGTCAGAGGCAGATATTAGTGGTATGGCAGTAGAAGTTGAACCTTCCCACCAATATTCTGTTACATTTTGTTGCTGTGTGACAGATGGCAGCAGAGGGGCTGTCTGACAAAATGGTGCCTGGCATGGAAGTGCATGTCAGGCACTTCCACGTGAAGCAAAGATGTGTCGCTGAATTCCTCCATGAAGAAAAAAATGGCACCCATTGACATTCATCAGTGCTTTCTGAATATTTATGGATACCAAACAGTGGATGTGAGCGCAGTGAGGCAGTGAGCGGTGCATTTCAGCATTGGCAAAAGTGACAGAGTGGATCATCTCCTCTGGTGCAGATTTTTATGACTGTGGCATGCAGGCTTTTATTCATTGCTGATGAAAATGCTTGGCTAATGGTAGATACTGAGTTGAAAAATAGTGTTTTGTAGCTGATAATTTACTCTATCAAATAGTGTTATTGAACTCTTTGTATCTGTTGTAGTTTCCAGGGAAATAAATAAGGAGCAATCTATGTACAATAAATAAAAAAACAACAACAACACAAAAAAACATATAACTGTGGGAAGTGCTCAAAAAGTGCTACAAGTAAACTGAATAATTGACTGTAGAATGAGGCACTTGATGGAACAGGGTAAAAAGGCTAAAGTAATTTAAGGGAGAGGTAAAAGAAAACAAATGAAGCATACATACAGATCATTAAGAGAAATCATTAGTATACTGGAAAAAAAAAAGAATAACTTTAGTCATCACATGAACCCCTGATTTACAGTAGACCACAAAAGTGATTTTCATTGGTTTTAGACACATTTTAAGGCATGCCGTGTGTATAAATAAGGGCTTGTCTCTTTATTCATTTTATCTTTTCAGAATATTTACTTGACAATTGCTTACTGTAAAGGGTTAAGGAAGATCGGTGCTATTCTGTCCTACTATTATTTAGAGCATCAATAAAACCAATAGCCTCATTATCTACAATATAATGCCTTGACTCTGGTAAATTTTTATTCCTGGTAATATATATCTACTTCCAAGAAAAGGGTGGAGAAATTAATTTGACTGATGCTTTTTGATGTGTGATTTAATATTGCTTTAATATTTCTAACAGAACTTCTAAAAACATTTCTTGGTATCACAGTTTGATTCGTCTCAGACAATCCAGTTTTACTTTACTACTACATTTGTTTCATTTGTTTTTTTCTTCATCATCATATAAGGTTCAGTTTGAAAGAGCTAACCTAACCAAATAGTTATAGAGATGAAGTACATTGACAGGATCTATTAAGAGATTGAAGTACCTTCATCTGATGAATAAGAAGGTAACTTTTCTCTTGACTCTGTCCTCACAGACTACCAGCAGTACTTGTTAGTTTGGATCAGATAGGAAGACAAGACTATGTCTATGTCAAGTTAGTCAAAGACAGCAGAATATGGAGTCAGTTTTACACCAGGCTTAGGAAGATCCATGGTGCGTGGTCCATGTACCTTTACACAGAGGTAAACTATTATGTATTTTAAATAAATGTGAACAAACAGAATAATCTTTTGTCAGTGTACTTGATTTGCATGGTACTAGTATTTCTTGTCCACTACTCTGATGTTTAAAATCAGCTTTGTAGTACAAAACAGAAATAAATTCAGGCAAGGCAGTGTAATATACACTTCCTCAGAATGAATATTTTTTTCATATTCACAGTTTCTGTGCTATTCTACCTTTTTGGGAATTCTCTATCCCTATTATATTACAAAAACTAACTAGGCGTTGCATGTTCAAGTGAGGAATTTTAAGGCCAGCAATGAGAGTAACTGCTCAATAGTTAAGGGTCGTTTTCAGAATCATAGAATCACAGAATGGCTTGGGTTAGAAGGGACTTCAAAGCCTATCCAGTTCAAACCCCTCTGCTATGGGCAGAGTTGCTCGCCACTAGATCAGGTTGCCTAGGGTTCCATCCATCCTGGCTTCGAATATCTCCAGGGATGGGGCACTTAAAGCATCTCTGGGCAACCTATGTCAGTGCCTCACCACCCTCAGAGAAAAGAAGGTTAGGTTGTAAGTGGTTAACGAGTTCAATTTACCAAACTGATGGATAGTGGCAGTTTCATTATGTTTTAGAGACTCTCTAGCTTAATGTAATTACTTTATATTCTGAAGTGGAAAAAACTTGTATAAACATTTTAACTAGCTTCTAAAACTTAGATTGCTTCCTCGGTTGGTGTCCATCACAGCTACATGTTGTGTATATACTTGTTTAGTGAGCAAACTTCATTAGGTTCCGCATCCCATACTTCATCTACTGTATTACAAACATTAACAGTTCCTTAATACTCTGCGTGCTTTATGTGGCAATCTTTCAACTTTAGGTTATGTTAAACATTAGAAATGCGACAAGTGAAATAAAGTGAAGTTTTATAGAACTCTCTCAGGATTTTGTAGTGTCCAAATATCTCTCAAATGAAGGTGTTCAAATTGGGACTTCAAATTGCATGAACATCTTTGCAAATTACCCTTTTTACAAGACATTTTTCTACTGTTCGGAAGGGCATTTATACTTATTTGCATGTTCTGTGATGTCTAGAATATAACATGCTTATTTAAGAGCAATATCTAAGCATTTGCCACTTCCTACAAATTTATGAGACCCAGGGGCATGGACTAAGGTTTTGTAAATCGTGTGGTAGAAAATAGAAGAGGGAGAATAAACTAATGTTTTCTTGAAATGCCACTGAATGCCATGCACTCTTTATTGAGTTTCTGGAGGAAGGTCTTTGCACAGAAAAAAATGTTATCTCAACATAAGAAGTCTCTTGTTCATTTCCATTCTTCTGAGATCTTCCCAGGAAATGAATGAATCTTCATTCATTCATCTTCCCAGGAATTAAGTCTTGGCCCACAGTGCTTTGTTATGGCTTAAAAACACACTTAAATGTTTTGTTGAGTCAAAGCCACATATTTAGAATAGAAAAATGTTTTAGACTGCAGTTAATATGTATTTAGTCATCAGCTTATATAAAAATAAAATTAAATATTACTCATTTTAATCCTTTAATTGTTAGATCTTCATGGAAAGTAAAAAGAAATAAACAAAATTTCACAGGAATGTGAAATATAAAATTTAAGTCAGATGTTAACCAGAAACCGACTTGTGTTGTGGACCTGTGCACACACATAATTATCCCAAGTCCATTTTAAGAAGGTTTAATTCTTATATTTTAGCTATTAAATATTTAAGGTTGTTAAATATTATGTAAATAAACCATACACATAGATCACTCTGAAATTAATGCCAGGGAAAATACATCAGACACAAAGAACATAAATAATACATCCATAAAGAAGTGGATAGAAAAAACAGTGAAAGAAAGCCAGGACAGCACTCATTGTAGTCTCCTTCTTATGACTCTTAAGGAGGAGAGATGTTCTACTGTCATTTCTCTGGAGATTGGAAGTTTATGTTTAGGATTAAATACATAGTCTGAGGATAAAAGGAAAGAGAATTGAGCTGGAACAACCCAGTGCTAAGGAACAAAAATCAGCAAAAGTTGCCCTTTAAGAGTGTGGATGCTTCATCTGTTGTCTGATGCTTGTATAGTAAATATTTCACAGCATCTTTTACATTTTATTAAAACTGTAAAGTGATTTAAATTAATGATAGTTATTTTGTGCTAAAGTGTCTTAGCAACTGTCGTTTTTCTGCTTGCTACGGATTTCTCATTTTGTCATTATTTCTCTAGTTAGAAGCAGCTGCTATTATTCAATGGCTTACAGAAGTCCATCAGTATACATGAGAAGTGAATGCTGCAAAATCTGGACACAAACTCTTGTTTCCACCTTTGCAAATTTCTGCATCCTACATTTTCATCATTCAGCATTAGGAAAAAATAGCTTGTACATTCAAACTGGTAACCATTTTATCTCCAGGATGAACTTTCCAGCTGTTCTCAGCACAGATTACCAACCTTTTCATTAACATTTAATCATGAACCTAGCCAGTTTGCCTTAAGATACCTTTCTGTATTTGATAGCCAAAGTTTCAATTTCTGATGTACAGCAGGAGGAGGAAGAAACTGAACAGAATGAGCAGCAAGTAAAGATCTTTGTGACAAGATTTTCCTGTGCTGTACAGACTATTTAATATCTGGGTAAGACTTGCAAATTCACCTGTCAGCATTGCTTTTGAATATATTTTTCAGACAGATAACACTAGTGACATCTTAATGTCTTTATCAATCTTGTCTCAATAGGGAAAGCCAAACTGTAACATTATGTTCCCCTGGTTATTTTTCTTCCAGAATCAAACTGAAACAGCAGGTATCCCTTGACTTAAAAAATCTACTTGAATTTTTACTAAAATGAATTGAAAATGTTATTGAGTTTACTCTGATCATAGGCAAAATATTTCATTTCAGAAAAATTATGCATAATTACACTGAAGATAAAAGATGAAGTTTTTGGTAGCTGAGAGTGACTGAGAACCTTCAAGCAGATAACAAACTTATTATCTTCTTAAGTACTTGTTGCCACATTGACTTATGTGATCGTTGCCACAGTCCCACATACAAGGCATGTTTCATTCTCAGATAGATGCTGGTGCCAGAGAGCTTCAGGGTTTGCATATCTTCAAAGATGACAGCAATCAGTTCAGAGGTCATGCCTGGACAGCAATTGACTCCTGGAAGTTGTTTTTGAGTAGGAACAATTAATTAAGAATAGTAAGAATGATTGACAATAGGAAAGAAAAAAAGCACAAAAAAGCGCAGAAAAAAAAACTCAAGAGGACTTACTGATTGCATAAAATTTACTGAGGTACCAATTGAGAATTAACTGCAGGTAAATTTAGTGTTACCAAGCCAATAGTTAATGTAAGGAAATAAAACCACGAAAAATCTTTCTTTCTTTTTTTTTTTTTTTCTTTTCTCTTTCTTTTTCCTTCTTTCTTTTCTTTTTCGGAGCCATGAGCAGAAAAATTAGAGCTGAAACAAGAAGAAACAGAATTAGAGAAGAAACAAGAATGCTGAATGAAGCTTTCTTGAGAATGGATATTTTCTCCAAATGCTGCAGACTGCGAAGGTCTGTTGAAATAATGTTGACAGATGTTTCCAGTTTTTACATCAACATGATTTTTACCAACAAGAAGTCTGTTCGGGCTTATTTTCAGTACCCTGCTTCCACTTATAATGACAAGGATATTTTGTTAACATGTCTGTCATTCACTCTTCAAACTACACTCTCAGTTTGAAGATTTCCCTTCTTCTTGAACTACCTTACCCCGGACTGAAAGTTCAATAGATTTATTTTACTGAGTATATTGTTATAGAGAATTATGGTAATAAACATCGATGGTGAGTAGAAAGTGAAAAAAGTGTGGAAGAAGATTGAACCGGGATTTTGAGTAGAAAGATACTTACACTAACTTGGGTGAAGATACATTTGAAATATAAAGAACTTTTTTTGCACAAGGCTTGCTACAATAAGGACCAAAAATCCCCGTGAAGGAAAATACAGATGTAGGCTACCTGAGAGATACCTACTTCTCTGTTGTTTTGGGTTTTTTTTGAGCGGAATGAACTGAAAACAGCAAATGCCCACATCCACGTGGTTTTTACATCTGGCAAAACTGCACAGAACACAGACGGGTAGCCTTGTCTGGAAAAATAATGACAGCAATGGTGCTTTGTATTTTTTTACTTGTATCCCCATTTTTTTTTTTAGGTATTTTGTGCAGGAAATGAGAGAAATGTTTAAGTCCATTCAAGCTTGGATCTCTGGATTGTATCCACACTTACAGACTTGAAGACATTTTGGATGGGTTGAACTCTTCTTCCTCTCCTTGCGCTTGAGCAGAAGAGTGTAGGAATAGATTCATTAAAGGACATCTCACCTTCTCAAGAAAGGACAAATCACTTGCTTCAGCACCTATTCTTATAATAGAATGTGAGGTCCTTTCTCCATCCTTTCCCCATCTTCTTCAAGCACTCACTTTCTAGTTAGGTACTGGTGCAGCTTTCACAGGGGGAATACAGCCTTCTGTTCCTTGGCCTTAGCCCTTTACCATACCCAGTACATAGGGTATTTCTCCAAAAGATAGCAAAGTTGAAGTAGGCTTCAGTTCTGGACAAAGTGGTGAATACCCTAGGTGTGGTTATATTTTGAAGATTGTCAAGGCTCCTGTTGGAAACGTTTTGTTGCCACAGGTAGAGATGAGATTTCCTGGGTCACCTGAGCAGAATGGGTTGCATTCATTACTTCAGTCTAAATCTCAAGAACTGCTAATGAATTTATGAGCACAGTTAGGTATGTAATTTTAGATGCCAATGGTAATTCTTAGAATATCTGAAAGTCACTAATGGTTTTGTCTTATCTACAGGGTTGCTATGGGAAAGTAGACTGACTCAATCTCTTGTTATCCTCTAACTGCAGACGTGCAGAATGAAGAGATATTTTGAATTATTTGTGATTTGAAATATAACCCTCACAATAACCCTAATAAAGCTTTTGTTTTTTCTGAAAGCCAAAGGAACTATAGTATTAATCACTGACTTGTAGAGTACTGCATAATATATAAAGAAATGAGGTGAAAATAATTTTCAGATCCTTATGGATAAGCCCAAACTTGAGGCTTCAAGATACTGCATAAAAATAATTTTCATTTTTCAATAAGCTTTAATCCTAAGCAGTTAAAATCTTTACTAGCAACTAGTTCAGATAGAAAGTAGTTAATTTTAGTCAATATCTTTGTTGACCTGAAAGCTAGTTATGACCTAATTTTCAGAACTGCTACCAGCAACAAGAAATTCTGAATGCTGGGTGAGGTTCTTCAAATCTAATATTTATACCCAAATAGTAAAATGTAAATCTTTGTGATTGTGGTTTTTTTTTGTTTGTTTGTTTTTGTTTTGCTTTTTTTGCTTTCTCCTTTGCAAAACTGAATTATAGTCATTTTAAAAATATTTTGAGATTCCTTGATAAAAGGTACTATATGAATGCAAATTATAACACTTATAACATGCTGGCTTTCAGTTTACTATTCTCTGTGTGGGAGTTATCCAATCTGATCTGATTTTACTGTAGAAAGTCAGAATTTTACTAATATAATAAAAAGGAACTAAATGGAAGGAATGATCAAGATCTGACGCAGTTCTATGACAGCAAGAACATTTTCACAATGAGAAACTCCATGCTAAACTATCAGCTTAAGTCCCTTTGTATATTTTCTTCTTTTATCATGAGAATCTGTATATTGCTGCTAGTAACATGACTCCTGGCATCACTTACTACGTTTCTACTGAGCGTTTTCCTGGGCAAAGTCTGGTGGCTGTTCCTGAGCCCACAATTCACTGACTTGAAATCCTAAACCTAACTAACATTTCTGGATGTTTCTGGATTATTACCCACATCACCCCCAGTCACCTTCCAGAATGGCCAAGGTGGGAGGGAACTCAGATCTTTATACTCTGAATAGGTTACAGGAGATGAATCAACTGAACTGTTTGTTGTTGATTTTCATCTAAAACCGGTACCAACCATGTGAACAATTCTATTGGTCTATTTCATCCCAAACAGAAGTGGCAAAATCATTTAGGATGTAGTGTTTTTTGTTTGTTTGTTTGTTTTTGTGTGCCTTTTTTTGTCCCCTTCAGGTTAATGTATGTTAATGTTAAGACTATTCCTATAGCACTCATTATCTTGCTATGCAGATATATAGCCAGTTCTTTCGCTTGCCTGTGTCTTAATTTGGGCAAAATTGTGGGTTCAGCATATGTCTAGCCCAAAGTACAGGCTGGTGAATAAGATGCAGAGTAGATAGTCAGGTATCTTGACTAGTCTGTGTATATGGTTTTGAGATAGCTTTATTCAAATAAATGTTGTTAATAGAGAATTACAACAAATAACGTGAGCGTTACCATTCTTTAATGCTTCGTCTTTGCTACTTGTATTTATAATTTTCCCTTATGTTCCGTTTTCTTTCCTCATCCTCGGTTCTTTTGAAATACCTTGGGTGAGTTTCTGTGATTCCAGAATCTATTTGTTTGTTTACCTATTTTTTTCTATTGTTCTCACTTTCCTTTTGTCTTTGTTCTTACCTTTTGATGCCATTTCTATTAACAGGGGAAAGGGGACAGAGAAAGACATATCCCACCTACACCACAAGATTTTGCACTCCTAAAATAAATGTTCAGAGGGAAAATACTGCTTTTGATGTAACCTCATGACCATTATACTTAGCATTACCACACTGTACCTAGATCTGCCCCCAAGAGACTTGACCCAAGTTGGGCAATGTGTTTCTGGCAGGATGTATGATTTGCTTAAGATGCGTGTTAGCACTGAGAAAGATAAGCAGCTCGAGAGAGCCATAATGGGATATAAACACTGATGTGCTGCCAATCTTTTCACAATGGGCACCAAAAAATTTTTCCCACTGGCTTGTGACAGAATTCATATCAGGCACATACACTTGCAGAGGAGTGTCAAGGGAGTATTGAATTTATTCCTTTGCTTTTGAAAGCTAACTAAAATGCTCTTTAATAACCAAATAAAGAGGCAGCAGCACTTGAAAAACTCCTAGCAAGTGTGCTTCTATTTTGCACTGTATTCCATTCATATAATTTAATTAAGAAATAAAGTGAAGATACTTTAGGAAATAAAAAATTGTGATAAAATCTGTTGTGGTTCAGAGCCAAGATGATGATCTATACAATCTCTGAGAGTAAAAATCAGCCTGATGATTCTGACTTAGCAATAACCAGAAGAGCAGTGAAATATTTAAAAAAAAAAAGAAAAAAAAAAGATGGAAAATTTAACCCCATATGTTTGACAGTGAAATTGAGAGAGCATCCCTGACTACACAAAGGCCTTCATATCTGTGTCATGAGTATAAATTTTGGACTCAATGACAAAATACTAAAAAAACCAGATATGTCACTGAATTCAGCTTGCTTACTAGAGCAATGGATGGATCTATAATAAATGTTTTAGTGGGATCCACTAGAAAATTTATCCTCTTTACCTCCTTGTCAAACTCCTAAAACTGTTTTTTGACTCCCTCTCCCTATTACAAATTGAAGGCTTTAGGCAAAATGCTGCAAGCAAAGAAGGGTTAAATTTTAGGAGAGAGCAGAACTAATTCTGACATCACTTCCTGGAGTATTTTATATGTACAATACTGTTGGCTTAGTGTTCTGGTCATTTGCATAAGAATATATTTTTCATGTGTTCTTAATATTAATTTCTTTCTGTACACTGACACCCCACTATCATGTTATGCACAACAAGAATAGAATAAAAATGCCTTACTATATTTAAATTCAAAGTGTAAGATGAGGTACAAACATTAGATCTCCATAATAAAGCTGACATTTTGGTGCTCAGTCTAATAAAGAGTGTGCACAATATCCCATCTCCTTAGTTAAGTAAATTCTTTGCAGAAATTGGGAGAAAAAATTCAAGGAAAAGTTTGTTAAAGAAACAGTACATTTAACTTTTTTTCTTCTTTTCCCCTGGGGAACTTAGTCACTGCCGAGCATCCTGTCCATTTAAGGAGGAATAAATGAGACTGTGACAGAACCCATCCAATCCTGACAGTCATTTACAGCTGGCTTTTACTGGCCAGGGCTTATAGACAATAGCATATTGGGGGCATTCTGCTGCTGCTTGTCCAGATGGTATTTGTCTTAATCATCCGTCAAAATCTCCAGGAATGCCAATCCAGGGCCTTTCAACAGCAACTTTCTATTTTAAGATATAGTCCTATTCTTAGACTATTTTTATTTCAGCTCCTATGGTTAACAGCTCCTGAATGGTGCTGACAAGGAAATTCTTCTTGAGAAACTCCAGAGATATTTTGACTGTTTTTCTGAATTTTTGGGAAAGCTGAATGCTCCTCGCAACACCAACACTACATTTAAAAAAAAAAAATAATACGCAGCTCAAGAAGTATTCAGTGAGGAATGTAAAAATGTACTTAACTAGACAAGAACGTAGCTGGTCTGACTTTTGTATTACACTGTACCTCATACTTCAGGTATTTTGTTTGCCTTACAAGGTATTATAGACAAAACAGCAAATGGAGATCAGAGCTGCAGTAGCAGAACACAATGTAGCTAAACAGCTGATTTAATGAGGTAGGAATCTAACATAATGCTTTATTCATGGAATATGAGTATTGAAGGCCAGCTGGTGCCAGCAGTATTTCCCACTGGCTCTATATCCAGAATTAAAACAGAGTTACCTATTATCTTAAGGTTTTCTGCTGAGATCTCATCTTTTCATTGCAGGTAGCACTTTGCTGAAATCATTTTTCCCTTTACCTTTCTAAAGTATATGTGAGTTATTAGTTCATAAACCACAAAAATAATTGGTGCTCAGTGCACCAAAGAAAAGATCAACATAGTCAACAGAACGCTACTTTAAGGGTTCGGACAACATGGCAGCTAAATGAGGTAGTTCTTAGAATCATAGAATCATAGAGTCATAGAATGGCTTGGGTTGGAAGTGACCTCAAGGATCATCAAGCTCCAACTCCTCTGCCATATACAGGGCTACCAACCTTTATACCTAATACTAGATCAGGCTGCCCAGGGCCCTGCTTGGTGAACCATTCCTAGGTAGACAGAATTCAGAGCCTTCTTTCCTTGCAGGGATCCTTACATAAGGCTCTCCTAACAGCAGAAAATATATTCCAAGAAACTCTTTTCCTCATAGAGAGATTCAGAACAAACTCAGAGCCCCCAAAGAACTAGCTCTTAACTCTTTTGACTGTGAAATAAAAATCAGTCTTCGAAAGCAGGTCAAAGTTCCTCACAGTCTGCCTAAGACAAAAGACTTACATTCACTAGATTTGATTTCAGCCAGAAACTGGATGACTCACTACTCAGTGGAAATTTAACAATCTTATTGCTGTGATGCAGGAAGTCAGAGTAGATTTCTCTTTATCCTATGCTGACTACTTCTGACAAAGCACTGCTGTGGCCAATTCTTTAAAGGCAGGTGTTTTCAAAACAGCATTTTGAACTGGGAAAGTGAAGCTCTCAGACTAGCACGAAATATTGCTTGATCATTTCTTCTTGCATTCTGTGTTCCTAGTTTGAACTGTACATTTTCCCTCTCGACAGTGCAAGTTCACCAGGCTTTGTTGTGGGAGATGGATGTAGAAGTCTGATTCTGGTAACTTTTCTGGGTTGCATATTACCAGCTGAATCATTCCCATTGGTAACTGGAACACTTTCTGTCCCACAGAGTAGAACAAAGTCTCTGGAAATTCACTCAGGACTGGATTTGTCTTTGCGAAAATCTCCATCTTACTCTTAAAGGCCTCAGCAGAGAAGTTTCTTTTTCCTTTTCACCTGTGCTCTTACTCTGTCCCTTCACATTTCCTCACACACAATCTTTTTGTATTCTGAAGCGTTTGCCTAGCTTTTTACGTCAGCAGTTGGTCAGTCACTGCCTGATGCCATAGAATGAGCAGTTCAATCCAGTCCTTAATCCTAAATTACGATAACCATAAAACTTGTCTAATGAACTTGGATTGAGATATATCAAGATACAGAACATCTGGTCCATTGGCCAGAGGTTTCTGAGGAGTTATTTTTTTCCTCCTGACTGAATCAATTTACCTTTACTTTGGTTGAATTTGTTTCCTTGTTTCCAAGGCCCAGAAGGGATGAACAGAAAATTTAATTGTGCCCTGAAGAGAAATCAGGGGGTTTCAAGTGGCTGGAGTTAAAATGTTTGCTATTGTCAAGAAGAGAAGTAAACATGGGAGTTTGGAGATACGATAATCTCCTATGAGGCCAGAAGAGTAACAGTTTGTCAACACACCTCCAAGAAGCATTATAAATGGGTGAGTGAGTGTGAAGAGACTGAGGATATGACAAAATAACACTTTAAAATTATCTCAGTGCAAATTAGAAAAACTGGGACAAACTGAAGAAGTTGCTTTTAGTTTTACAATCCTTAAATATTGAACTAATTAATATTAATACATTAAATATTAAAATCCTTGACAATTATTACCAGAATTGTGATAGAGTGATGCATTTTCTAACTCGTGTATAGAATTCTGCCCAGTTGTTTGTATTCAGGAGAGATGAATTTCCACAGAGTTCAAAAACTTTTATTTAAACTTGGAGAATGTCCTGTTTTGATATCCTTTTTATGCTCAGATATATTATTTTCAAATTTGAATATTTTGGTATGCAGGTACATGAATGAAACTTTGACTGTATCCATATAGAATATATGGCTACATTTGACAAGGTTTTTGAAGACCTAATGAATCTCTTGAATTGGTTGTTGACTTTCTATACAATGCTTGAAAAGTCATTTCAGATTCTTACTCCTTGTCTTTTCATCTGCAAAGAGGGATAATGATGTTCAGTTCTTATCTATCTATCTTTTCTAACTAGCTTAATTATAAATCCTGTTGGGCTGCAACTTACTTTGCAGGCATTCCCAGAGCTTAGGATCCTGAGCAGTACTGGGATTTATAAAATCTATCACAGCACGACTAATGGTTTGGAAAATGCCTTTCAACAAATGGATGTATCTAAGCAGCATTATTCATAATCAGATCATCCTCTCGTCAGTTTTTCTTGCTAAGGTTGCCTCCCACCATTCCCCTACTGGCAGAGCAAGTAATAATACTTAACTTGGGATGAAATAAAAAAATCCTGAAGAGTTTGGAAACAGAATTTCGAACACATTCAATCCACTCTTCAGAAGCTGATTGGTATAAAAAAAAGAAATGAACAAAGTAAGACTTGGCTTGAGTAGCTTGAATTCTAGCCTTAATGAAGGGAAGAATTCCCTTTGATTTCAATGGAGTGAGTATTTTACACTTTATGAATGACTTTGTGAACTCAGAAAAGAGCTGAGACTAGGATTTTCAAACGTACCTAAAGAGATTAGGCACTTCTGGGACGCCTTGAATATCCCAACCTAAATCATTTTCATTGTTGCAGCAAATGACTCAGCCACTCATTTGATCCTGGCATTCTGTGCCTAGTAAACCAGATGGATTTGAGCTGGTATCCTAAAGAGAAAAGACTAGCCTCCATTTAGCCACCATTTGAGTCATCTAGACTTACAACATAGAGAATAATTGTTTCTGTAAACCTTTTGTAGTATCTGGAAATTAGTCATGCTAAAATTATATATTTTAATTTATTTTAAAAACATTAAATATTAAAAGTACTAGCACATGACGTCTAGATGTAATTAATATTACAAATGATAAACCAGGCATATAATTAAATATCCATTCCAAAAATAGAATACTGAGGGAAGCAGTCATTAAATAAGATTATATTACTGAAAGGGAAAACATTAGTACAGTCAGAGATCATTGTGAGCAGCAGCACAACAAGGTTCCTTCCTATGCCTGTGGATATCTATTTATAGTATAATGACATGAGCTGAAATGGCCACATGACATTTATTCCAGTATCTGAACTTGTGGATATCTTTATCAGGAGAAAGAACACAACAGGCAATATTTATATTCCCTGCTCTTATTTAACTGGAACTGTGTGAAAAAATAAAAACCTCGTTGAATAAAAGAATACTTTTTATTTACAGCTTTGTTTAAAGCATTAGATTTTTACAATTTCACCTGTGTTATCAAGATCTTTTTTCTTCTACAAGAGAAACAGCAATCTCATTAGAAGGAATGGAGAAAATATAAACCATGAACTAGCACAAAAAATGAGCTTTATCAGGTGACTGAATTCAAAGTTGTCTAGTTTAATTCATAACTTTCAAAGAGGGTAGCTCTTGTTTTAATGAAATACAGTTTAATAAGGGTCATATCATTAAATTTCCTCATTATTCTGACAAGCTAGGAAAATGATTGAGTGGTGGACAAGAGGGACAGTTTACAGATCCTATTTCTTAAATATTCTCCAATACAGTGATCATTCTGATAAGTGAAAATTCGGGGTGAACTGATCTGAATTTAGTTGCAGTGAAGACAAACAAACCTTCCGAGAACAAGCATAAGAAACCTGGCTTGAATTCAGCTTGGCTTCATCTGTGCAGTGTAGGGTTAAGAAGGCAGGCAAGTACAGTGGTGAAAAAGAAATGACAGAAACTGCTAAACTTTGATGTCTAAGGAAGAAAATATCCTATCCTATAATATTTAGGGAAAAAAAGAAAATATTTTTCTGTTGTTACTCCAAAGAAACTGAAAGAAACCCACTTCAGACTATCTACCATAATAAGGCTAAGATAAATTAATGCGCTAAGTTTGAGGAGCAAGCTATTTTCCCCTTCCAATTATGTTCTGAGTTACTCTGAACTCTGTGAGATCAGACTGCCCTGCATGTTAGTGGAAGTGGTTGCTGGGAGGAAGGCTTCTGAAGGGACTTGTTCTCTACTGTCACCATGTTGAGGAAAGGATGTGTAACGCAGTGCATACTTGTATGGTATCCATATTTTCCAGCATTTGTTACGTTTACTTCTTTGTTGACTTGTCTTCTGGGGATTCTTCTTCTCTAGCAAATGAGCTAATAATAGTCACAAGTACATTTCTTCCTTTTTGTTAGTAACCTCTCAGATATGCAGCATATTTCTCAGCATTTTAATCCCAGCCAGATGGAGAGATGTTGTTTCTTTGTAAATATTATCAACTCCTTTTAAATTAGTGGTAAGTTATATGACAGTACAAGTTTATTTCACTTGATATAGCACCAACACACCATAAGACATCAAAAATTGGGACCACAATAAATGATCCTTCAGCAAATTATCAAAATGCATGAGCCAAAAATTCAAATCCAATCCATGAATAACAGCAGCATTTATCAGTAGTATCACATTATTTACTTCATACCAAGTTTCTTTGGAATAATTAAACCACTCCAAGATTCTATATGTTTACGTCTCCAGTTTCAGATTTGTGCTTTATTTTCATTTTTATATCTCCACTTTTGCAGAAAGATATATTTTCTCTTGTACGAGAGAAGTCCACCACCAATGGTTTCGGTATTTTAATAGTTAAGGTTATAAATTCAGCACTACCCAGAAATCTGCAGCATAATTGCTATGCAATTGTTTTCAGTGTATGTGGTCTGAACTGTCCAGTTTTTCAACTTTGCTAATTATCAGAGTGACCACCACTATCTTCTGTTTACTTGAAATACACACTGTTCCATGTAACCATATTTAAATAAACAATATTACTGACTTGCTTATTCACTTTACTTATGCTTTAAAGCTAAGTATGTTCACGACACCAGTATTTGTCTCTATCTGCATAAAAAAAAGAATAGGATTTTAATAAGCTTTATGTAAATTTACACTTCTATACTTGTTAATTTTGCTTCCAGTCTGGCTGAGGATGTGTCCTCCTGCTATTCTGGCAGTTACATCGGTAGCTAGATGTTTCCTTTTAAAATATAAAGATACAAAAACACACAAAAATCCTATGTTTGATTCTTGCTGCCAGTGGCTTAGTTACAGGCATGACATTCAGATCTTCCAGCCTTCACAGAGCAGAAAATGTAGATCTTCTATTGTCCTAGAGGGACAAGCACTGCTGATTTGTAAATGTGCAATATTGACTGCAGTTTCCATATGTTCATAAAAAAAGACAGATTACAGAGATATAAGACATTGTGTTACTATTAACACTGATGATATATAGCAATATTTACTTTATACAGATTGAAGTCTTCTAGCCTCCTTATTTTTTTATTTTTATATCAATGTCCCTGTATCAATTGGTTTTGGTAAATTATAGGTTTATTTCACTGTGTATTAGCTTTTCTCTCCTCTCCTCTCCTCTCCTCTCCTCTCCTCTCCTCTTCTCTCCTCTCCTCTCCTCTCCTCTCCTCTCCTCTCCTCTTTTTTTGCTATATAATTTTGTCTCATTTATACTTCAACATCTATGCAAACCTTCTGCAGTTAACTGAATTTCAGAATTATACTTTTAAAAAATTTAACTCTGTAAAGTGATCTTACTGAAACTCTTATTTAGAGAAAGATGACTTATGTCTTGAACAAATGACGATTTCATAAAAGAAGATAATTAGGTCAGGACCACTGTCCTCATTCCCTGGAGTACATGAGTCCCAGAAGTCAAAGACCATGAAAATAATAATTACTCAAAGTTTTCTGTTGCTCTACATTAAAAAACAGAAGCTTGTCTTGGGAACGCATCTCTTAAAATAGTAAGAAATTGCAGGCTGTCTTTGGAATATATTAAACATGGCATTTTCATCTCCATAATTTTCACATGTTCCTGGAAATTTCAGAGAGCAAGACATTCCTTTTTTTCCCTATTTAAATATTATAAAAATAAATCAATCATACAGGAATTATTATTAATCTTGTTTAGCAATTATTGAGCTGATTTTAAGAAGCTCTAGTAAAAAATAGTTTTCTCTCAGACAAAAGAGTAAACAAGCACAAGCCTTTATAATTTTGTTGATGAACACATACCCTTTTCAAACTTATCTTTGCAAGTTATGATATTTGAGTCATTTAAACATTTTTGTATTAATAACACTCCAATAATTAGAAGACAATGCTGAAGACCTCACCTTCATACCTGAAGTTACATAATGCAAAATATGTTCATGCATAGAGAAAGTCCCCATGTTAGTTTTAAATTATTTCAGATGTTTTAAATCTATGACAATTTTACGTTGGGAAATTCATTAATAGTTCTGATTTCTATCATTTTCCCAAAGATACAATGCAGGTAAGAATCAGAGTTATTTTCATTTTTCTTGAAGAAAGCTAGCCACAACTGAGTTAAAATATTTTTATAATCTTTTCTGACAGTATTCTACTTGGATTCACCAGGAGTTCATTATCAATCTGGTAGTCCGTACTGACTGAGGATCTGAATGACACACATATATGAGGCTGTAAAAAGTTATATTTCCTTCTCTGTAACTAAGAAAAATGGGACAGATTCTTTCCTGCCTGTGGCTAGATCTGATTATGAGGGATTCTGCCACTTGAATATGCTTTAGGCATCACTGATTCGCCTCTTCAGTCATCAATTCTCTGATACCTATGTACTCTTTTTTTCTGTATAACACATATTAATTCCTTATTCATCTTTAGCAAAGCAGGCTGAAATATAACAAGATTTCTTTCCTACCCAAATTATCAGAATATCATATTTCATTTTGTTCATACTCTATCTCAAATCTCAGATTTGATATTTAATAATTTTTCACATACACACACAAAATCCACATGTAGGATTCACCTAGGCTTCTGATGATTTAGTTAGACACATTTGGACCTAAGTGACACAGTGTAAAGCAATAAAGTGGGAGTATCTCAGCTGCATTTACTTTTCAATAGTGCATACAGTATCTGACCTGATGACCTTAGGCTTGCTTTACAGTCACTAAGGCAAAGTAAGAAGCTGATTTCTTCTCAGTGCCTGTTTTAAAGAGATGAAGATTAAAAAGATGAACTGTGCTCTTGCTTTGATTTTTGAACGGCTTCTATAGATTTTTTTGTTTGTTTTGTTCTCATCCATAGTCTGATAATTTCTTTATACAGGTGTAGTTATAGTGTTTAGAAAATGAGAGGTCTGTACCTTATCAACTTGACACTCGGGAACTGCAAAACCTTGAATTATATTCCTGCATTATGTCAGTCAATATTTGAAATAAGGACTCTCACATGTAGATGAATGTTATACACTAAATCATCTTCAGCAGAAATTTCATCCCAGACCTAAGTTTCAGTGAAATGCATATTTCTCCAATATTATTATTTTTTAATGAATTTTTGAGACTCATATATTTCTAGCCACTTTGGTCACTGTTAGCCCTGATCTCTTTAGATTAAAGCC
Source organism: Pavo muticus (assembly GCA_016647715.1). Lineage (NCBI taxonomy): Eukaryota > Metazoa > Chordata > Aves > Galliformes > Phasianidae > Pavo > Pavo muticus. The sequence goes on along the minus strand of JACDJE010000039.1, from coordinate 5,370,359 downwards.
CCTGCCCTTGCAATTCGTTTGCAAGCAAACTTATTACTATATTACTTCCAGAAGTTTTTGTGATCCTTTTAGCTCACCACAAGTGATCTCATCTTATCATGTGGTTATTATAAAATAAGCTAGTCTGGTCACTGAAATCTGAGGAGGTGAAGCAAAGATTAACAAAGCCAATGCAATTCTGCAACTAATTATTCCCATTTGATCTTTGGTACTTTATGGAGGGAAAGCAGTATTTTCTCTATGTGAATAAATATAAAGTGGACAACTAAGCCTTCAGCAATCCTTTCTTAACTTTTTTCATATTCACACAGGGAGTATATCTTAAGTATTGAAAATAATACGAGATTGAAGGAGTAAATCTATTATTTTTAGGGAAGATAAGACAGAATTGCAAAGTTTCCTCTATGTAGCCTAGTTTCAAATATTCTCTGGAGAACAGTGGGTACTAGAATAAAGATGCAATTTAGGCTATGAAAACTATGCTTAACTCTGTTTTGAGTGGTTCCAAAGAAAGAGTTGCTGCTCCTTTTTTTCTTTCTAAAATCACTGTACAGTAGAACCCTAGAGCCTTATGTTCCAAGAGGATTAAGCTGATAACATCAGGAATGGTGCATCCATCTCTAATTGCCACCTTGTTTTGCAAGTGGCAAGGGACTACTTCTCATAGCCCTACGTAATGCATCCCAGAGTGCTGAAAGACCTGTGAATTTTTAATGTGCCTCCTACAATACCCAGTACAGCTCCTGGGAGCTGGTACAAAATACTTCCAAACAAAGTTTATTAGCATTTTTTTTTCCCCTAAATCGTCCTTACTAGTGATTTTGCCTCCTTAAGCTTGAGAAGTTCCTTAGAAATGCAGCAGAGCCAAAACCATGCTTGTCCTACCCTATGGGCCTGGCAGATGGAGGCTTGGGAATGCAGTATGCACTTCTCAGCAAAGACACAAGAGTTGCCAGTAGAAACACATAGAAATTGACATAAATTCTTTCCATTCATACAGTAAGATGTACCACAGGATGTTTTTTGTTGTTGTTATTTTATACAAAAAAGGCAGCTGTGCTCCTTCCTGTAGAGAAAATGTGGCGAATGCCTCTAAAAAACACATTCTTAAATGGTCCCTCCGTTCAGTTCATCAGATTTCTTTATTTCTTCTCTGTTTACACTCCCAATATTTCCCTCAGGTTAGATACAATCAAATCATCCTACTTTTGATGTGTTTGAGTTGTCAGCCCCCATCTGCTAGCTGAAAACATTTTACAATAATTTGAATGGCTTTTTGACCATCTTCTGTTGCTCACATCTGAAAGAAAATAAAACCAGTCCCTGTCTACTTTAGGTGAAGTGGAATGCAATGAATGCAAGAATAGAACAATGCATAAGTACCTTCTGAGACTCATTCTCACTGTCTCCTTTATCCATGCCCCCAATTTTATTTCTGCATTTGGACTTTTTTACTTCTTGTAGTAGGTTGACTAAAGCCAGCAACTAAGCTCCTAGCAGCCTCTCTCTAACACTCCTTTAGTGGGATAGGGAAGAGAATGAGAAAGGAAAAAGTGCAAAACTTACAGGTTCAGATAAAGACAGTTTATTAAGAGAAGAAAAACTGCATGCAAACTAAGTGAAAAAATAAATAATTTCATTAACTTCTATTGGCAGATTCCAACCATTTCCAGGAAAGACTCTGCAGGCATAATATAGTTGCCTGGGAGGACAAATGCTGTAACTGTGAATTTCTCTCCTTTCTTCTCCTTTCTGTGAGTTTTTACTGCAGAGCACAACACCATATGGTAGGAAATACTGCTCTTGTTGGTTGGGATCAGCTGTCCTGTCTGTGTTTTCTCCCAGATTTTGCGAACCCCTGCCTTTTCTTGTGGTGAGAGAAAGAGAGTGCCTTGACACTGTACAAGCACTGCTCAGAAATAGCCAGGAAGATGTTATGAAATTTTTTAAAGTCATCTTATAGGCTTCTGAAGAAAATTAACTCTTTTCCAGTCAGAGCCACTACACTTCTTCACAGGTTTCAGTGAGGGTTCCTTTTACTTTTTAGTTATCCACATGTCATTTTTATTGAATAGATGTGATCACTGAGATTTCTTTTCCATTACTGCAGGGATAATAACTTATGTTCACATATTGCTACACTGAGTTGTCACTGCACCTACCGATATCTGTAGTCTCTGTTTGAGAAATTAATCTGTAGCTATGTTCACTGGGAAAATGTATTATCTTCAAACAAAATTCCTTAGAACTGCATTCTGGACTAAAGTAAGACACTAAATCTGCTCATGATTTAGTATTTTCTATGAGCGTGCAATACCTGTTAGAGAGTAGTATCTATAAACAGTGTAGTAAGAGAGAGAAAAATGTATGTATTCATCTGCATTTTCAGCAGCTGCATATGACTGTTAAGTCTCAAGGTGAGGTTACCCACTGACAGAATTCAGATTGAAGTACATAAAGTAGTCTAAGAAATAGTTTTGCAAGCTTACAGTTTTCTCCTTTGTTTGGCATTCTTTGCTTACTGTTTAAAATTCATCATATACTGGCTTTCTCATAAACCATCCATGCTTCATTATGCTCTAGCATTCTGCTAAGCAAGTGCTTTAAGTTTTAATTAAACATCTATTAAACTTTGTTAAATCAAAGCCATAGCCTGTGAGCACCTATTATTATAAGCTGCTATTACAGAAAGTCACAGTTGCTTGCACAGCAACTTACTGCTATCGAGTTATTATTATGTTGTTACCTTGGTCCTTTCAGTTCTGAGTTTTCAGTAGCTGTACTGATTGTTGAAAAATAGATAATGATTGGTACACGCTTTGCATTCATTAAATGTACTTTAATTTAACTGTTAGTATTAATTGAAAAGTTTGTGTTGAGTCCAAGGAGAGCTGAAGTTCAGTAGGTTTCTGATAATCCTTTGTGAGAAGAGTCTGTAAAGTTCTCCTCTTTCTCTGACTGCAAAATGGGAATTCTAATCGATACCATAGGCTGCAGTATAGAGAAAAATATGACTGAGTGATGTACAGAGGAAAGTTTGCCTGCACCACTCTGGCATTCAGCAGTGCATGTGTAACTTTGCTTTGTTATTTCATGTTTGCTGATTTTAGTACTTTTGCCAAGATTTGTTAGTGATCAGTTGTGCTCTGTAGAAGGTGTAGTTTTAAGACAGGGTAAAAACTTCCAGGTTCTCCTTGACCTCTAGGAACACTGTTACTAAGTGAGTTACTTACGTTACAGATGTTAAGCAAACTCTGATGTTGCTCCAGCAAACAGATTACTTCACTTGACAATCAATGAATATGGGATTAAATGACGGGCTGGTTGAGTAAACATCTAAAGATCAAGAGACAGGCTTATGCAGTTCTTCATTTATGCTATAAGTGTGTTGAAATCAGTAAAATTTTGTTGGAAACCTGTAAATGAGGTAGTACCCTTCAGCATTTACCACAGTAGAGTTATTCTCAATTACTCCTCTCAAATAAAGACACAGTTAAATGTTTGACTCATCTATAACTAGCTTAACTACTTTGGCATTTGTAATATTTACCACGTCATAGCAAAAGTGACTGAAATAGCTTTCCCCACCTCATTATTGCCATATTACACTCCTGCACTAACCTTTAAAGGGAAAACTCAGCTGAGAGGACCATGGCAAAATCCTGCTTGGCAATGAATAGGGCAAAACTTTCTCAGCTGTATTACATCAACTGTTGAACTGGAAAACGACTTGAAAATTTTTAAATGCAAGCAGCTCCTATAAGAGCCACCTGGAAGTGTGGCATAATAACCAATGTTGAGGTTTTATTTTTATTTTTATATATCAGCAGATACTTAGAAGAGAACAAAAAGCACTCTGGAGATGTCTCAAGAAAGAGGAAGGCCTGATATCTTCCTCTTTGTAATAGACATACTTTGTTATGGAGCTCAACTTCATTCAGATCTTTGAAGGTAGGGACTTGCAGCATGCAATGTTGAAAATAACACATTTTCAGCATGAACTGAAGGAACTGGGGTTGTTTAGTCCGGGGAAAATGAGGCTGCTCTCTTCCAATATCTGAAAGGTGCTTACGGCAAGAGTGGGGCTGGTCTCTTCTCACTGGTGACAGGTGACAGGATGAGGGGAAATGGCCTCAAGTTGCACCAGGGTAAGTTTAGGTTGGATATCAGGAAAAACTTCTTTTCAGAAAGTGTTGTTAAGCACTGGAACAGGGAGGTGGTTGAGTCATCATCCCTGGATGTGTTTAAAAACCTTTTGGATGTGGTGCTCAGGGACATGATTTAGTGGAGGTTTGTTAGAGTTGGGGTAGTAAGGTTAGGTTGTGATTGGCCTCGATGATCTTTAAGGTCTTTTCCAACCTGAGCAATTCTATGATTCTATGATCAATATAGTTTCAATTATATGATGGAATAATGTTTGTGAATCTCTTACTAAGGATTTGTCTGATCACTAGTTTATAAAGAATTATCTGTTATGCAGGAAGACAACTAGTTGGTTCAGAAGATAGGCATAATGTCCTTATGGTGTTATAATGGTATTTATTTCCAGATATAATGGGTATAATAATGGGAAATAGAGCTTTTGATACTGCTCTAAATATGGCCTCTTTCTGTTATGACAAGATCTAATTGAATGACAAAAAATAAACAAACAAAAAAGAAATGCCAAAAAAAGAGCTCATGACCTTGTGCTCCAGTTCTCATCAAAAAGCTTCCACCATCTGAAAATTCAAAGAAAGGACTGTCTAGGCTTAGAGATTTACTTGTTGCTGTTACAGTTCCTCCCGAGTAGTAACTAACCATGTGGGATAAGTAAAAAACAGTTCTCCTTGTGTTTTGCAGTTAAAAAGCAAGTTCTAGTCTATTCCTTAACCACTAGCGCTCATTAAAAATGGTTCTGGACAATATACACTGCTCCATGTTGGTAGTTCTGTCTTTTATCATCAGCCATGTTAACCCAGAATACAGAACACAGGTAACAAGCAGTCAAGCTTGGAGCACTTGTTTTCAACTTGTTTTCAGCATTCGAAGTTGGTACTTTGGCCTATATCATATCTGAAGGAATGAATGTGAGCTTGGAAGACTTTTGCAAAAACATCAACTGGCATAGGAAAAAAGTATTAGCGCTCCCATGATAATAGGAAGTCTGACCTGTTGGATATCATGGATCATTAAATTCTCCAAGACATTCTGTAGCTGATACTCATTTAAAACATACTGTATTTAGCAAAAACATAACTTTCTGAAAGGCATTCAGTGTTGTTCTTGAAACCTTAGGAGATCAAAAATCTGTTTACTCCTTTGGAGATTGCTCCAGTGATTTGCTTCCTTATAGTTAAGAAAAAGTGGGCCTTATTTCTCACTTCATTTGCTTGACTTCAGTTTTCAGCTCCTAGATTTTGTTATATCTCTATTAGTTTAGAGAACTCTTGTATTTTCTCCCTGTGAAGGTACTTATGTTCAGTAATCAAGTCACCTCTCAATATTTTAGATAAGCTACACAAATTGAACTTTTTAAGTTACTTATGGCAGAGGTTAAGAGTGCTGCTTCTGGCTCAAGTATTCAAGCCTGTTGTGGTCAAAAATTTCTAATTAATGTCATTAGAAATGGACAATTTTTATGAGTGAGAGAGCATCACAAGCAACTCTCAGCCGATGAGTTTAATTGTGTGGACTGAAATACCTGTAAGCTGTTTATCTATAATTATGCATGTACTTGTGAAGACAGCAGATGCCACTACTTCATTTTAAAGTGGTCTGAATAGGAGAAAGGTGTTTAATGAAGAGAATGAGAATTAGAATCTCTACAGTGTCTTTCTTCTTTTTTTTTTCCTAATGAAATTAAATACTCGCTTCTGTCCTAGCATTTCCTGTTCTTCTTTACACTACTTTCCAATAAGACAAAACTTATAGTATAATTACTAGGCAGAAATTGTAGATACAAAGCATCTTCTTGAAATCCCCTCCTCTCCATTTCCTTGAAAGCTAGAATATATTTAAGATTGACAGGTTGTTCAGCTTTTCATGTTTATGTGCTTCTACAAAAATTTTGGTGGCAAAACATCCAAGACTGTATTTATGTGTGAGTGAACACGCTTGTTTCACTAGTTCAGTAGCAATATGACATGTCTGATTTTCTTTCTACAGTAATTAGCGAACTACCCTTAAGATATCACTAATCTTGAGCAAATCCTAGAGGAATTTACTTCAATTTGCAATCTGAAAGCAAGGCTGAATTATTATTCTCCTAAGTTTTGGCTTTGTTACTACCTTAAAACAGAAGCTAACTCACCTAAAGTTATGATAGATATCCTGTGGAAATATGGAGAGTCGGGCTTGAGCCTGTTTGTGCTGTGCAGCTCTCTCCTCTGTGCTGAATATATTCATTCACAGTCTGTGATATGGGAATAACTGTTCACACTGAGGCATGTTTATTCCCTAGTTCTAATCACTTGAGCTCACAGAGCCAAAACATGTAAAGTTACTCGACTCATATCTGGAAGATTTCTTTTTTCTCTCTACTCCATTGTCATGATCTTGGAGCATTGACCTCTTCATTGTCAGTGTTGTCAATTCTGTCAGCACTGAAGCAGGGAAAGAAGTGGACAGAGCAGAATTTGAATTTTGAACATTCACTTTTAGTAATGGCAGTTCCTCACCACATCAAGTATTTCAGGCTTGCTTGTGGAAAGGTTTCCATTAATATTGGAAATACATTCAAAACAAACTTTTGAATGACTGATGGCTTAAGTACAGTTATTCCAAATGCAGAACATGATCTGTGTGCATACAGTACACACAGCTTTGTTATGCATGCTTGTGTGGAAATGATACTCAGAAAAATTCTGGGCAGAATTACAATATCAAACTGTGGTGATGATGTTGTCTTGCTTTTTGGTTGACTGCCCTGTATGGGAGTAGTGGGAGGTTGAAAACGCTCTCTGTTTTATTGCTAAGATCAAATTCAAACCAGAATTAAGGTCAATAATGAGCTTTAGACTGTGGTGATCTAAAGAATGAATTTTTATTCTCAAATGAGGTGGTTGGAAAGAACGAAAATGTAATGCAATTGTTATCATCTACATTACATGAATTAGAGAGTGTCTTGAGTGATTTTTTGAGTTGAGATGGGTTTTCACCTTGTGCTTTAGAGAGCAGGATGTGGACTAAAGCCACATTATTCACCCAGATAAGATCAGCTCAGCCAAATAGCTGCTGGAAGGTAAGGTGCTGGGAGGATGCTTTTCTCTGTGGGGAAGACATCTCCCAGCAGGGTCTCTCTGAATTTGTCCCACTCTCAAATATGATAGCATATTTGCTCTACTCTTTTTAGAAGATAGCCAGATCAACCTAGTTAGTGCTTGCTGCATTCAATGGTTTTATTTTTGTATCTTGATGAAAGGCACTGCTGATGAACCTGTGATTAAACAAACAAACATTCTTCCAATTTTTCTACATTTTTCCCCCCACCAACTATACAAGTAAAACGTTACTTCATCATCATGTTTTTCATTTTTGCCTGCTGAGAAGGATGTGTAAGTGAGCAGAGTGTACCCTGAAGATACAAAAGCCACACACAAAAAAGTAATATGTTTTATCATTAAAAATGATTTCTATGACTAGAGAAAATACTGTTATTGTTCTATAATTGGTTCTATGCTTTCTGAACATTTGAGATTGCTATAGTTGATGCTATAGTAATTTCAGTTTGAATCAAATGTCTGGTCTTTCTTCAAGGGTGACACTTGTTTCATTTCTTTGTCACAGTGTTTTGAATTTCCTAGGAGTTTTTCTGATGCTGTGTAGAATTACTTTAGAGGCAAGTAATTCAGTGAAAGACAAATTAATTTCTCCCCTCTCTCTCAGTCTATCAAATACTATTTCTTGATGTTTTGAGATTTCTTCTTTTGTTTATCATGTTGATATTCTGCATGAAGTTTGAGGTAGCCCAAGTAGTCTTTGTGTCTTCATATCACTATTGGAAATGAATATATGCATTTTGCTACTAAGATAGGTTTTAGCTTATGTGTACACACACTAAGAACGGTACTGAAGAATGACATATTTATTTTTCCCTTGCAGAGGGAAAATACTATTTTTCTTATGCTCGAGAAGCCAGAGAAGAGTACATGGAAAAAAATGAATGAAGAGATCTTTGTGATGAATGGTTTCACTTTATTCCAGCAAGTATGACGCTGAATTTATAGTGCAGTAGAACATTTTACTTGCATACTTAGAAATGGGTGAGGCAGTAGGTTAACAGCACAAAGTGGGAGAATCAAATTTGACTGCTTTCATGTCTGTTTGGAGGCTACGAGTCCAAAAACATACAGCATTTATCTGGTGTAGTGCTTTTCTTAGGCGTGCAGATAAGTAGTTACTGGCATAAGTGATTTAGTGGGGCACAATACTCTCCTTCACAGAGAAAAGAAGTACATTTCATATTTCATTTTAGTTTTAGGTTCAGAAAGTATGGTGATGCTGGCATTTAGTCAGTAGAGACTTCTCCTTATACAGTCCTCTTTTTTTTTCTTAGGTGAGAAACTAAGGGTTATGCAGAGTTGTGGGAGGAAAAGCCTAAAAGTTCTCAAAACAGAAAATAAATTTTAAGCAGAAGCAGATTTGGGGCCAGAAGCAGAAGATTAAAAAATTGAGAGCTGAGCAAAAAATCTCAGACTTTAATGGAGGGGAATTGTCTAAATAGGACTGTGGCATGTTCACATACATTGATAAGTGACTCTAGCATAACGTGGTGTCTACACTAATTATTATTCAGAGAAATCTAGACCAGACATAGTTAGCAGTACCAAGGCAGAGAAGCCCAATGAATAATCTTCTTCACTAGACTGTTCTAAAAGTATCATACTGTAAGACAGTTTTGGCTGTTGTTTCTTACATTTGTTAGTTGTCTACAGGGTTTATATTTTCTACTAAGGTTCAGGCTCAGTAAAAGCCCTGTCTTGCTTGACGTCTGCATTAATAAGATCTTTTTTCCCCCACTTTGGCTGTCATGGTTTGCCAAGAGGATTTATAAGCTGCAAACAAGTGTTTAAGAATCTTCAATTTTTGTCCCCCCACATTTTTTTTTTTTTTTTTGTCTACTGAGAGAGATGTGTTTCATTCACATTTGAATTTGATTAAGGTCATACAGGAAACTTTCAGTTTTACCCACTGCTTTCTGGGCCTAAGTATAGATTTGTTCTCAGCAAGAAACTCAAGAGACAGTAAGATGGACATCTTATAAACTATAATATAATATATATATAATGTAATATAATGTAATAGCCAAGTCTCTTGCATTCTGAGCCTGCCTGTATTTTGGTAATCTTCTAGCCATGGGACTACATCTTCTTTTATTTTTAGAAGTAGGGTCTGAGCTATGGTAGGTAGTCTATGTCTTATTGTCTTGCAAATTAGTTCAGAAGAATTAGCAGGGATGGTGAAATCTAAACTGGTGATAGAAAGGGTTTGCTCAAGTGCCTTGACGAATGGAACGACCAATGCTGAATGGGTGCTTTCTAAAGGAAGCCATGTTTTCCTTTTCTGCTCATTGTAGACAAGGGTTTAAGCATTTTAAGCTCACTTTTTCTCTTTGTCTGAAAAAAAAAGATATTTTTTTTTTGTAAGCTACATTGAGAACTGATTTGAAATTTAGCAAAAGACTATTGTGGAGCAAAGGAAGGCAATGGTAGTGCCTTCTACTGCGATACATTCCTTCCTGTCGCACAGATGTATTGCTTGCACATGAGATCCCTGGGTTAGCCACAGTTTCTCTCCTGGTGGTCACCCATTGGTTCAGGACATGAAGTGGCAATTCCCATGCAATAACAAACATGAAGATGCCACTTTGACCCTGTTTAAAATATTTCTTTGATTTTGAGCCTTGTTGCAAGAGTGCTAGAAAACACACAAGAATCTGAATTTTTTTAGGAGATTTATTATTCCATGCATTTTTATACAAGTTTTATCAGCATGGATAAGAATTCAGGAACATGAGAAAAACTTAGAGAATAAATATTGTGTTGGGCCATCATCATATGCAATTCTTTGAACATAGCTGGTGGTCATCATAATGGTAGGTTTGAGGAGAAAATAAAGCCAGGAACACTGGGAATTGGAGCTTTTTAATCTTTTGAACTGTCTTTCACTAAATTACCATGTTTGCTACTTCAAATACCCTTCCTGTGAGCTAAGCTTCCTGCTAACTCTAGATTTAGGTGGCAGCATTAGGTGATATCCCTACTGAATACTGCAGCAGCCAATACCTTTGAAAGTGCTGTGTGAAATCTTCATGTTTATTGATCTTTATAAAGGCATCCACAGTTTACAGAGCCTTGCTTTCAAGCAGAAGTGCTAGGCTCTGGGTCTGTGTGAGCCACGTGTTCTCAGTCATATAAATGTTACTATTGGATTCAGCTTTATGCTTCTATAATGTACGCTCTTTTGTTCAGTTCTTAATGTCTTATGATGGTTATACCCAGGCATTGAAGTGAGTAGATAACTGAATAACATTATTATGTCCAAAGGCATGCTTACTAATCCTACATTATGCCATTATGCCTCAAGGTTTTCTCATAATTTGAAGTAATATGTGAAGTGGTCTATTTGAATATGTTTCTATTTACCCGCCCATACTTCTTCACTAGATGCTAGACAGTAACCAAACACCTTGGATTGGGAAAAAGAATTCTGTGATTGTAACTGATCCAACAGTTTGAGAAATGTCCTTGGAACTCCAAAAAGATGAAACCTGATGCTTAGTTGACCCATGGTAATGGATATATTCCTAAATTAAGGAGAAATGCTTCAGCAGCTTTATCTTGGTTTAAAATGACCATCCTACCTGAGCATGTACAGTTTGTTACCCACTAGTAACTGGTATGCTATTGTGGTTGTTACTTTTCTATGGTGGTTTTTTTTGTTCGTTTATTTTTTTTTTGGGGGGGGGAAGGGTTATATTTGATTTTAGGTTTGATTGTTTGTTTTTTTCCACTCATAATGTCTCCTTGCAAACCGATATTGCTCAGGGAAGTGGTGGAGAACCTGGGAAAGATACAGAAGAATTATAATTGGAGCCAGGCAATGCTGTGTTTCTGTTAGTGCATAACATGCAGACCTCCCTAAAATGTAGTTGTCTTATGCACCTAAATTACTTGCAAGCATTGCACAGTTGGAAATAGCGGTTGCTATAGAAGCACTGGAGCTGCTGACAGTGCTGGCAGCAGGATCAACAGCAACAGCAGAAGGTACATGATTATCTTATGGGTTTGGGAATGAAAGTTTGCATTTTATATCCTATTTCTTCTTTTTGCACTGGGAAAACAATGGCTTATTTCCAAGAAAACAAGAAGAGAATACAGGGAAAAAAGAGATGAAAAGACGTGAAAAAATATGAGAAGAGAAAAATCTGTTTTATTTATTATTACTTATTAATTTCATTTTTACAAATTTGAGTTGAACTCAACTAAGGTGTACCAAATTTGCTGAATTTGCAGAATGAAAATAAGGAGTTGCTCATAACTGTTTGGGTTGTCTCATAACTATTTAAAAACAGATATGAAGTAATTTTGACAGAGATGAAGAACTGTGTTTGGCTGTAAATGGCATTGGATGCCTCTGTGAACATACAAGAACTTTCATAAAAAGTCTCCTTAGTTTGTAGTCTTGTACTATGACTTCTTCTGAATAATGTCTCTTTTGTAGGAGAAGTCAGTGTTCAATAAGTTTAAATGCTCCTTCTCAACAGAAGAGTACTTATATGTCAGCAGTGATGGGTGAGAACAATATCCTACAGAAGCAGATGAAATGTTTCTTCTCCTGATTCAAAACACAGTTCCAGGAAAACACTCTCTTTGCCACCAGAAAGAAAGCAGTAAGGTGAAATTTCATCATGGTCTTTACTTCCTAGCAGTTTCTCATACCTCTTCTGCATTGCTGTGCCCAGCAAACCACTTCTCTACTTCAAGTTCTACGTCCGTGTCTTCAAGGCAGAGCCTTGTTTAATAGATGGTATCTTTGCATGGCACTGCTCTCACTTCTCTTCCTTCCAGAGGATCTGAGCAAGAGATTGCAGTGGGAAGGATTCCCCTGTCTTCTGCTATCAAAATTTGAAGGAATTTCCTTCTTTCTCTCCTTCACTGGGAAGAGAGAAAGCATTCTGTGTGCACTCCCAGTTTCAGGGCTCTATACACAGCAGGAAAAAGTAATAAGCATTTAGCTAAAGTGCTGAAGAATTCACAGTTCCACAGATCAGTCTGTTCCTAATTTCTTTCTTAACAATAATGTTTGAGAGGATTCAAAGTACTGCACATTTGCTCTTTATTAGTCTTAAACAGTGAAGTATTAGTGTCAGTCAGAATTTCAATTTGTTTTATTTTTTAATTTTTTTAGTAGCTAGAATGTGAGAACAGAAATACCACATCTGAATAGAAGCTCATGCAGAAAAATAGCCTCAGTGTAAGCTCAGAGTAAGCAGATGATAGTGATCCTTCTGTTTTTTGAACTCCTAGCCTCAAGTGATCTGTGGTCCAGGAAATTTCCAAGCAAGATGTGATGCCTTTGTGTTTAGTAAACAGAGACAGAATATTCTTCCATGAAGTTTTCAAGATGATTTACATACCTGTGTGATTCCACAATGCTGAAAGCAGGTCCATGGCTTCAGTATGTGTTATAGGATAAAATGGTATTTCCTGTTTGTCTGAGTTTGATGTCTGAAATTTGCATTTGATGCAACCTAATTTTTATGGCAGAAGAGGCAGAAAAAATCATGTCTGTGATGAACTGCATACCAAAGAGAAAGCAAAAGAAAATGATCTGATGGTTTTGTGTGGTAGAAGAGGATATAATACTTGCATGTGTATTAACTAACTGTGCATACACTGTGTATAAATATGCATATCTGAGCTGCGTGTATCTGAACTATGATGGACTTTGCCATTACAAGATAACCTTGAAGGGGCTCTAAATAAACCTACTGTTTGTCTTTCAGCACGCTTCATTACTGGATCCTGATAGATATTACAAGTACCTCTGTCGAGATAATACAGGAGTTAAAGGCCACCAAAATTTACCAAGCCATTCTCCATCCTAAATAAGTCTAGAACACAAAAATGCTTTAGGGTATTTTTGTTTCATTCCATGACTGATTTGTAAGGTTTAAATAGCAGTTTTCTACCTTTTGAAAATATTCTTTATTAGAGGAAAACATAGCCAAGATAAAATCCTTTTATATTTTTTTGCATTTTTCATTCTTTATTTCTTCTTCTTTAAATTTTCTGTTTGAACCTGTGTAAACAACGATTCATTACTGTTAATGTGATTTTCCTTTTCTTTAGTGTCATCACTTGGGTAACAACAACAACAATGAGAATGGAGCCAGAAGGGACAATCTTATTCTAGTGGAGGATATCATTAATATAAATAATCTGCTTGAAAATATTCTCAAACTGTTAGAAACACTGTAAGCATTTCAGATATTATCCCATGCAGTTAACAGAATGCCTAGGAAATTAATCAATTTATTTTGAAAAATCATTGCTAAAACAGAAAAAAATCCAAGAAAAACCCACCACAAACTTACATGTAATAATAAGAACAAAACTTCTAAGTGAGTAGTACGCAGCACATTAGAAAAAATATAATCTCAGTGTCCCTGAAGGTGAAATACAATAGAATGTAGCCTATTTAAAACTCCATTCAGTGAATATGATTTCTGCATACTGAAGAAAACATATTTCGCAACACAATGTATTATTAAAATGACTCATTTTTTACTATTTAATGTTCTTATTATATATGTTGCATTTTCCACTGTTCTGTCCTTAAGAAATCATATTTTTGTAACTCTGGTTTACTAAGGAGTACACTTTAGAAATGAATCATCAAGAAGTAGTGAGAGTTCTCTATAGTTTATTGAACATATAAATATTTGGTGATATATTTAAGGTAAACAAAGAACTGTGGAAAAAAAACACAAGTCACCAATATGCCAATACTTAGCAGAAGTTTTACTATTTTAAAAGGCACTGCCTTTTTAACATTTATTCTAGACTATTTTTAATCTTTGTTTTCAAGCCACAAATATGTTCACAGGACTTTGAAAAGGAGATAACTCAAAGTCAGTGAATCACATTTTCATTTCGAGTCAGGGTAGATCGGAAATGAATATTGTAATTGATCTAGAGTCTAGACCATAAATGGAAGATCTTCTGCATGTCCATCATAGCATCCAAAAATCATGACCCTTTCTGAAAAGAGAAATACTTAGTTAATTAGTAGTTTGCATCAAGTTCAGAATTCTTATTCAGGCTGGTGACAAGATCACAGCAAAACAGCTTCAAATTTTTTAATGTTGTCAGACAGAAATGTTTAGAAGTGTGTAAAGATACAGTCACCATCAATAGGTAGGCGAGCAGTACAAGGTAAAGCAGAGGTCCTCATCTAAAAAGTGTTCTCCAGGTGCTGTGCAGTAGGTAATGTTGAATATTCCAAATAAAGTGTGTATTTGCTGTTCATTTGAGCTGCAGCACTCAGAACGGTTTGGATCAGTTAAGTCATGACTGTGGGCCTGTGACACATTTTAAGAGACTTTTATGTAGGCAGGTACTGTGTGCTGTGTGACCAAATTTTGAGGGTGGTTCTGATGTTCTGCTTGAAGACAAATAATGTTGCAACTTTTCTACATTTTCTTACCCTCGTGAAAGACCATTTTTGATCAACCAGAAGTTGAGATGCATAGGAATAGCAGAGCTAGTATTTTTGTAATATTTCATAGCATTTGCATTCCTGTATTTCCATATCATTCCTCTCCTTTTGTTCAGCTGCTGAGTATTTCAGATGCACACAAAGATTTTGGACTAGCAAACACATATTCTGAGATGTAAACTCAATAATAATAGAATAAAACCAGAATTCGATCAGAAGACATATTATTCATCAAATTTGTTAGTGGTCTGGGAATCTTACTGAATGACCATATGTGCTGCCTGACTGAAGTTTTTCACTAACTCTGACAAGTTTTTCCTGTTAAGACAGCTATGACCTTTCTCTTTTAATATTATTGAGGTTTAAAGTAATTCAACTAGCAAATGACTTAAGTTTTAGAACATGTCATAACCAAATATGAGGTTGAACTCTCCCTAAAGTTTCCTTCCAGATCTTGTCCATTTCTTTTTGTGATATGAGAAAAGATGTCTCTCTCTGGCGACAGAAATAATAATATTTAGAAGAAAATGACTTTCCACTAGACACTGGATTAAGACCCACAGAGAGTCATGCTGCCAATCAAGATTGTTGGCTGCTACCCAGCCATTAGAACAGCTTGACCCCTGAGGATTTAAAACAAGCATACATTTCATTTGTTCTTGGAAAACTGAGAAGGACTCAAAGCATTTTAAAATTTTCATTCTTAATCTAGGCAAAATTGTAGAATTATTAAAAGTATTAAAGCAATCTATTTCAAGAGAATAAAAGCTGAGGAAATGAAGGAGATCTGTTTTTTGTTGATATTTCTATTACAAACGTTTCATGTAGAGAGTCCCTTCACTTTAATGTGGGAACAGTGAAAATATACTATCAAAAATAATGATTAAAATCATATTTTTAAAAGAGGATGAGAAAGAAACATTACAGAAATTGTGTGTTTTAAGTTATATATATTGATGTATTCACCATTTATGTACTTTGCACTTTCCTAAATAGTTACTATCTTTATCTGATAAACTATGCATTGAGTGTAATTTATTAGGCATCCCTCATATCTTTAATACTCCAATTCTCTGGACACCATCAAAGTGCTCTATCTGAGTTTTTATTAATCACTGTATTTCACCAGTGAGTGTGTGTGAGACCTTCCCCAGTGAACATTTTGTGCATGATATGGCTAAAACAGCTAAAAATCATGGCTACTTAATGCAATCTCCTGTAATGTTAACAGTGGATGTTCTCAGTTCTCTGACTTATCCCAAAGGTGGTCCCAGTCCCATGCCACTTGTAAGATGACACATCTGGCTGAATGGAAGGGAGGTTGTGTGTGTTTTCACATAAAACTGTCTTCTGTGTGTAAAACATCATTTGCAGTTTTTTCTCAAGAGTTTTGATATTAGATATATGTCCATGCCACACAAATGAACGAGCAGTTGGCTAGCAGAAATACAAGAAGTCAGGCTAGTCCCAATGCTACAGACAGCAGAGCAGTGTAAGCAGGGTACTCTGCCAAGTTGATAAGACTTAACTAGGTTTGAGAACCTGCACAGCTCTTTTGCGACTCATGGCGTGTGCCTAATACAGCCATTATTTTTGTTACTTGCTTCATCATATTTTCATTATTTACACTATGCTTCATAATACTAAACTGTTAACAAATAAACCTGGACAATTATAACTAGTAGTTGTATCTATTCAGAAGTTTATAGGCTGCATAGAGATGGAGGGTAGAGTTGATGGAGATGTCTGCTCCATTTTAGTATACCAGACCATCCTATGTGTTTGAGGAATTGCACGTGCTGAGATTGGTGGGAAGTAATCTCAGTACAAAGATTTGCCACTGCTTTCATGCAATGTGTGCTTGGGCTTAAAGAGTTCAAACTGATGAACTGTAGTAATCTCCTTTGAGCTGCCTGTCTCTGATATAACTTGTTTATAAAGGGGATTTGTTTAGTAAATATTTAATTAACTGACATGTTGTTAGAATGCAATGAATAACTGCAGCTTAACTTTTAGCTTCCACTCCAGTCACTCCTCAGCAGTATGGGAGATACAAATTAGGATAAGGAGCCATGTGGGTTTTGTCAGCTACAGTAGGTGTGACTTTTAAATATAATGTCTAACACCCTAAGGGGAGCTTATAAAATCTTGAATGTGAAATCATCACACTGTTTTGTCATGCCCAAATGACAAAAACCACCATGAAACCTTTTCTGTAAAATGGCTTTACATAGGCTAACTTGATTTGTGATGATCTAAATACTGAAACAAATTCCCTCTTTTTCCATCTTACATTTAAATGAAAGGACAGCACATTGACACCCACCACTGCCTCTTCTTACTATAAATCAGCAGAAATGAACAATCTGCCAGGTACCTTATCCTTTTTAGTCTTCTACAGTATGTGCATCTTCAGATGAAAAAAAATAACAAACACTTCTGTGCTCCCTCCCAATTTGCCTGTTTTTAAGGTCCTTTTTATAGCTAAAGTTCTAGAAACCTAGAAAATCCTCATGGGAAAAGTAGCAGGCTTACTGGTGAAGAAAAAGCTGGAAAAGTTGTGCAGAAATTGTAACGCTTTTCTGCCAGTATTAGTAGTGAACAGCTATCATGTATTGCACTGAAGATACTTCCTAGAAGTAATGGTGTTGTAAAACTCAGTTCACACTAGTTCTAAGACACAAAACTGTTCTTCCACAGGATGAATACTGGCCAGTCCTGTGAATAAAGAATAATACTCTACTCTTCAAATATTACTGTTACTTTCAACAGAAAGAAACAAGCTAATGTATTGTTCTAAGAACATGTTCAACTTAGGAAGTATGATGCAGTCAAAAGATCACTTAAAAATTGAGTTTCAATTTTGATTTACCTAGACTGTTTAGATTTACTAATTTACCCGGGGTGATTTCTGACCAATGAATCCAAGATGACTTGTAGAACATTTGGTAGTATACAAACCATGTATATTGATGGACGGTTTCTATTAGTAAAAGGCTATGGTTTATTGTTTCCAATGATGATATTTGCGTATGATACAGTACATAAAATGCACTACCAAATTGGATATTATATGCATATGAACATGCATACAATCTCTATGTAAAACTAAAAGAAATTTTATTTAAAATAGTCTATCATATCTGTAGTAATAATTTCTCTGTTGCTTTTGTTGAGATGTTCATAATATGACTCTTCTGTGACTGTTCAAATACTCATGAAGATTAAGCCTCATACTTTCCAGGTAGCAAAAAGTATGCTCTGTCTTCACTTTTATTTTTCTGAAGTCTATTGGAGATGAACAACGGGAACAAAGTGGTTATTATTTCTGAATTCAATTGGGAGTGCAAAACAGACCCAGACTGTGATGGTACTAGTGTGAATGTACCAGAACACAGGTGAGCATGCTACAAAAAAAAAAAAAAAAAAAAGGAGAGTGAGGGGAAGTGAAAAGAGAAAATGAGAGATTCTGTAATCATTATATCTGAATCTTTGACTTTTCTGCTCTGTTGTATTAGGCGACAGCGAGGCTACGGGATGTCACAGGATAGTGCCCCTCCGGCTCAGTAATTGGACAATACACCTTTAGGGGTGTAGACGAAGTACAGCAAGAAAGTATTTAAACTGATGCCACGTGTGATTAAACGCCATTTTGCCATTTTTCTGCACATCATATTGGTGTCTTATGCAGTTCTTGCCCCTGATCAGGTAATTGATCAGTCTCACAAAGGGTTAATACAGCCTGAACAGAATGATCACGACAACACTGCTCATTATCTATTCTGTGATAATCAGATAGAATAGTTCTTAGCATACTTTTACCTTATCCATGTGTTATACTTCCTACTGTCTCCCTTTGCTACATGCAAAGTCTGCAAAGTAGCACAGCTGAAATAACTGTGCTTTATAGAATTACTGTTTTTGAGGGTTTTTCTGTGACTGATCTCTTCTTTCTCTTCTCTCCCTCTTTCTCTTTTTCAGTTCCCCTTCCCTTACTCTTTCTTCTCCTTTTCTCCTCAACCCTTCTGCTTTTCCTTTCCCATTCCAGATCTGTTGGTCTATTTTTCCTCTAGTATTCTTCTCAATTACTTGTGCCTTGGTGCAACATGAAAAAGCTACAAGGTACTTAAAGTAGGTTCAAGTGTTCAGTATATTATGAATTTTAAAAACTCGAAAATAGTAATGCATGAACTTAGAAAGTGACAAAACATTAAGCTAACCCTACAAAGATCTTGACTGTCACACAGTACACTTTCCAAATACTTGGGAGGCACAGAGAAAGATTTATTAATGGTTCATCATCTTGCTAACACTGCCTCCTCTTCTCATATGCAAACATTGCTGTTTGAGCAGGGAGTGGGTGGGATTTTCCATGCATCAGTTTGTAGCCATGAAAATGACAGTATTTTTCCACAGCAATTAAAGCATTACAAGCAAGACAATGATTGATAGTGTCTTTAACCATCTAAGAACACTGCCTGCTTTTCTTATAAATGCTCTGAATATAGATGAAGAAGAAAAACATAGTAAAAGAGCTATAGCAGTCAAACAATGTTGCTTACAGTATTCAGTTGAATTTTTTTCATTACCAATTTGACAAACCACTTGTTTCATTTCCCTTTTTAATTTTCTTATTATTATGTCATTGTCAGAAAGCAAAATACTGCTTTGAAATACACATGACATACTTAACTAGGCACACTAATGCTGGTGACAGAGGTACTTAAGGCTTAAGCATTCTGAGATTTACAAAGATGTTGTCAAAGATGATGACAACAAACTGATTTTCTGACAATACAATAAAAAACTATTTGTGTCTGATTTGATGCAGAGAGCTGAAAATGGGGTAATGTATGTGAAAGGTTTATATTTTATAACAGACCAGATCTCTAAGACCTTTTCCTCATAGGAGAGATGCTTTAGTTCCTTAATCATCTTTGCGGCCCTATACTAGACTTTCTCCACTAGCTAGCTCCATGCCTCTTACACTGAGGAATCCAGCACTCATCCCGGTGATTCAGGTGTGACCTCACCAAGGCTGAGTAGAGGGAAAGGATCACCTCCCTCAGCCTTTCACTTCTGCTAACACAGCCTTGATTGCTCTTGGCCTTCTTTGATGCAAGGGCACACTACTGGATTATGTTCACCTTGGTGTCCACCAGGATCCTGAGTTCCTTTACTGACAGGACTCTTCCCATCTGATCTGTCCCCAGCACTTTACTCATTCAATGGAGTTATTCCTCACCAAGAAAAGAACTTTACGATTTCCCTTGTTGAACTTCATGAGGCTCTTATCAACCCATTTTTCCAGCCTGTTCAGGTTGCTCTGGATGGTAGCATGCTGTATCTGGTATATCCACTACCCCTCCCAGTTTTATATCAAAATCAAACTTCCAGAGGATACATTCTGCTCCATCTTCCAGACCATTAGAGAAGATGTTAAGCTGGACTGGACCCAGTATTCACCCCTTAGGTACTCCTCCAACTAGACTTTGTGTCACTGTCAGCTAGTTTTCAATTTACCTCAATGTCGGCTAACAACAACAGCTTGTTTATGAGTTATTTTATGGTAGACACTGCTGAAAACCTTACTGAAGTGAAAATAGATAGTTCAGCTGCATCCTGGGAGGGATGACCTTCATTAGGGCAATTTGAGAAGTGAAGATTCAGCTACTGTATCAACAGCTGAGAGCTGTGTAGCAATGTGACCCTTTTCATTCCAGAGTGGGGTATTGCTGGTCTCCTGGATAGTGTCAGCCAGGGGCAGCTGTGGAGTGGCAGGGATTACAGCCTCCAAAACTTTGTTGTGTTAATCCAACCCAGAAAAGCATCTCTATCTGCTGTTCAGGACTTTAACTTGGGTGTTGCTGAATGTACATCTTGGCAGCCAGCAGAGTAGTGCCTCAGAAATATTAGTCCTGATTTACAAGGACTATAAAAGAAAAATAAATGTAATCTCCAAGATTGCAGCAATGAAGAGGCAGTTCCTACAACCAAATTCTTCTTCTCAACTACCGCATTTTATCATTCTTTTAAAACAGTTACAAATCAACAACATTTCTGTTTCTTTTCCTTCACCTTTTCCTTCTCTGTGCTGTCCTGTCCTTCTCACAAGCTTATATTCATCAACATACTTCTTTTTACTTCTCCATAAGTCTGTTGTTTCCATGGTCTTCTGGACTATTAACTTTCCCCTATTCCATGTAACCTTCATATAGAGCTCACCACTTTATTCGATTTTTCTCAGTTCTTACACCACTGTAAATCATAAGTAATTCCTTTGGAATCAATGCAGTGACACTGCTGTAAAACAGATTCAATAGGGAGAATCAAAGATCCTAGTATTTACAGTGGACCTATGAGAAAAATTTAACCCTTGAATATTGATTTATTCAGAGAGGTTAATAAGACTGACAATAATTAAGACAGAAAGTTCATCAGAGCAACATTCTGAGAATTCTTTTTAAAAGAAGAGAGTTAAACAGACAAACCTCAAAAAATACCAGATGAACAACAGAAAAGCACTGGAAAGAGACAATTATTTTATCAGTTATGCGTATTTTAAAGAGCCTACTTTTTCTATTATTAATGTGAGTTACTTGCACTTCATTTGTCAGGGGAGGGGTGAATAGTACAGACATTATCTCAGTTCTGAGGTTACCAGAATAATGTTAGATCTGTGCATTTTACAAGTTATCTTCGCAGCTTGCCACTGCAAATATATGTTTTAGAGTACACTGGAAGTGAGGCTTTATTTTTTCATACTATTCCACTTTGAATTTAGAACCACAAAAAGCCCTCAAGTAGATTTTTATTAGAACTATGTGAAGAGCAGTTGTTTCTGCTTGATCAAAGCGAGGGGGAAAATCCTGATTCTCAAACAATATTTTCTGCAGCTCACTCAAAATCATCTCTTGTTCAGAACTGCTGTTGCTAAATTCTCCTTGCTTGAATGTTCAAGTTATATGTATTTTGAAAAGAAAAAATGCTTTGAAACCAAGCAGTCACAAGAAGGCTTTTGTCATGACTAAGACAAATTTTGGAAAAGTATTATCCTATGAGCAATCAGAGAGTAGGAGTTAATGATGATGACTAGAACTAATAGCACTTTCTTCAAAGAAGTATTTGGATGCTTTTAGAGAGGCATTTCACCTCATTCATGCAGACATTCTTATGATGCACATACATATTCAGCCTAAGACTTTTCAAAGATTTTAGGATCTGTTTGTCAGCATGAAGGTATTGTCCTTACTGAAGTTTAACTGACTTCCTAGTCTCAAGATTATCCACAAAATGATATGTTCAAATGCTTATTTTCCTCTTTACTTTTCAATAACTAAATTAAAACTTACCATCAGTCTTCCGAGTGTTTTTCCTTCTCTGCAGAAGAAAAACTGGAAATCCAGTTGCAGGAAAAAAAGGAATGTGGTTAGAGAAATTCATACACACACTATTCACGAGTTTATACTTAGTAGATTTTCTGTCAGCCATCTTAACTATGTGTTTTATCCTACAGGCCCAACTTCTCTACTAGACTGCACAGGTGAAAACATGTATTTGCGAGACACTGAAGAGTACATTTTCCCAATGCATCCCAATTACAGAAACATCTGTGCAACATGGCTCTGATCCAGTTCACTGTGAAAATATACATCATTCATGATGGTCTAGTGACTGCAGATTGCCCTGCATTGTAAAGCCAGAAACAATGGGAAATTAGTTCAAGACTTACCAATAAAGAATTTTCCTTCTGGCACCTGTACATCTCAGCTGTTGTTCCTTGCCTGCACTGTAAGTGTATAATTCCATTTAACATCAGTAGAGAGAAAAAAACATTTTACATGCATAAATGAAATCATGCACGCATCATGTAAACACAGACAGGAAAAACATCTGAAAAAGATTCCTGAATAGAAATAAGTTGGACACTTGAGACTTTTTTAGTAAAATCTATTTATACTTTTACCCAGCTCTTGAGTCAAGCTTCAGTTTGACTTTGTTTGAAAAGCTTAGGATAATTTCCCATTTTTCTTCTGCTTTGTACAAATTCATTCAGGCTGGATAAGGAGACAGAATGCAAAAATATCACGAAAGTCCTTATTTTGATTAAGGAAGCAAGGTATTTTTTTTTTTAGCAATTTCTGTCTCTTTCTGCTCATAGAAACCTTTGTATTTGCAATTTCAGCCAAATCTGCTAGTTTCCACCAAATTTGACAGATGGGCTATAGGATCTTACTGTCAATGATATCACTTATCTCCAGTGAATTATGTGATTTAGTAGAGATGAGAGGTCCTACTGATGTCCCTTCTAAATGAAATACTGACACTAAATACCAGACAATCTACATGTTCAAGAAACTTAATAAATACCTCATCCATGGAAAATCTTACTGGAGATTAATTATCTTATTAACCACTGGAAGATCAAGCCATGAAACAAAGTTGTAAGGTTTCCAAATTCGTAATTCTGTATAATGAAATACCAAGGCTAGTTTCATAAATAAAAACTTTTATATTACACTAATATCCAGCTGCAGGCATGCTAGCTGAACTCGTGATCATTTTAAATTTCTGTTGCAGACAGAGAAAACACAGTAGCTGTAGGCTTTGGGCATTTCTTCAAGCTTTATTTTTAAATCACATAAACACAGGGGAGGTAGAAACAGAATGATGACCCTGCAGGGTGATTTTGATATATTATTCCATGGATCAACATGTATATTAATAACACTATTCTAGAAGACATAGAACAGGTGTTGACAGTCACTAAGAGTATGAAATTGTTTTTTTATTTATCTATTCATCTCTCAATCTGTAAAAATGAATTGAGACCTAACTGGCCTTCATATCAGTAAGGATTTTGCAAGTTCTAGATTTCTCTGTTAGGACGGTTGTTTTCTTCCTTTCAGTCCCTTCCAGAAAAAGAATTTGAGTGTATGCATTGTAGGTTGCTGATATATGCAAGGGAGTAGGCAAAGCTGATAGCTTCAGCTGATGTTAGACCTCATTTACAGGAAAGGATAAAAATCATCCAGAGGGTCTCAAAATGCAATAGACAAGGATGACCCTGAAGAATTTCTCTTGCTAGAAGTTAGCTGCAAGTGTATATCTTATTGTCTAATTCATTCATTTTCCTATAACCATTCTATGAGTAAACAGACATTTTAAATCCCTCCCAATATTAATTTCAGAAAACTGCAGCATGAGAGAGGTGGATGATTATATTCCTAATTAAAACACAAATATAGTAATTACAGTTTATATGCCATTATCCTGAATCTACACAGGATGACTTTAAACAGCAAAACAGCCATTAATTTTACTGTTCAAAGAAATGCTCGTAATCTTTTAGAAATGTCATATAAAATATTCATTTTTAAATGCCCTACAGTGATTTCTGAATTTATTTAAAGTGGGCTGTTGATAGCTCTTTTATAAATAAGCAATTACAGTACACTAAATATATCATGGCCCATCACATTATACATTCTATAATTTCATGGATGAAAACCCTACAGCTGATCTGCATAAATGTGGTACGTCTCACAGCAGGTGAAGAGTTTGATTACACAGGATAATCAGTGTTATTATTTATAGTAACCATTTATACCCGTTATTTATTAAAGCTCAGCAAATCAGATATTGGATTATTTAAGGAAGTTGCTGTTTTGTAGGCTGAACTAGGCACAAGACTATCAAAAACATGTGAAATGCACTGCTATATTAGTAGTTTGAAATCAGCAAAGGTTATTGGGGAATGAGAGTTATAGTTCCTGGTGGCAGTAGAGAAAGCTGTATTGAGTGAATGTCTGGGGTCTGTACAGATTCCCCTGGACAAATATCATCACTACACATACGACTGTCCTACTGACAATATCAGATATCACTTCTACGACATTAGATGAAGAAGCTAAGGGTTGATTAGCTGCAGAAAGTTTGAAATAACCTCTGATAAACTGAAGTGACTTTTCTAGACCTGAGCTGAAGGATTTTAATAAGGTTTACTCTGCATAGATTGCAATACTGCTACTTATGATGCTCCTATTCCTCGGTCATTTAAGAGAACTGAACATTCCTTATAAAGGAATGCCTTTAATAGGCACAAAGTAAATCAAATGACAATCTTGCAGATTATTTGAATACAGATGTAGGAATTGGAAGATTACATACAGATTTTCTGCCAGAAGCATGTATATGTTTGTCCCCTTGTTTGAGTAGCATTATGGCTTTTCCTCCTCCTTGTATTGTATGCTGCCTTTGGCATGGATGCAGCAAAAGAGGAGAGGTACCAGTGGTGGATCCTTCTGGCCTACCTCATCTGATTCTGTGCAGCTTCTCTCAACTTCTGCTGAAAGGGGATAACAAAGAAGAGAATAGCCCAGCACCAATCCACTCTTCCGAAGGAAACTGCATTTCTGTAGATGTTCTTAAGCAAACTAGTTAGTTAGCTTTCAGCTCTTGCTCCCTGAGGATGGTCTCTGGCACTACTTCGAGACTACTCAGTCAGAGCAGCTGTGATCTGGGAACTGCTCGTTCTTCAAAGAAGGCAACAAAATCTCCAGAGAAAATCCAGACCTATAACTGACAAAACTGGCAGGATGACAAGAACAAGCTGGTTTACACTGAAAGACCTTATCATATGACATGACAGCCCACCTGGAAAAAACACCTACCCTGACAATGTTAGCATTTTGATGACAGTAGCATGGCAGATCACCTTGTACTCCTAATGTATGTTTCTTAAATGAGAGTTAGATTTTATAGCACTGAAAATTATCTCAACATACACAATTTACTCCATTTAGGTGGATGTATATTTCGTTTTTAAAACGTCAGCAGGTCAAGGGAGGTTATCCTCACTCTCATGAGAACACATTTGGAGTACTGGGTACAGTTCTAGTCTCCCCAGTTCATGAAAGACAGGGAACTGCTGGAGAGAGTCCAGCGAAGGACAAAAAAGATTATTAGGGGACTGGAGAATCTCCTTTCTGAGGAAAGGCTGAGAGACCTGGGACTGTTCAGACTGAAAAAGAGAAGACCAAGAGGGGATCTTATCAATGGTTATAAATTTTTGAAGGAAGGATGTTGAGTGGATAGGGCCAGGCTCTTTTTGTAGTACCCAGCAAGAGGACAAGTTCCATCTAAACTTGCTTCCTGACAATGCACTGACCAGAGAAATTTTTGAGTCTCCTTCCCTGGAGATATGAAAGACCCACCTGGACACTTTCCTGTGCAAACTACTGCAGAGAACGTGATTTGGTAGGTTACTTTGGACTAGATGATCTCCAGAGGCCCCTTCCAGCCCCTACGATTCTGTGATTTTGTGACTCTGTGATACTGGAAGTACATATCTAACATTTTAGACATGTAGTTCAAACAGAGCAGCACAAATAGTCAGTTTTTCAACAAATGAGTTGATGCAGAAAATAAAAAAATAAAATAAAATAAATGCTGGGACTGATGTGAAGTAAAGATCTGTTTTCGGTCTGAAAAAACGTTTCACTTAAATATTTCATTTCTGGAAAACTAAGAAATGCAATGAAAATAATGGGTTTGGTTTGCAAAGAAGCTTCACCATGGTCACACAAATGAATCATTCAGTAAGGCTATAGTGAATTTCATTCAACTCATTCCTTTGCCTGGAAGAGAAAAGAAATGATGGAAAAATGAAAGTTCTTTTTTCCATGTTCTCAACCTAAGGCATGGGCACCTAAATCCATTAAATACCTTCTATGAA
Source organism: Pavo muticus (assembly GCA_016647715.1). Lineage (NCBI taxonomy): Eukaryota > Metazoa > Chordata > Aves > Galliformes > Phasianidae > Pavo > Pavo muticus. The sequence goes on along the minus strand of JACDJE010000039.1, from coordinate 5,343,919 downwards.
AGAGCTATATCACCAAATTATCAGGTACTCTGAGAGAGAATGATCTAATTTTTATCTGATGATGCAGTTCTACTTTAAAATGTTAAAAAAAGGAATTGAAATGTTATTTAGATGTTTCACAGAAAGTGGAAGATCACACTGATTTTGTCTTTCACAGTACACTGGAGGGTGCAAGTTCAGGAATATTTTCTGGGAAGCTATTAGTGCAAATTCCCTTAAAAAAGTAAATAAATCTAGATCTCCTTAGGCTTATGTAACTATATTCATTTCCTGTTGCGAAAACCGTAAAGAAAACATTAAAGTACTGTCAAAATCATTAGGAAATATTAAGGATGACTTAAGTTAAGTTGTGGGAGCAAATTCAATATTTGCCAAATAATGTCACCCATTTTTATTAAAAAGCTACTTGCTAACCTAGATTTGTTTTTCTTAAAGTTTTTTGTAATCGAAGTTCTGAATACTAACATTTCCTATTTTCATACTAAATAAAGAATGCNTACTACACTTCTCCCATTTCAGCCATCAAGTGTTAAGTCTAAGATTAACTGTTTCTCCAACAACAGTCAGGATTGCCAAATAAGATACCAGAGATAAACACAACTTCCTTCACACTCACAAAATGACTTGAGATTGGAATAATGCACTTCCAAGGGGAAGGCTGTTCAGCAAGTTCTGAGTGGTTGTAGAGCTGGCCAGAAATGGTGAATACAGTGAATCCATTCTGATACAGAAAATAGTCCCAGGAAAAAAGAAAAAAAAAAAAAAAAAAAAAAAAAGGAAAAAAATAAGTATCTAAGATATTTTGAATGAAACCAGAATATCTGACTTAGCTGATGTGCAACTGTGCAAGAAAAGAGTCATGTAAAAAGGGCCAAATAGAAGAATCTTTGCATAAAACAATAGAGGAAAGACAAAATTTTAGAGAAATAGAAAGGGATTTCTGGGTTAAACAGCAATGAGAAAGGTATGGCTAGAAGTTGCACAAGATGATCCTTGTGGTTTCCTTCCAATGCAGGATATTCTATGATTACTTGATTCTTTAATTCTGGTTCTATGTCTGTGACAATGGCCATGGTGAAGAATAATTCAGATTCATATGAGAACACTGCTTTTGATTGAAAATCCAAAAGAAAAGAATCTTTGATATCTTGCCATTGTAATGTGATTTTTACCCACAGGAATTAGGCATTTCCTGTAAAACTACAGAATTAATCTATTAAAGATGTTTTTATAGAAAGTCAATGATATACTACTGAGTTTTAAAAAAGAGTCATAAACAAGAAAGGTGTTTTCACATAACACAAAAAGGCATAAAAGAGAAAAATTCACGGAAATATTTGTTATTCAGATAAATAGTTACAGAAAAAAATTAACTTTTTTGGGGGGAATTTTTAAGCACTCATTCTAACAAAGATAATGTGGATGATTTTCCAACAGGTTAAAAAAAAAAGCTTTTCAGCACAAAATTTAAAGAACTTTAGTTATACCTGTCTCTTTATGGATGAGAAACAGAATATATTGGAGCATAGATCGGTGATTATATATTGAGAAAGTTTTTATAATAGACAAGAGGCAAGAGCTAGGTGAAAAGGGAATAATAACCTAATGGAAGATTGAACAGTCTCTACTGAAAATAGTGATAAGTGCAATCTGAAAGCATAGGAAGTGGAAAGTAAAATTAAAGAGCAATGCTGCCAATAAAAATGGGATTTAAATGCTGATTCTTGAAATTTCCATGGAATTATTTTGTAAGAAAAATGCATTTGTTAGGATTTTGACAGTTTTCATACAAAAACCTTACCATTTATTTTCTATGAACCAAGGGAAACAAGAGAGAGTAGGGGGAGGGAAGATTTCATTTTTCATTATGAATATTAGATTAGATTTTATTTTATGTTATTTTATTTTATTTTTTTTTTTTGCGAGAAGCAGAAAAAGGTTAGGGTATGAATTCTACCTGAACTGCATTTATTGTTCCTGTTATTGAATGGTCATATATTTAGTCATATATTTAGTCATTAAAAAATGAAAAACAAAAATCATCCAACAATAATCTCTGCAAACCTTGTTAGTAAGTCTCTTGAGGAGTGTAGCTCAAGAAACTCTTGCTATAATACAGATTATACCAGACAAACTCTTTGGAGTTTTCTGACTTGTAAACCACTGTATGAATTTCAGTATAGCTAAAAATTCTCATGTTGTCATTCATACTGAAAGACCAGGAACAGTCCTGGAAACATTCACTCTTTACTTAAAAAAAACAAAACAAAACAAACAAACAAACAAACAAACAAAAACCTCATTATTTTTATAGAAGTTTCCCAAGTTATGTAATGTTGTGTAATATGGTAAAAATTTAATAACTCATATTTTTGACTTCCTTACTCTCTAGCAGAAAATTTAAATTCCTCCAAACTTGATGCTGCACAAAGAAAATGTGCTATTCACTGATTTTCTTCTACTGCTTAATCAGTGATTTTATGTAGGATATTAATTCCTGTGTCCTGTTTGATTGTGTCAACTCTATCTTAAATCTTTGTCTCTCTTGTGTATTAGCTCTTCATCTACAGCCATCAACGTCCAACCTGTCAGGACTGAATATAAAATATGCAATAGAAGCAGCAGGGTAAAAAATTTTGTATACACCATGGCTGAAACTTTTCCAGGTTTCTCTCTAAGAATGTAAGTCAGTCAGTAGAGTACAGTGGAAGCAGGAATGGGTTATCTGGGGGGACTACAGAGTTGTCTGAACAGCCAGGGATCGGGTTAGGAAGGCTAAAACCCAGATAGATTTAAATCTAGTCAGAGACATAAAGGGGAACAGGAAGAAATTCTACAGGTATATTAGTAATAAAAGGAAGGCCAGGGAAGATATGGGCTCTCCCTGGAAGGAAACTGGAGGCCTGGTGACGAGGGATATGGAGAAAGCTGATGTGCTCAATGACTTCTTTGCTTCAGTCTCACTGGCAAGGGCTCTAGCTGTACCACCCAATCTGCAGAAAGCAAAGGTAAGAACTGGGAGAAAGAAGATCTGCCTGCTGTAAGTGAAGATCAGGTTCAAGACCATCTAAAATATCTGAAGGTGTACAAGTCAATGGGACCTGACGAGATCGATCCACAGGTTCTGAGGGAACTGGCAGATAAAGTTGCCAAACCACTATCCATCATATTAGAAAGGTCATGGCAGTGCGGTGAAGATCCCACTGACTGGAAAAGAGAAAACGTAACCCCTATTTTCCATAAGGGAAAAATGCAAGATCCAGGGAACTACAGGTTAGTCAGTCTTTTCTCTGTGCCTGGCAAGATAATGAAGCAAGTCCTGAAGGACCTACTAAGGCACACAGAAAATAAAGATGAGGTGATTAGTGTAACCAACACAGCTTCACCAAGGGCAAGTCATGCCTGACAAACTTGATGGCCCTTTATGATGGAGTTACAGCATCAGTAGATAAAGGAAGAGCAACTAATGCTATCTACCTGGACATATGAAAAGTGTTCGACACTGTCCCATGTGACATCCTGGTCAACAAATTGGAGAAAAAATGGATTTCATGGATGGACCACTGAAATGGATAAGGATTTAGCTGAGTGGTTGCACTCAGAGAGTTGTGGTCAATGACTCAATGTCCAAGTGGAGAGTGGTGATGAGTGACATTCCTCGGGGATTTGTACTTGGACTGGTGCTATTTAACATCTTTGTAGGCTACATAGACAGTAGGATCAAGTACACCCTCATCAAGTTTGCAAATGGCACCACACTGACTGGTGCAGTTGACATGCTAGAGGGGAGGAATGCCATCTAGAGATCCTGGACAGGCTGGAGAGATGGGCCCATGCCAATCTCGTCCAGCTTAACAAGGTCAAGTGCAAGATCCTGCATCTGGGTTGAGGCAATTCCACTGGTTGAGTGGTGAATGGATTGAGCCTGAGAAGAAAGGTCTTAGAGGGAAAGTAATTTTTGATTTTGTTTTTATTTCTCAGTATTTCACTCTCTTACTAGCTGGCAATAAATTAAATTAATCTTCCCAAAGTCAAGTCTGTTCTGCCTGTCATAGTAAATGGCAAGTGATCTCCCTGTCTTTATCACAACCATGAGTTTTTCTGTGAAATTTTCTCACCTGATACTATGTTGCGCTGGGGGAGTCAGAGAGTTCCTTGTTGGGCAACAGACAGCTGGCTAAAGCCAACCCCCCACAAATGAGGAAAGTGCTATTTGATCTGCCTTAACAGCAATAACAGTTATTAAGGATTTGAATGACTGTAGTTCACTTTTCAGTCTTTAGCTTGGACCATCCTAGACAAAGAAAGAAAGGATTTCTCTAAGTCTAAATAGAATATTGCTACTGAACTTCTGTCTGAGAGGAAGACAGGGTGAGCTGGCTGAATTAGGTAATGTAATTCAGTAGCAGTATTTATTATTCTTCTTCCTTACTCTACCGTAAATATACATTGCACCAATGAAAATAAAAGATGATACCATAAATGGAAAAGGTAGTTATATTGTGATTCTAGGCAAAAATGATGAGCTACTGGCTGGAAGATTTTGCAAAGATAGGACATATCTTTTATCTTCCTTAAAAAAGATATTTCTACAGCTGATTCTATAGAAAAATAAAGAAATAAATATAGTAGGGAAAAGGCTTTGGAAAGGCTGAAGAGAAGCAATAGCTCTATAAAATTTTGCTTGGCTGTTAGTGAGGAGATTCTGGGTGAGGTGCAAGGCAAATTACTTTGGAACTGCAGTGTGAGGAACAAAGTGGCACAAGTAGAAGTAACTTTGTAGAAAATAATATTATCAGAAATAATATCATTAATCTGAGTCCACTAGATGATTCTTCCCGGAAATAAAAACTGAAACGTGATGATTTGTGAAAAGGGACTTGCAACTTCTAGCTTGGATAGTGGCAGTTGATTAAGTAAGAGAAGATACAAAACTGACCTTTGTAACTTCATATGTTGTAGTTCCTGAGATGGAAAAGAAACAGTGACTGGAGACTCCTGCTAGAAATAGCTCTACTGATGACTGGAAATCTGTGATTTGATTCCTTTATTCCTCATGTGCTCTAAATGAAAAAAACTTTCACATGATACAAGCAGAATTAGCTACTTATCTTATAATACACGATCATTTAAAGTCTCACTTTATGTTTGTAAATTATGCTGAATACACTTAGACATTCACTCATATCTTGATATTAAAGCTGTTAAATAAAGAGCTACTTATTTCATTAAATGGGTTACTGTGAACTATTTGCAGTTTTGAGTATTCATTTCCTCAGATACTACTATTCTCACATTTGCATATTTCTTATGTTCATATCTAACGGTCCAGACTTCATAGACACTTAGTCCTACTAAGTCTATTATGCAGAAGTTTTCTGGATAAAAATAATAATAATAATAAAGAAAAAGTCTGTGTATTTTATTTGAAAACAAAATATCAGTTTATTGAACACGTACATGAAATTTCCTATGGCGAATGCGCATACAGATGGTTTTCTTTACTTGATGATTCTGCAAATACAGTTTTGTAGTATTTGACCTGTTACATAGGATATAGGGTATCTAGGTAATAACACTGTTTTAAGGATGAGATTCAAATTTGTTTTATTCTTGCAACTGTAGCATCTAAGCTGTATGTGCGTGCCTGTGAGCGCGCATCCTCACACCTAGCCATTGCCTCTTATTCCAGGAACTCCCCTGCTAATGTTTTGAGAGAAAGATAATAAACTGATTTGAGACAATGATCTGACTTGACACAAGGTGATGGACTACACTGGTAAGCAGCTTTGCAGTAAAGCTTTTGGCTTATTCATGTAGGAACTCAACAGGCAAGAGTTTCAGACAATCCTAGATGTTACCCTGAGTAACTCCTCCTGGGCCAAAACTGATGGGAATGACATTTATGCTTAAATTATGCCATTTAATCCCTTGGGTGGAGAATTTGTCTGTGGCAGGTATCCTCAAAACAGTCCCAGCTATAAGACTTACAAAACTGCTTGCAGGTTAGCTGTATAAACTGCTCCTGAAGGTGCAGTAATGGTCATGTAGGGCAACTATTTGCACATAGTTAATACAATTAGGGGATGTTTTACACATTAATTAAGATAATGGAAAGGGTTAATGCTTGCACTGCAGTAGTCACTCTGGACCCCAGACCATATGGACCTCAACAATTCTTAGGGAGCATCTCCTGATCCCTCTAGAGATGCTCTTACAAGAACCCTTGGAATGGTGAATCCTGTTGACATCCCAACAGTAACTGACCTCTCTATATGAGAAATTCACTTCCCCGTGTGAGCATTACCCTGTGGAAAAGTTAGGAGTACACAGTGACTGTTTGTGCAACACCTATTCAATTCTTCATTTGAAGGATTTGAACAGATTGACTTCCAACCCCAAGATCACTTGAAATATATGTAGTGCAGACTAGTATAGAAATAAACAAAATAAGGAGAGAAAAGCAATAAGCTGTTGAACAAGAACTTAAGACATTTATAAAGTATTAGAGTAATTGCTTTGCTTTTCCTTTCAGATGTTTCCATCTGAGATGCTAAATACATCGTCTGGTGACCTGAAAATGAATTGGGAAGTTATAGTGTTAACTGGACAGATGAAGATATTCATTTAATCGGCTTTGATAAATGGCATCCCTTTTAAAGAATTATTAGTATCTAATTCTAACTTCAATTACCCACAGGTAAAAATCCATATTGAAGTTTCAGATTTGCTTAGATTCTACTTTCATTTGGCAAAGATACATTTAAAAAAAAAGTCATTTCCCATGTAAATATTGGCTTTTGTGTAAAGACAAGATGTAAATGTAATACATGTAGTAAGTAGAACACATTACTGCTTTGGAACAATTCTTCCCAGTTTTTTCCCCATGCCCTCTAAAATATCTATGTTATTCAATCTTTCTACATATGGCAACATTTTATGCTCTTTTTGGTATATTTTGATCTCTGTTCCTCTTCAGTATGATACTCAAATATCAAAAAATAATAGGGCAAATTTAAGATTCCCTTAAATTTTTTAGTATATGGAATTTAATAATATATCTTTATGAGACACATCTGTAGGGGTAAACGAGACTCTAATTCAGTGCTATTAACCTTCTCTGTAGGCAGAGCTTCCAGTCTGCCAGAGGCATCACTAGGAACTCACACTCTATAATTGTGTTCAGTTTTTGTAACTAAATGAAAAACATATAATGTAATTTTATAAAATTAATTTTTGGAGCTCAACCATCAATAGTATTCTTTTTGTTTCTTAGGAAAAAAGGCATTAAAGCCTGTTCATTTGAAATAACACTGTGCCCATTCAGGGCACTGCAATGGAAGAAGACAAGCAAATTTCCAGAGCCTTTTATTACCTTTCAGATACTCAGTTTACTGTGTATCACAGCATGGTTTGTTATGTCTTCTAGACCAAGGTACACATGAAAGTACTAAAAGAAGACTTTTTTTTTCACCATGAGTTGGGAAAACCAACCAATAAAATATTAATAAGTACAAATCTATACAAAATTCAAACTGTAAACTTTCAGTGCCATGGGCATCTTTCTGAGAATATAGTAAGTTAGAACAGGAAAAAAATCATACTGAATTCAAGGGAAAATCTGTATCAGATAAGTGAGTAGCCCTAGGGAAAGATTTTTATCTTGAATTATCTTTTATCCTAATGAAAGCACACAGATATAAGCAATTGAGAATAATATTACGAAGAGGCTGAAATGGGAAGATTTAGTAATGGAATATGTAGAAAATAAAAGTTGTTTAGGAATAACAACCCAGTCTTCATGAGTACAATAGTATGGAGATATTAATTTAAAAACAAAATTAAATAACAAAAATGAAAACAAACAAAAACAAATAAAATACTACTATTCAAAGTATTTACTCTTAGACCAGTGTGAAAAGTACTGTTTTTTAACCATTGGATGTTATATTATAGAGGAGAAGAATTCTGTTGCTGGTGCTGAGACAGCAGTTTCTAAACATAAATGATTCACATTCTCCTTTGTCTTTCTCTAATTACAAGTGTTCCAGTGCTGAAACATGGGTTAAGCTGCTCTGTGACTCACTTTTATTAAGTATGCCTCAAACGCATAACACTTAAGAAGTGTTATTTAAAAAAAAAACAACTTTCCCCTAGTTGATGTCCCCATTTAACTGCTATTTAAGCACATGGTAGTGCAGTTGACTGAAGTAACATCCATTGACTTCAATGGGAATTCTTTACTTGTAAAGAATTACATTTCTTGAGTAGCACATTTATTCCATAAATTATGATTAGTGAATTGAGATCAACTGTCCTTTTTTTTTTTTTGGTCTGTATGTGTCACTGCTTTGTAATTTGTCATTCCTTCACAAGGTATTGATAGTTAGGCACAAGGCATCTTCTTAATGGCAACTGAGAAAGCGTGCTGGCCTAGGATTGGTGTGAGGGAACCACAGTCTAAAACAGCATAAAATCACAGGCTAGATGAATAATTGACCTCACAGCAAGAATTTAAATATTGCAAACACAGTTATGAGTAATGGGATTTTGAAAACAGATTTTAGGATAAAATGTGTAAGCTCTGAAACTGCTAACAGATACAGATAGACCTGATGACAATAAAAGTTATAACCCATACCATAGTATAGCAAAGGGACAGAAATTAATTAACATTGATTTTAATTAAGGATCCTTGATGTTTAACCTTTAGTGGCAGAGCAACTTCAGCTGTAGTAGCAAAGGTAGTGAAAGGAAATGTTTCTGCCTGAATTTAGGTGAGCAAAACACACAAAAAAAGAAAGCATGAAGAAGCCATTCTTTTGGAAGAAAGCTCTCCAAACACTAGGTAATCACTACCATTGCCATCTTATGATATATTTAAGGCCTCTCCACAGTTTAACTGCTGAAGTAATGCAGTATAACCTAATCATGTTTATATAACCATTTTTATTTCTCAGACCATAATCTACTGTTTTGGTTTTATTTGTCTCACTGATATCATTTGTTCTCTTCAATATAGTGAAAACTCTTTTGCATTACACCAAATCTAAAAGTCATGCCTTACATATTGATAGCATGTTACAGTGTGATAGAGTTTAACTGACAGTATAGTATATTAACTAATAAAGATCATCGTATAATTACATAATATGATTATATTACTGCCATTATTATTTATTTTTATTTGATTATATTAATAAAAGTTAGCAAATTAATACACCAGGATGCTGAAGTGTGAGACTAATCTTGGTAAACTGCATGATAAAATTCCACTGAGTTAATTGGGAAAAGAGTATTGTTTGCAGAAACAAATTATATTAGGTGCCTGAGGGTGGTAAAACGCAGCTAGAATTTTTCAGATGCGCTAAATTCTGTTTCTGACCTGACCATCAGTTTTTAAGATGCTCTACTATGTCATTGCTATAAAAGATCAAAAAAATTCATTGTGAATGGCTACATCAGAAGGAGAACAGTGTGTGCTTTTTTTATATTTGATTAATCTATTGCATGTAGCATTTTAATGGGAGATTCTGACTAACTAATTAAGTGTAAACTTCACATGCCTCATTTGGAGACTTAAATTGCTATAAATCATTGCAAAGGTCACTTTCTATGGATTTGCAATAAGATCTGAATGTCACTACATGTCTGTTGTCTCCATACAAGTAGTGTACAGGTAATATCTATAATTTTTGATCCATTGAATTATATTACTAATCTTTTTCTAATCAAAATTACAGAAAGAATAAATTAATTCAGAAACTAAAAAATAAAGTCAACCTTACATAAGTAGTTATACAAGAAAAATATTACAAATATTTAATGATATTTTTATGTTTGTGTTACTGTGACACTGTTCAGTAGGGTAAAGATATGCCCATGCTTTAAACAAATGCAATTTTAAAGAAAGTAATACTGAAGTAAGTTTATATCCAAGAGTTCTGTAATATCTTTCAATGGTTTGTAGATCCACTGTTCTCCAATGATCGTGTTAGCACTGATGGAGACTCAATTGCATTAAACATAGATGACTCTTATACATACCTCATAGTGAACCTTAATGGGCGTAGAGTTCCAGCGATCATCCGGAAGCACAGTGCTGTTGGACTCATGCAGTGATCCCAGGTCATTTTGTTGTTAGAAAAATGTCTTAAGTTACTCCTCAATAGTTATGAGGAAAAGAAAAAAAAAAAGGAACAAGTTTTCTCCTGTAGTGTTTGACAGGCTCCCAGAGCACTTAGATGTCATATTTAATCACAGTAAGAATTAAATTTAAAATATCCTTAAAATATTCTTTGTTTTTAGAAACTATATTTCTTTAGCTACAATTTACCCACAGCATTTATGTAAAAGCTGAAATCCATTATTCTGCTGGTAAAAATAAAAGGTAAGCAAAATGGCACAAATGGAAAGTGATACTTCAATTGATTTTTGTCTTGACTCTCAAAGAGTCCTTCTGAAAGGAAGCCTAGATTCTGTGAAAATCCAGCAAATAATGGTATTTTTTTCACTTGCTCCAAAATGGAAAAAGTATTTATATTTTTCACATGCATTAGTTCAAAAAATCTATGTATACATATGTATATGTATGTATGTATTTAGATAACTGATGCATAGGAATACAAACCTTATATGAATAGTCACATATTGAAGCTACATGTAGATATTGTGAATGCAGTCTGGTTCATGCAGTTTCATGAAGGCTGGGGCACCTCTCCAATGAAGATAGGCTTGAGGAGCTGGTCTTGTTCAGCCTGGAAAAGAGAAGGCTGCAGAGAGACCTCCTTTCAGTCTGGGGAAGAGGAGGCTCAGGGGAAACCTTATTGCTCTCCATAACTACCTGAAGGGAGGTTGTAGTGAGCTGGGGGTCAGCTTCTTCTCTCACGTAACTAGTGATAGGACTAGAGGGAATGGCTTCAAGCTGTGCCAGGGGAGTTTCAGGCTGGACGTTAGGAAATACTAATCCTCTGAAAGAGTGGTCAGGCACTGGAATGGGCTGCCCAGGGAGGTGGTGGAGTCACAAACCCTGGAGGTGTTCAAGGAACGTTTGGACGCTGTGTTGAGGAACATGGTTTAGTGAGAACTATTGGTGATAGGTGGATGGTTGGACTGGATGATCTTGTAGGTCTTTTCCAACCTTGGTGATTCTGTGATTCTGTGGTTGTGGCCTTTCAGTATTTAAAGGGAGTTTATATAGATGAAAGAAATCAACTTTTTAGAAGGCTAGGCAGTGACAGGACAAGGAGAATCTTTTTAAACTAAAGGAAGGGAGATTTAGATTAGATGTTAGGGGGAAGATTTTACTGAAAGAGTGATGAGATTCTGGAACAGTTTGTCCAGAGAGGCTGTGGATGCCCCGTCCCTAGAGATGTCTAAGGCCAGGCTGGATGGGGCCTTGGGAAATCTGATCTAGTACTTGATCTAGCAACTGGCAGCCCTGCCTGTGGCAGGGGGGTTGGAATTGGACATTACTTGAGGTCCTTCCAAACCAAGCCATTCTATATTTTCCCAAATCAACCTTCAGAAAATTTGAGTGGAACATCACAGAGGGAGTTAATATTCAGCTCTGCCTGCTTTGCATGTGTTCTGGAGTTTGTCTAAGTATACGACTGTAAAAACAGAAGCTTTCTCTTCTTGCATGGAGAAATTTAGGGTACAATGCTATATTGAATACCATCCTTCAGAGTTTTGCTAGTGACCTCACTTAGTGCTGGGGTATCACCTTAAAAATGGGCTTCCCATAAACAATGATTTAGAAGTACTTTGCCCCTGGCTAAGGCAGAGGAGAATTTTGCTGTAGCCTTCAGTGGTTTGAAAGTAGCTATCAACCTTTGATCAATGCTCTAAATAATCCCATCTAAAACAGTTCATTTTTTGCCTTTTGTTACCTTTTTTACTTCATTCTCAATTCTGAACAACTGTAGTGTCAGTACAATTTACAGACTAAAGGTTCAGAGTACAAAGGTTTCTCAGGTTTATAATAAATGCAACATAGGTCTTTTATACACTACCCAGCTGTTCTGCATAGTAATAATTCTGGACAACAGATTTGGGAAGTGTCTCTGCTTGTTCAGACTCTTGAGAATGTCAACAGGAGCTCTTGTTTTCACGTGAACATCCGTGCCAGGCTAAGAAACACCTAATCCTAATGCTGCTGAGTGGCTATCAGATGGTAAAAATGGCTTTTAGCCACTTCTGACTTTATCAAGATTAGGCTCTGCCAAGTGAAAGCTTTTACAACTTTTCTCCAGTTTCACAAACTCTGCTCTCTAATTCATTCATAAAGGTTATCTATAATTTTTTAATTTACCATGCTCTCAGAAAGGCCTTATTCCAGGTCATTAATCTTTTTTTCCTGAATAATTGCAATACTCTTCCTTGCATACTCTCTAGTTCTTCTGAAATACAGTGTATAGTATGTAAGCGATTTAAGAACTCCTAAGCCAAAACTTCCACCCTGAGAAGACAGGATTAATGACTTCAGAATTTGGGCAACTTCAAACCCTCCAGTCTGACAATATTAAAAGCAGCAGCAGACATGTTAACGACAGTTTTGAAAACAGAGCTGCTATTTTTTATTCTCAAAATTTATAGCTTGAAATTTTGAAATAAATTATCATTTTTCCCCCAGAATCTTCACTGTCAGTTCCTAAGTAGAACCATCATTAATCACAAGTAGCCATAGTTGTGTGCTGATTGTAATTTTGTCACACTGAATAAAAGACGAATGATATAGAATACTATTAGCAATGATGGTTTTAATGTCGACATTTATCATTGATTCAGGTTCACTTGATATGACTTTGGGATAAAAACAGGGAAAAATTGCCTTGCTGTTGAAAATTTTATTGCTATTAAATCATAATTTTGGCAAAGCTGTGAAAATAAGACTGGCAAATCTTTCTTTTCCAGAAGAACCCAGATGCAGGGAAATTAGAGAAGTGAATGCAGATTAGTTGTCATCTATCTAATAGCTAATAATAGAAGCATAGTTTTTGGCAAGCTGTCTATTTTTAGGAATCATTCAGCTTACCGAGCTCATCAGAATAGATGAGAGAAAGATCTACACACACTTTCAGCAATGTAAAACTCTTTCAATAGCCATGCATAATGGAGCCAGAGGCACTGATACTGATGACACACTTAAGAAAATCTTCATTATCTAACTTTGTTCCAGGGTATCAACCAGAAATACAAGGCAATTGTAATTTTGTGTGACAAGTAAAAGAAGAAAATCAAAATGATTATATACTTTTCTTGTAGAACATCTATTATGCTGCATGTATTAAGCATCATTTCTCTTCTCTAAGGTAACTTCAATGTTGTAAAACAGACAGGAGTAACACAGCATAGAAATGCATCTGTGTTTCAAAATTATGAGGGCTGCTCTGAAAGCAATGCCTCCTATTTTGTCACGTTGGCCCATGATGTCAAAGGCAGATGTTGGTGGCATGGCAGTAGAGGTTGAATTTAGAATCATAGAACCATAGAATCATAGAATGGCCTGGGTTGAAAAGGATCACAGTGATCATCTAGTTTCAACCCCCTCCTATGTGCAGGGTAGCCAACCACTAGACCAGGCTCCCTAGAGCTACCTCCAGCCTGGCCTTAAATGCCTCCAGGGATGGGCCATTGATAATCTCCTTGGGCAACCTGTTCCAGTGTGTCACCGCCCTCTGTGTGAAAAAATTCCTCCTAATATCTAACCTAAACCTCCCCTGTCTCGGTTTAAGACCATTCTCCCTTGTCCTATCACTATCCACCCTTGTAAACAGCCATTCCCCCTCCTGTTTATACGCTCCCTTCAAGTACTGGAAGGCCACAATAAGGTCTCCCTGGAGCCTTCTCTTTTCCAGGCTTAACAAGCCCAGTTCCCTCAAACTTTCTCCATAGGAGAGGTGCTCCAGCCCTCTGATCATCTTAGTGGCCCTTCTCTGGACCCACTCCAAGAGCTCCACATCCTTCCTGTACTGAGGGCCCCAGGCCTGGACGCAGTACTCCAGATGGGGCCTCACAAGAGCTGAGTAGAGGGGGACAATTACCTCACTCTCCCTGTTGGCCACCCCTGTTTTAATGCAGACCAGAACACAGTTGGCCTTCCGGCATGCAAGCACACATTGCCAGCTCATGTCCAGCTTCTCCTCTACCAGGACCTCCAAGTCCTTCTCTACAGGGCTGCTCTCAAGGAGATCTTCCTCCAGTTTGTATAAATACCTGGGATTGCCTTGACTCAAGTGTAACACCCTGCACTTGGCCTTACTGAACCTCATTATGTTTTCATGGGCCCATTTCTCCAGCCTGTCCACGTCCTTCTGGATGGTTTCTCTTCCTTCCAATGTATCAACTGCACTGCTCAGCTTGGTGTCATCCTCAAACTTGCTGAGGGTGCACTCGATGCCATCGTCTATGCCATGATGAAGATGTTGAAGAGCACTCGTCCCAAGACTGACCCCTGTGGGACATCGCTTGTGACCAGCCTCCACCCTGACACAGAACCATTAAGCAAAACCCTTCGACTGCGTCCAGCCAACAAATTCCTAATCCATCGAGCAGTCCGTGCTTCAAATCCACACCTCTCCAATTTAGAGGGAAGGATGTGGTGAGGGACCATGTCAAAGGCTTTGCAAGAAGTCCAGGTAGATGACATCCATTGCCTTTCCTCCATCCACCGAAGCCTCACTCCATCATAGAAGGCCACCAGATCGGTCAGGCAAGATCTGCCCTTGGTGAAGCCGTGCTGGCTGTCTAATTTTCCCACTAATATTCTATTACATTTTGTTACCATGTTACCACAGATGGCAGCAGAGGGGAAATCTGACAAATGGTGTCTGAGGAGTGTGTATGAAGAAACAGTGTGTCACTGAATTCCTTCATGCGGAAAAAAATATACATTCATTGACACTTGCTGAATGTTTGTGGAAAACAAACAGTGGATGTGAGCATAGTGAGGTGGTGGGTGGTACATTTCAGTGGTGACAGTGGGTCTCCTCTGCTGGAGCAGACTTTTATGAGTGCAGCATGCAGGCTCTTGTTCATCAGTGATGAAAATGCATGGCTAATAGTGGTGACTGTGTTGAAAAATAGTGTTTTGTAGCTGAGAATTTACTCTGTCAAATAGTTCTATTGTGTTCTTTGTATCTGTTTTAGTTTCCACAGAAATAAATAGAGGACATTACTTTTGGGGCGATCTTGCAAGTGATCTAGAGTTATCTGACTTCACAAATACATGCACTCTTGGAGCTGAATTTTAATTTTCCATCAGGAAAGAAATATGAAATTTTACATGTAGAAAGAGTGAAAATCAAATGTCTCTTTCTTCTGCTTTGTCTTGGACATTGTGGATAGAATCCAGAATGTCCATGTGTATCTGCAGAAGGACCTAGACGTATTAGTGATTCTGATTCAATTCAGTCATGCGGATGCATGCTGGGAAGAAGAGGATACTGTACAAGATAAATCTGAAATACTTGATGACACTTTAGGGAAATGTTTAAAGGAGATCTAAAGCTGATTAGGAGAGAAAAAGAGAGAAGCTTAGTCAACAGATTTGCAAATGTCACAGATCTGCAGGTCACAAATACCATATGGATTCAAAGACTCACTTGCAACTAATATGACTCAAAGGGGTTTTTCCTCTCCTCCAGCTTTGTTTTGTTCTATTCTCTAAACAATTGCATTGTGCATCACTTGTGTTATAAATATATATAATAACTATTATTTCTCTCTTCCTTTTTTGCTTTATTAAGTAGTTTTTATCTCAACCCATGAGTTCTACATTTTTTTTTTCTGATTCCCCCATCTCATTGGGAGAAAGGGAATGAGCAGTGTGTGTGGTTTTTAGCTGCTTGCCAGATTATACCACAACAGTCTTTTTGGCACTCAACATAGGGCTCAAAGGGTTGAGATAATTACCTGACCAGAGCTTTTTAAAACAAAATTCTTGTAAGTGGCGTAGTAGCTTAGTATAAGTTGGTAACAAAGGTGACTTTTGTTTGTTTGTTTGTTTTGTTTTTGTTCTTGTTATGCCTGATACATAAATGAAATATATGTTTCAAGAACTTTTCACCAATCAGGTGATTTAAATAAATTATTCTTGATATGTGTATTGTTCTTGATGTATATACTACAAATCTTGCCTCTCTTTGTGCCCTGATGTATTTCTGTATTTTCAGATTTTTCAATTTTTTTTTTTTTTCTGCAAAAAAAAGTAGAATAAAAGGACATCTTTCTTTTACTGAGTCTGATCTGAGTCTGATCTGAGTCTGGCAGAGTAAGACTGGGATTACAATTGTAAGGTATGATTCTTTTTTATTTATCTGAGTGACATATAGTTGGAAGTGTAATTAGAGGCTTTTGATTTGGTAGTACTTGCTGGAAACAAAATCTTCCCTCAAAAGCAAAAGTACACCCATAACTGGCCGAGGTAGAACCTCTCTCCAAGCATTCACCAGAAGGATTTGTCCAGTGCTTTGTATCTGATTACCAGGGAGTCAGCAACCATTAACAGCACTGAATAAAAATTCCCAAAAAACTTCAAGGCTTTGATGATTTACTAAAGCTTAACAATACAATTTATGCTTCTGTATATTTTTCCTGTCACTGGTGTGAACATGATTTCTATAAAGAGAGCCTGGAAATTTAGACTATGTTGTGCAACCTCTTCTGAGTTCTTCTGCTTGCTGTGTACTTTGATGAATAATAATTCTCACAGAAAGACATTCCTAGCTATCTCAGAATTCAGGAGGGAAAGAAAAAATCCAAACCTGTCTACTTCTAAAATTATTTCTGTTGTCTGGAGAAGCTAACTACAAATTTGTGTGTGGTTACATGTTTCCACTGCTCACTTCAGAAAGACCTTGACTGCTGTGGACCACTGTGCTTATGCCCTTTTCTAAAACCATAACAAAAGGACACATTGTTGGCAACTGTATCTGTAGTACTGAAGGTCCTATTTAGATGCTAGATTAAAATAGTTCCTGGGATAACATGAGTCTTAAGTGTATTTAAAATCCCTGGAATATATTTAACTGAGAGAAGTTAGCAGTGTGATTGACAATCATTACTAATAGGTTTAATTTATGCCAAAATTTCTGTTTGAATAAGGAGCATTGCCTGTACTAAACTGTCAGCTTTAAAAACTGTGGAAAAGTTCAATTAACATCCTACAGATCCTAGATCAGTAGTACCCAGGGCTAAAGAGCTTTGTAGAAACTTTTTTTTGTTGTTTGTTTGTTTGTTTGTTTTGTTTTGTTATCCTTGCAGGCTCCTTGAACATTTTTAACTTGAATAAAATAATCCTGACAAAGATGCAACCTAACCTCTGTATTCTCCACTCGTTTCTAATCTTCAAATAAAATCCTTATAGTGATTCCTCTTGCAATGACTATTCATTTGAAGATGTTACTCACATCTTCAACAGCTTCATACTCTTCTCTACTTTGTGTCTAATTAATTATTTTCTCTAAAAAAACCAAGATCTATGCTTCCTTTCATCTTGTCACTGCCAAATTAGTAACTGTTTTGGAAGATTTGTAAGGGTAGTATATTATTGGTACTATAATT